>JAWHQI010000061.1:9510000-9967500 GCA_033032865.1 Dactylorhiza incarnata | reverse complement strand
ACCATCAGTGTTGTGTGTTGCATCTGTTCTTTTTTTTCATCATATGGCTTCATTGGGCAATCCCTCACAAAACTTCCTTTACTCTCCTAGTGGAGTTCCAATATTTGAGGGAGATGCTTATGATTTTTGGCAAGTTCAAATGAGGACCCTGTTTATCTCTCAAGGTATGTGGGGTCTAATTCAGAATGGATACCCAGAACCAACTGAAGAAAATCCCCTAACTGGATGGGATGATGTTCTAGCTCGGGCCTATGTTGACAATCAAAAATTGGATGCAAAAGCATTGCTCTACATTCAACAAGGTGTTGCCAGGTCCATCTTTCCAAGGATCATGGGAGCTGTCACTGCTAAAGGTGCATGGGAGATTCTCAAGATTGAATTCCAAGGATCACCAAAGGTAATCTCTATAAAACTTCAAAACTTATGGAATGAGTTTGAAGCACTGAGAATGCGTGATGATGACACGACATACACCTTCTTCACAAAAATTACCACCTTAACAAATCAAATAAGAAGTTATGGTGAAGAAAGAACTATAGTGTCAAGAATTCTTAGAACCCTCACTAGAAAGTATGCTCAAGTTGTTATTGCTATAAGTGAAGCAAGAACCATTAACACTCTTACAATATCAGAGTTAATGGGTTCCCTTCAAGCCCATGAAGAACGACTAAGGAGGTATGATGATCAATCTTTAGAACAGGCATTTCAAAGCAAAACCAACATACAACAAATTGAAAAGGGGAAAACACCTGAATCTGAAGTCTATAAAACCTGGGAGTCTAAAGAGAGAAGGGAGAATAGAAGTAATAAACCATATTGCTTTCTATGCAAAAAGGACTCTCATTATCCTCAAGATTGTGTGCTCAAATGCAAGAGATGCAGGAGACCCACACATCTGGATAAAGATTGCTAGTTTAAACCCAAACCTGAAGAAAAAAATAAAGAAGAAGTTAACTATGGGGAGCAAGAGGAAGATGATTATTTGTTTTACATTCAAGAGAACCATGTAACTCAACATGAGGACATCTGGTATGTGGATAGTGGGTGCTCAAACCACATGTCTCATAACAAGCTTGCCTTCACTTACCTTAATGAAACTGATAAGTCTCAAGTCATCTTGGGAGATGGGAGCTCCAAGACTATTGAAGGAAAAGGCACTATTCAAGTTAAGACAAGTTCTGGCTAATTAAAACAAATCACTGAAGTCCAGTATGTACCTGGACTTGCACAAAATCTGTTAAGTATTGGGCAATTAATCTTAAAAGGATACAAACTCATATTTGATAATATGCAATGCATCATTATTGACAAAGAAGGATCTCAAGTTATCACCACAGTTAAAAATGTCCCAAAACAAAGTTTTTCCTCTAAATCTATCATGTGAAGGTGAAAGAACCATGATAACATAAACTATAGCTAAGACAACCAAATGACATCAAAGATATGAGCACCTTAACTATGGTGATCTATAACTTCTACAAACAAAAGACATAGTGATTGGGCTGCCCAAACTGAGTGAAAAACTTGCCTTATGTGAAAAGTGTGCTAAGAATAAAATACACAAACTGCCTTTTCATCCCCAAGCCACTAAGAGAGCCTCATCACCCCTTAAGCTGATTCATGCCGACTTGTGGGGGCCATCAAGAACTTCTTCCATATCTGGGAAACTCTACTACTTATTATTAGTAGATGATCACACAAGAATGATATGGTGCTATTTTTTAACATATAAATCTGAAGCCTTTGCCAAGTTTACCTCCTTCAAAGCCATGGTTGAGAATGAAGCAAATGTTAAAATCAAGGTATTAAGAACTGATAGAGGAGGAGAGTTTCTGAGCAATGAATTTAGTTCCTTTTGTCAAGACAATGGCATAAAGAGAGAATTGACAATAAGAGATTCTACAGAACAGAATGGGGTTGTAGAGAGGAGAAACAGAACTGTAGTTGAGATGGCAAGATGTATATTGCATAACAAAAATTTACCAAAAATGTTTTGGGCAAAGACAGTGAACACCTCCATCTACATCCTGAATAGAGCCCCGTGTAGAATCTTGTCCAATCTTACACCCTTTGAGGCATGGACAGGAAAAAAAACCCAACATACAACATCTCAGGATATTTGGTAGTATAGACTATAGCCTCCTACCTCAAAACCATAGAGACAAGCTTGCTGAGAAAGGTGAAAAAGCAATCTTTCTGGGTTATAGTGACAAGTCTAAAGGATATAGAATTTATAACCCTCTAACAAAAAAGTCAAGTATCCAAAGAAATTGCATAATTGATGAAACTAGCAAGTGACAATGGGAAGAGGCTCGGGATCAGAACATTCAGCCTAATGTTGCAATTAACAACACTCAGAGTGAAGATGAAGAAATATTACCATCTTCTCCCACTGTCTGCAATCAAGAAACACCAAATTCAAAAAATCAAACGACTGGAAGTTCATCATATCCCTCATCACCTCTTCGTTTCAAATCCATCTCTGAAATCTATAAACAATGCCAACTTGCCTTCATGATTAGAGAGTCCATGTGCTACACTGAAGCTGCTATTAACCCTTTGTGGAAATGTGCTATGGAAGATGAACTTCATATGATCACCAAAAACAATACCTGGGAGCTTACAAACTTACCACCAAATAAAAGGGCAATAGGCCTCAAATGGCTATTCAAAATCAAGTACGCTGAAGAAGGAGAAATTCAAAAATACAAAGCCAGATTAGTCGCTAAGGGATACTCACAAAAGGCTGGCGTAGATTACTTTGATACTTATGCCCCTATTGCCAGGTTTGAATCCATTCGATTGCTTTTAGCTATTGCTGTCCAACATCAATACCCCATCTATCAAATGGATGTTAAATCGGCCTTCTTAAATGGTGAAATTGAAGAAGAAATCTATGTTAAACAACCGAAGGGCTATGAGAAAGAAGGTGAAAGTGAAAAAGTTTATAAGCTCAGAAAAGCTCTGTATGGGCTGAGGCAAGCACCTCGCGCTTGGAACCAAAAAATTGACTCCAACTTTATTAATGCTGGATTCAGAAGAACCATCAATGAACCAGCCATATACATAAGAAAAGAGATAGGAGGAGATTATGTCATAGTCTGCCTATATGTTGATGACCTCCTCAAAACCGGGAACAATACATATTCGATAAACAACTTCAGAAGTTATATGCAATCGAAATTTGAGATGACTGACTTGGGTTTCACCAGTTATTTCCTAGGAATCCAAATCAACCAGCTTAATGAGTGCACCACTATCTCTCAAAGTAAATATGCAGAGGACATTCTACTTCAATTTGGTATGAGCGACTGCAAATCCACGACCACTCCTATGACTGTAGGAGAGAAACTAAAAAAGGAAGATAATGAAGAGAAAACTGATCCAGAAGAGTTTAGAAGCATTGTTGGTTCACTCCTTTTCTTAACCAATACTCGACCTGACATTGAACATGCAGTGAGCATTGTATCAAGATTCATGCATTCTCCCAACATTAAGCATTTAATTGCAGCTAAAAGAATCCTGAGGTATGTTAGTGACACCAAACACTATGTGCTTCGATTTATCAAAGAAAAAGACAGCAGACTCAGAGGATATTCAGACAGTGACTGGGGCGTGTGCTCTGATGATTGCAAAAGCACCTCAGGTCACATTTTCATTTTGGGGACAAAACCAGTCTCATGGAGCTCTAAGAAGCAAAAGACTGTTGCTCTTTCGTCGACAGAAGTAGAATATGCAGCGCTAAGCAAAGCAGCAAGAGAAGCAGTTTGGTTAAGAAGAATGCTAAAAGAACTGATGGAAGGAGAGAAGGAAGCAACCATTATTAAAGTTGACAACACCTCCGCTATAGCCCTCTCCCACAATCCCGTTTTTCATAGCAAGACGAAACATCTGGAACTAAAACTCCATTATACTAGAGATCTGGTAAATGGACATGAAATTAAAGTTGAATATTGTGATTCTTCTAACCAAATCGCAGATCTGCTTAACAAATCCCTTTCTTCAAGCAATTTCGAGAGGCTCAGAAGGAAAATGGCTATCACTGCGGCAGAGATTAAGGGACGGTATAGATATTATAATCCCAACAGCAGCGACCTCGAACTTACTGAAGAAACAGGTCAGGATGGGCATCCCATATCTGCAAAATCAGAAGGAAGAAGATCAGCAATCAAGCTCACCACCGAAAACTTGAAGAGAGAAGAAGCGATGGAGCCATAAGATTAAATGGGGGAGTGGAATAAAAGTCTTCCCTGCTTTGATATGTGCACCCTGCTGCTCCTTATTTTGTGTGCTGTTTTTTGTTTGTTTCCTGTTTTTGTTCAACTCTCTTGCCTATATATAAAGGCAGGACAACTTCCTTTGAAATTAAGAAAGTATCGTTTGTATGCAGCCTGTAACAATTCTTTTTGATGAAATAAAGCTACAGTAGTACCATCTACTTTCCCCCTAAAAAACATGGTATCAGAGCTAGGTTGAGTTGGTTGGTCGATCTCGCCGGCGAAGTCCTTGTGAAATCAAATCTCGGCGTGCTATGTCGAAAAGAGGGGCCGATAAAATGTGGATTCCCCTGTAGCTCGTTTGGGCTTTGTCTCTCAAGTTCTACCTAGCGAGGTCGCGTGTGGGTGGTTTCGTCTTGCCGCGGAGGCGTCGTTTGGAGTGCAGAGTCAAGGATGACCATGACGAGTGCGACCGGAAAAGAAAACGGAATATCCCGGTGGCGCGTTGAGTTCTGTCCCACTTTGCCTACCCGACAGCGTCCTCCTACCTCCTTCCAACCAGATCCAACAAGAACTAAGGAAGAAAATAAGTTTTTCAGTTTTTGGCTTAAGGGGAGGTGTTGGAATATAAGCCTTCACCTGTATTTTGATAAGTCAAATCCAATCACCTAATACTAAGCCCCATCATGACAAGAAAAATCAAGTACTGTTCAGCATAGGCACAACCACCGAAAGCTGAAATAGTGATGGTTGTTTTTTGAGCACCGTGAAAGACACTTATTTTATTAATTTATGTAATATTTTATTACTAGTGGCAGTTTGTTTTATGATTTTGTTGGAGCCTATATAAAGCTTTCTCTTGTATCAGATGACATGAATCCCCTTAATTTAAGAAATGTAAACTTCAAGCTTTTTCATGTTTCTTCTCCCTCTCCCCCCACTTCATCGGATATTTCATTTCAGTTTTTGTTATTTTCTTCCAAAAATCCAACACAAGGGGCGAGCTTGGCGAGCAAGGGGCGAGCTTGACTAGCAAGGGGCGAGCTTGACGAGCAAGGGGCGAGCTTGGCGAGCAAGTGGCGAGCTTGGCGAGCAAGAGGTGAGCTTGGCGAGCAAGGGGCGAGTATGTCGAAGAGAGGCGAGTATGGGCGAGTATGGTCAGGTAACTACCCCCCCCAGGATTTGTCTATAAATAGACCCCCAGGGGTACAAGAAGGACTTTTTGGACGAGGTTGACCCCCTCAGGCGAGATACTCGCCTTCCTTGTACCAAGCTCGGCCATTTTTGGTTTTGGAGGGGAAGACTCCCTTGAGCTTCCGGGTACGTGGTGGGACCTCCCTGCCGCAGCACCTGGGGTCCTGTTTGTTGCTCTTCTAGCTTCTTCGTCGTTGCCAGCCAAGTCATCTCACTGGACTGCTGGGCGAGTAGCCTCCGGCTGCATTGATCCAAATTTTGGAGCCTAGGATTTTCCTGGCTTCAACACTGCGAATAACAAATCTCTATGAGTAACAAATTTATCTCTCTTTAGAGCTGCAAATAGTAATAATCTGTGAATAGTCAAATTTGGTCTACGAATAACAATCCCCTAAAAAAAAGAGTGCTCTAATATGCAAATCTCATTTTGCTTCTAGCAAATCCAAAATCTGGCTAAAATTTGTGTTTTTTTTCGTTATTTTGAAAGGTTAAATTCCGCTACTAGCAAATCCACGCCCTAACAAATCTCATTTGGCAAATTCCACCTCCTTTGTCCTCCCGTTCGCGACTCACCTCCCTCTCCCGTTTGCGACTCCCAGACGGTTCCCCGACGACACCCATCCTTCTCCAATTCGCGACTCCCGTCCCTCTCCCGTTCGTGATTCCCAGACGGTGCCGCCGCTCAGCCTCCTTCGAGCGATTCTGTTTGGAGCTAGCCAGAGCTGCAGATCCACTGGTATGTTTTTCACCTCCCCCAACTTGCTCCATTCCACAACTTGCATTTCTAATCTGGTATAATTAATGAATTTTGTGGTGAAAACTGTGATTATTTCATAAGAAAACTGTTATTCTGTAATTAAAATTTGTCACTGTGTGAATCTGTTAGCATTCCTGTTCATCCAAATCGGGTTTGCTAAATTGAGGATGCACAGATCTTGAAGCATTGCTAATGAATTATATTTTTTCTGCGGAAAATGGTTTGACATATTTTGGGGTACTTGAAGTTAAATGTGCGAAGAAAGAAGAAAATTTTGGACACTAAAAGTGTAGAGTTTTTGGGTGCATAATTGATAATTGGCTTTTGATATCATTTGTAATGCTAACAAATGTTTTTTTGCTTATTTACAATAAAAATAATTCTCTTATTATACAATGATTTTTTTTATGGAAATATTTTTTAAAATAGTCATTTTCAAAATTTTAAATTTGCTAGTAGTAATGATTTGCTAGAAATCAAATCGAGTTTGCTTGTAACAATACCCTAAAAATATATCTTAATTAATTAAGTTCTTAAATTATCTCCCATTAGGATTATTTACTATTAATTGCCGTTGACTCAAATTCATTATATTAAGGCTATTTCTATTAATTAGTTAATGTTTTTATCAGGAAAGTCCGATGCTATCTCCATAGTGTTTGGAGCATGATGGACATGTTAAAAAGTCAAATCTAGAAACGAATAATTAAATTACATCAATTAATAACAATGAAGAGGAACATCGGCTTTCATTGAATGAAAAGTAGATAGAACAATTAAGCTATATGTGATAGATGAATATGAAATGAAGTGGAAAACACTTCAAATTTAGTTGCTCTTTTTTTTTGTCTTTCTCTCAGCATATTGACACTGATATTCGAGACCTTCGAGCATACGCGCCATCGAAAATGATCTTGCAAAATCCTAAACCCTGAGAAACTCATGCTTTTCATCTTCATTGTATGACCTCAACAAGCTTATCCAGGGGCAGAACTATGAATTTTACTCAGTCCAGACACAATTTAAAAATAAATAACAATGTTTTCAGTCCGTTGAACTCGACCCTCATATTGCTAGCACCATCATAACTTTGACCCCGCGATTTAGAAATACTTAAGTCATGTTTTGCAAACAAATTATCAATTGTTTTCTTTAGTGATAAGACAGTTGTATTTATAACACGAACAAACTCAAGAAGATGATCCATAATGAGACCTTTGATAGTCACATAGCATAAAACAACAATCATTTGTTCCTTTGCGCACACATCACGTGATTCGTCAACTGAAATAAGTGAAGCTACTATCTCCAACATCTTAAACAAAATTGTCTTTGTTATCTCGGATGCAATGCAAGAAACTATTCCAACATCTTGAGCCGATCCAAGAACTGAAAATCAATGCTAAATAATATTTTTTGAGTCAATAGTTATAGTCGTACGACTTAATACGTAAAAATGATTGAGAATATATTAAACATTGTTTGTTAGCATTACATATAATTTATGTAAACAAAAAGTGTTCCAAAGCTTTCTTTAGTGCTCCAAAAGATTTTTAGATGCCCCAAAATTTGATGATCCCCTCCAAATCTTTCTTTAGCTTATCAAGAAGTATTTAAATGCAACAAATTATATCTTTAAACGTCCCAAAATTTGTAAGACCGTATCCTACAAACAAAAAAAGATTGATATTAGTAAGCAATGTTTTTTAAAGAATAAAATTGAAAATTTGAAAATAATTAGTAAGCAATCTTGCATTTCATCCCTTTAAATTAAGTATGATCTCCCATGAAAGTGCCAATTTTGTATGATATCGCCTCCATGGAGAGTAGAGTGGAGGTAGTGGTCTCTCTTCTTTCATATATAATCCCACGAAATGATTGCCATTAATTAAGCCGATGAAGATGACTTTCGGCTCAATAAGAAGCGGTGAATCCAATGGTAAAAATGTTAAACTTTGATTTCTTGAAATATGAGCAACGCCAATATTGTAGCAAGTTGAAATCACTAACCCCATATCCGGTATGGATATCCACTTATCGTATGGTGTCGGTGTGTTTTTGCAATCTAGATTGTTGATTAATTCCTTTCTTTTTGTGTTTCCATAAATTGCATCATACAAAATATCTCTTCGCCCAAACTCATTCATTAAATCGGCTCTAACTTGGTGCCAATTTTTGCCCATGCCCAACGATTCACTAATCACACGAAATCCACAATGGCCATCCGCGGCGACATTGAACACATCAACCAAGTGATCTGAAATACAAGACGGTAGTTGTCGGCGAACGCTATCATATAATCTATTGCTTCGCATACTTTGTTCCCTTGATGACTTTGATAGTTTTCTTTGTGTAGTTATGTCTTCTTTCAAGATGTGCTCGAAAAGTGACGGATTGCGCTTTGTAGATTTGTAGCCATTTTTGAATCTTTTTGTGCTCCCTTTTGGTCTTCTTTTTAATCTTGTTGGCAACATTGACTCTTTCGTTCGGGTTGATGTTGGATCCATTATTTCACGCAATTTATTTCTAATCTCCTTTTGTTGATGCTCATTTGTGTTTGCATACCTTGTTATGATCCCTTCCAACTCAATGACTATATCTATGTCTCCGGTGTTCATAGATTCTTGTGTTTGTGGTATTGCATCACTTTCCAAGGGAAAAGATAATTGCTTCCAATGTTTGTGTAGTAACCATATCGGACATGCTTTGTTTTGTGAAATATACGGTGCCAATTCATGACTACATGGTAACCCAAGTGTTGAACGAGTTTGTATGCGGACATTGCTCACCAACAACTAACTTTGATTTTTTGTACTTATCTTCTTCTAGTTTAATCAACTACAAAGCTTGTATCGACACACGGCCAACCAGGTCTGAGTATAAAGTCCCCTTAAAATCATTACTAACTTGAATGGAGCTATGCCCAAACGACCTTTTTATTTCTGTATGTTGGAGACTTAACATTTGATCGAAAGCTTTCCATATGGTTGACAAGTTTTCAATTGAAACTTCTAAAAATTTCTTCAACTTGCTATGCCCCCCTTCAACACGGTTTGTTGTTGAGTTGCCTAGGTGCATATAATTATCAATTCAAGCACAAACAAAAGACTCCTTCAAAGGTTCGAGCCATGTTGTACATATGTAAGAGATAACTTCTGGGTATGCAGTGGAATAAACATTCAAAATACTATTGTATCTCATATTGAATTCATTTTCATTTCTTGCATCTACTAGACGTTGCCAAACACCAAGAAAAATTTCAAACTCTTTCCCATTTTTGAAATATTTCTTTCAATTGGATAAAATATTTCTATGCACATGAACTTGACATAAAATATGCTTGGCATTTGGAAAAGTATTTTTTATGGCATTCATCAACGCCAAGTCTCTATCTGTGACGATCACATTAGGCAAGGAGGTCTCATCCAAAATAGCCTTGAAGTGCTCTAAAGCCCATCTATAACTTGACTCGGATTCATCAGATAGAAAAGCAAAAGCCGAGAAAAATGTGAGTTGAGTGGATGTAACGCCGACTATGGAAAGTAATGGCAAACGATATCTATTTGTCTTGTAGGTACAATCCATTACAAACACGGTTGAAAATATTTTACTTAGTTGAATAGCTACCGGATGAGCAAAGAATAAGCTGATCAGATTTTTGTTCCCTTCCATGACACGATTAAAACTCAAATACCCACTATCATTTAAACATTTGTATAGGTATTGTATATGATTGAAAATATTTCTATCACACCCAAGAAATACACGTGGTCGTGCTCTACCACCTTCTAATTTATCTGAACCTTTAACTGTGACAGCAAAACTACATGATTTCCCAAAATTACGAGCCCAATCAATCAACACCTCCCGAGATGAAAACTGAATTTTTGTTTCAAAATTACTATCAACATCAACTTTCACATCCGAACCACTACTCAACAATGAAATGAAAAAAATATCGCAGTCAATAAAACCATATCGACGCAATCTCAACATTACACTATAAAATGTTGCAAAGTGTACCTCTCAATTGATGGATTATAGATAGCAACCTCCATGGAATTCCAAACTGAATCTGAAACGGAGAAAATCAGAAATCTTCCTAACCTCCAGTTAATCAGCAGTTAATCTGCAGAAATTACAAACTCAAGTTAATATCAAATGGAATATAGTTAACCTCCATGGAATTCCAAATTGATCAGAAATTCCAACCTCCAGTTAATCAGCAGTTAATCAGCAGAAGTCTTCCTAACCTCCAGTTAATCAGCAGTTAATCAGCAGAAGTCTTCCTAACCTCCAGTTAATCAGCAGTTAATCTGCAGAAATTCCAAACTGATCAGAAATTCCAAACGCAGTTAATCTGCAGTGAAGTTCATAACGGCAGTGAAGTTCATACCGGCAACGGCGCTGACGGAAGACGCGAGGTAGAAGAACAGTGAATCCCGCGCAGGTATCGGCGACGACGCTGGCTCGCGAGCAGTTATCGGCGACGGCGCTGACGGAAGCCGCGAGGAAGAAGAAGAGTGAAGTATCGGCGACGGCGACGGCGCTGACGGCATATGTCGAGCAGGTATTGGCAAGGCCGACGGCGCTGGCTCGCGAGCAAGTATCGGCGACGGCGCAGACGGCAGACGCGAGGAAGAAGAATATTGGCGACGGCGCTGGCTCACTAGGGCAGCGGGATGGAGGAATGAACCGATGAGAGCGTGGGTACCCTAATGGTTTGCTATTAGGATATTTTAAGAATTGAAAAAACTGCAAAAATGAAGAGAACCAGGTTTATTTTGGTTTGCTAGCAACCAAAGTAGGTTTGCTAATAACAACACCCTTTGAAATAGGTCCCTCTGACTTTTTTTTGCTTGATATTAGTCCTTATGCTTTTCATTTAGTTTAAAATTGATTGTTATTTGCTTTTCCGTTAAAAATGTTGATGAAATATCAATATGTGGCGAACTTCAAACGATGAATTGGGAGAATTTAAAAAAATCATTTCACTTTAAATTTTTCATTAACTTTTCCATTAAGGCTTCATTTGGCTTGGCGTTTTCGCCCGGCGTTTGGAGCAAACGCTCCCGCACAGCGGCTAACCAAACAGACCGCTGTCTCCGTTTCCTCCGTTTGCGCCCGCAGCAAGGGGGAAAAGCTTCGAAACCGCTCCGTTTCGATCCCCTGCTCTCCCCCTCCAGTCCGCCCGCGCCGATCGACCCGCTGCCGCCAACCGCCGCCGCCGCGCCAAATGAAGCCTAACTTTTCGCTGTATCAAAGAAGGGGAGATTTTGAAATCGCGGCGAAAGAGGGGGAAAAGGAGGACTTGAGGTGGGCCGGGTCCAAAAATAAACCAATTTATTTGCGCCCGTATAGAAAAGTTTTCCCCCAAACAAAAGGCTTCGTTTGGTACGGTGGTGGCGGCGGTGGTAAAATCGCCATTCATGAACACCCACCTAAAAGTGAATGAAGTTCCTTAGATGCTCGTTCACGAATGAAGGATTTGTCACCACGTTCACGACCGCCACCGTCGTGCCAAACGGAGTCAGAACCCTAACCTCAACGCGATTTGCCCGCACCACTTTTCCAAGCTAGAGACGTCCCGACCAAATTACTTTTGGTTCCAAAATGAGAACCAGAAGTTTCTTTTAAATTCTTCGAACTATCTTGGTCCTCCACGTGTCCTCCACGTGTCTCAACAGGGATGCAAATCCCCCCTTCGGTGGCGATTTTTTTGGCTCCGATGCTGGGACCGTCCAAGACCAATAATGTTCCGCCACCTAAATCAGCCCGGGCCCACGCGCAAAAATGTATTTCAGTTTTCCCCTAATCTGACGGTTCCTAAACCAGCCCGGACAGAAATCTCGGAACGAGATGCGGACCCAAATATTTTCCCCTTCGGTGCCACATACCCCATTCACTAGTTCCCCGTAATAAAACCCCAAAGCCGCCATTCACCATCCCCGCCAAACCGCCACAGAGAAGGTGAAGAAGACGATGGCTCTCTCGGCTCGCCGCACGTGCCTCATCTCCAGGATCTGCACCCTCACTCGCCCCCCATCACGTGCCTGCGCGCCGTTCAGCACAAGAAGTAGAACCGCAGACCCGGCGCTCCACGCCGAGCCGCCGCAGGACGAAGATGCCGAGGAGGCCTGAAGCAACCCCTTAGCTGCCGTCCTCCCTTAGCGTCGGAGATCCTCCCTTCCGCTGGACGATACCCGCCGATGTCGCCAACAACACCGCTTCCGCCTGACGACAATCACCTCGCTCCCACCTCTCTCACACAACTCATTCAAGCATAATAACACCAGTAAAAGATAAAGCAAATGCCATAGATGGAATTAAGGAGATAGAACAATCCCAAGGATGAATCCTGAAGGGATCGGGCAAGAGGCGCAGGGGAAGGTTCCCGTAGCAGCCACTAGCATTCACACAGCACATACACAGTTTTTAGCATACTCGGTTCATAGCAGCTAAACCGGCTATTTAAACAAAACCCTAAAGCAACAAAATACCAAAAAGATCAGTCTACCCCTGACTAATTAAAATAACATAACATTACTCCATCCATCACAAATTCCTTGTCCTCAAGGAACCAAATTAGGCAACTTTTGACGCATTGCCCATAGATCCTCCCACGTAGCTTCTGTCGGTGTGCCGTTGCTCCATTGAATGAGAAGTTGTGTTGCCGGCCTCCCTCCTCGATTGATGATACGCCTATCCAGAATGATGAGAGGTTCCACTAGTACATTACCCTCCTCATTGATGGACGATGGTAGTGGTTGGATCACGCCCTCGGGAGGCCCCTTATAGGCCTTCAATTGAGAAATGTGGAAGGTGGGGTGAATCTTGGCGCCCTCCGGAAGCTCCAACTTGTATGCCACGGTGCCCACCCTTGCGATCACCCTGAACGACCCAAAGAATTTCGGGGATAGTTTGTGACTCCGATGCTCTCGGAGGCTAACTTGGCGGTAGGGTTGTAAACGCACCCAAACTCATTCATCCACTTGAAAAGCATGCTCCCGTCGTTTTCTATCCGCCAACTCCTTCATCCGGTTTTGCGCCTTTGCCAAATTGTCCCTTAATAATTGCATCACCCGGTCCCGTGCCGCTAGAGAGCGGTCCACCGTCTCTAACCGTGCCGTACCTTCTGTGTATGATGGGAATGCCGTCGGTTCTTGCCCATACACCACTTCGTAGGGTGTTAACTGTATGACACTTTGGTGGGATGTGTTGTACCACCACTTGGCAAAGGGAAGCCAACTCGCCTAGCTCCGCGGCTTTTCAAAGCACATGCATCGAAGATAGTTTTCTACGCAATGGTTCACCACCTCCGTTTGCCCGTCCGACTGGGGATGATATGCGGTGGACATATTGAGTTGCACTTGGAGAACCCGAAACAATTCTTGCCAAAAACTACTTAGGAACACCGCGTCCCGGTCACTCACGATAGACGTTGGCAGCCCGTGCAAGCGAACAACCGAATCAAGAAAAACTTGGGTGACGGTCTCCGCTCAATACGGATGATGCAATGCCATAAAATGAGCTTGTTTGCTCAATCGGTCCACCACTACCAATATAGTAGATTTACCGTTACTCTTGGGAAGGCCATTAATAAAATCCAAGGAAATTTCTTGCCAAAACACGCTCAGGAATCGACAAGGGCTGCAGCAGTCCCATGGGACGTTGGTTGTCGGGCTTGCACTGTTGGCACACCTCACAACGTTGGATGTAATCATAAATGTCCGATTTCATATTTTTCCAATAGAGCTGCCTCTTCATGCGTTTATAAGTGGCGGTGATTCCCGAATGGCCGCCCATTGTGCTGTCATGAAACCAGTGAAGTAGTTTCCGCCTAAGTGTTGCGTTGTTCCCCACTACCAGCCCCCCTTCCTCCTCAAATTGCCATGCTCCCATGAGTACTTCGGAAATGCCTCCGCCCTCCGGGGTCTCTTCCTTGGTAGTGACGACGAGTTTCAAGTGAGGGTCCTCCATCCACGAACTTTTAATCATCGGGAGCAGCCCGGTTGCAATGTCACCATGGTGTGTAATGCGGCGCTCGGTGATTCGTGGATCCGCGAGAGCGCGTCGGCGCACACGTTCTCCTTTCCCTTCTTGTATTGTACCTTAAAGTCGTACCCCATCAATTTCGAGAGGTAACGTTGTTGCGAAGGTGTAGCCAACTTTTGCTCCAACATAAATTTTAAGCTTTGATGATCCGTGCGTATCACGAACGAGCCTCCCACTAAGTAGTGCCAAGACAATTGCTAGGAGCTCTTTTTCATAAGTAGATAGGGTTAGAAAGTAAAAATGTGTAACTTTATTCATCCCAAGAAGGGGGTATTTATAGGAGAGAGAGAGAGTGTACATGAAAGAAGATAGGAGATGTGGGACTAAAAGAGCCTAAGTGGGCTATACAAAAATGGGCCTAAACAATGGGCCTTTATAAACAATATAAGTATTACTTTAACACCCCCTCAAACTTATAACTGTTGAAGTAGAAGTTTGAATAGCAGCGGAACAATCAGGGAACATCATTGTCACATGTGTCGATCAAGGAGAGCTGGTGAATCAGAAATTCGTGCCGCTGGCAAGTCAGACTTGGTAAAGAAATCAGCTATCTGAGAAGCAGATGATACATGAGGCAACGAGATAACATTGTTGAGGAATTGCTGTCGAACATAATGGCAATCAATTTCAAGGTGTTTAGTGCGTTCATGGAAAATTGGATTTGAAGCAATCTGTATGGCACTAGTGTTGTCACAGTATAGTGGTGTAGCGCCAGGGACGGTAGTCTGGAACTCCTGCAACAAACGATGAAGCCAAGTTATTTCTGCAGCAGTGGTAGCCATGACACGGTACTCAGCTTCACTACTAGAGCGAGATATGACATCTTGTTTCTGGGATTTCCAGGAGATCAGAGAGTTGCCAAGAAATATGCAATACCCAGTGGTAGACTTGCGATCAGATATGTCACCAGCCCAATCAGCATCAGAATAGGCACGAAGTTCCAGAGGAGAGGTTGGGTCAAAAAATAGTGATCGTGTTCTTGTACCCGGAAGGTATCGCAAGGTGCGGAGAAGAGCCGCATAATGGGTGCCCCGTGGTTGCGCAACAAACTGGCCGAGGATGTGAGTAGCGTGAGAGATGTCAGGTCGACTGATGGTGAGATATACTAACATCCCAACAAGCTGTCTGTATCTGGAGGGATCAGGTAGGATCTCCCCTTCCTGAGGACTCAGTTTAACATTTAGTTCAATAGGAGTTGCAGCAAGGCGGTCATCTGTTAGAGCAGCACGGTCAAGTATCTCAGTGATGAACTTCTGTTGAGATAAGACGTATCCTCTGGGAGAATGATCAACTTCAAGACCTAGAAAATATCGTAATGGTCCGAGGTCTTTAATCTAGAATTGCGTATTGAGATAAGTCTTGACTTCTTGGATATGCCGAGAGTTTCCTCCTGTGATAATCATATCGTCAACATATAGAAACAGGATAGTGCCGGAGACATGAGTAAACAATGCCGGATCAGAGAGACTAGCAGTAAAGCCAAAGGCCAACATTGTAGTTGCAAATTTTGAGAACCAAGCGCGAGGAGCCTGTTTGAGACCATAAAGAGCCTTGCGAAGATGACAGACTTGTCCAGCTGAGTGTTGAATTCCCGGTGGTGGTGTCATATAGACATTTTCAGAAAGATCTCCATGTAAGAAAGCATTCTTGACATCAAGCTGAGAGATGTTCCATGAGTGAATAGAAGCAATAGCAAGAATAGTACGAATGGTGGTCATCTTGGCAGCTGGTGCAAAAGTTTCATCATAATCAATACCATATTGTTGTTGGAAACCACGAGCAACCAAGCGTGCTTTATATCTGTCGATGGTGCCATCAGCCAGAGTTTTGATTTTGTAAACCCATTTACAACTGATAGGTCAAGTGCCCTTAGGAGGCACAACGAGGTCCCAAGTATTTGTTTTCTTCAAGGCTTGTAATTCTTCATCCATTGCATGCTGCCAAGCAGGTATAGAGGCTGCCTCATGGTATGTTTGGGGTTCCCGATGGTTAGAGGTAGTTGAAAGAAAAACTTGGAGAACAGGAGTGAGAGAGGAGAACAAACTAAGACGATTTGGAGGCTTGTGGGTGCGAGTAGAGCGACGAAGAGGGATTGGAGATTGTGATGATTCACTGTTATTGAGGTGTGAATCAGGGATTTGGGAGAGGGCTTGATCGTTTGCTGGGTCAAACTCACTAGTTCGAACATCAGGAGTAGCAGAGATGGTTACTGGAGATGTAAGTGGTTGAGAAATGTCGAGAAATATGAGATCTTTAGTTGTGGATGGTGTTAATGAGATAGGTGGATTGGGAAAGGCATAGTAGGGAAGATGTTCAAGGAAAACCACATGTTGGGAGATGCGCATGCGTTTGGCAACATGATCATAACATCTGTAGCTCTTGTGTTGTTCGTTGTAGCCCAGAAAGACACAAGCCACAGAGCAAGGTGATAGCTTATCTCTTTCAACAGAGGGGAGTTTAACAAAGCAAGTACACCCAAACACTCTTAAGTGGGAGTATGTTGGGGTCTTGTGATAAAGTCATTCGAACGGGGAGATGTTTTGCAGGTTTGGGGTAGGGATTTTATTTGTTAAGAAAACACTGGTAAGAACGGCTTCTGCCCAGTATTGGACAGGTACCGAAGAGGTGAGAAGAAGAGATCTAGCTCGCTACTTCCAAAATGAGTCTATGTCGACGTTCGGCTACTCCATTTTGTTGGGGAGTATGAGCACATGAGTATTGAGCAAGGGTTCCTTGAGACCGAAGGAACTGCTGAAAGTGGTGTGAGAGATATTCCCCCCCCCCCAGAGTCGGTACGCAAAGTTTTAATTTTATAGGCAAATTGCGTAGCTACCATAGAAGTAAATTCAACATACTTAGAGAATACATCAGACTTAGCATTCAAGAGATATAACCAAGTAAAGCGAGAGTAATCGTTAACAAAAATTACATAATATTTGTTTCCTCCTTTGGAAATGTGAAGAGAAGGCCCCCAAACATCGGAGTGAACTAACTCAAACGGGGCTACAGTAGCAGAAGTGCCAGCGGGAAAAGAGGAGGCAATTTGACGACCTCGAATACAATGAGTACAAGGATTGAGCATTTTTGTATTGACAGAACCCAGAGCACCGAAGGAGGCCAGGAGTTGAAGCAGTGGTAACGAGACATGGGCAAGACGACGATGCCAGAGATCACACGAGGAGATGACGGCAGGAGAAGCAACAACAATAGTTGACTGGGGAAGTGGGAGGTGGAGACTGGTAAGGTAGTAGAGACCGTTCCGACGAAGACCTTTACCAACAACCTTCCCCGTAGTTGAATCCTGTATAGAGCAGTTAGCAATATTGAAAGAAACAAAAAAATTATGATCAGTAAGTTGAGAAACAGATAAGAGATTCATGGTCAGTTTCGGAACATAATAGACATGAGGAATAGTGAAGTTAGGGTGGTCTAGGAGATATCCACGACCCTGAATTGGGGGTAAAGTGCCATCAACAGTGCGAATAGAGGAGGATGAGGAGAGAGGTGTAAGAAAAGAGAGGTGGCTATCATCATTCGTCATATGGTAGGAAGCACCCGAGTCCAAAATCCAAGAGGCAGGAGCAATACCGGCGGCAGCAGCAGCGGAGGAGGAACCTATGTCAGAGGAGGAACTGTTGACCTGCATCATTGCCATAAGTTGCTGCATCTGTTCTGTAGAGAAGGTTGGGGTGATAGCAGTAATAGCGGCCTGAGGAGCGGGGCGACTAGCGGACTGGTGACCTGCAGCTTCTTGAGCCTTGCGGTTTGCAAGAGCAAGGCATTCTTGAGTGGTATGAGTTCCATAGTGTTTGTGCCAGTTGCACCATTTTTGCCCAGGGGTAGTAGCCGGCACTGCCCGAGATTGGCGATTTCCAGAGGGGGATGGTGATGACCGGGGAGGAGGACGAGAGGTAGCGGCCATAGCAGGAGTGACCGGGGTAGACAAAAATGTGGGTTCCAGAGAGGAACAATTCTCAAGGGCAATGCGGCGATTTTCCTCTGCAGTTAGTTCATTTACCGCGACATCTAAGGAGGGAGACGGTGATCGTTGAAGAGGTATGCCAACAAAAGTCTGAAATTCAGGCCGGAGATGCATAAGGAACTGCAGTAGTCGGCGACGATCGCGAAGAGCAAGGTACTGTTGGTAGAAAGGACTTGTGTCTCCGGGAAGCGGAGATGGCTCCATGAAGCTAAGCTGATTCCAGAGATCAATCATGGTGGCATGGTACTGACAAATGGAGAGATTTCCTTGACGGGTGGACTGGATAGTTTGAAGAAACTAGAACTCATGCGCACTGTCAGTTAAGGTGAAGTAGGTGCGAAGGTGATTCCACATGGAGGCTGCAGTGTCATAATGTAGTTGGTGCTATCAAGAGTGATGCGGAGACGGGACTCAGAGGTAACAGTAGAGTAGAGTCGGCCATCAAGACAATAAATGGAGGGGAGCGGGTGGATTCTCGGCGAGGTGGTCTCGGCGAGGTGGGAGGGGAGGTGGGGTCTCGGCGAGAGGGGGGGGGGGGAGAGGGTTGTTGGCGAGAGGGGGGGGAGGAGGTCTCGGCGAGGTTGTCTCGGCGAGCTGGAAGGGGAGGAGACAGTAAATGGAGGGGAGCGGGTGGATTCTCGGCGAGGTGGTCTCGGCGAGGTGGTCTTGGCGAGGTGGTCTCGGCGAGAGGGGGGGGGGGGAGAGAGGGTTGTTGGCGAGAGGGGGGAGGAGGTCTCGGCGAGGTGGCCTCGGCGAGTTGGGGGGGGGGGGGGGGTGGCCTTAGTGAGTTGGGGGGGGGGGGGGTGGTCTCGGCGAGCTGGGGTGGGGTGGGGTGGGGGGGGGGGGGTGTTGGCGAGCTGGGGGGGGGGGGGGGGGGGACTCGGCGAGTGGAAAGCACGAGCAGAAAAGAAAAAAAAATTCGAACCCAAAAAAATTTAGACAGAATAGAGCTCTGATACCATGTTAGAAAATAAAAATGTGTAACTTTATTCATCCCAAGAAGGGGGTATTTATAGGAGAGAGAGAGAGTGTACATGAAAGAAGATAGGAGATGTGGGACTAAAAGAGCCTAAGTGGGCTATACAAAAATGGGCCTAAACAATGGGCCTTTGTATACAATATAAGTATTACTTTAACAGATAACCCGGCGTTTTTTGTTCCCAACGCCCGGCTAAAGAAGGCCACCGGCCTTTCCTTTTGAAGTAACACCGCCCCTACTCTTGTGTCCGAAGCATCGGTCTCTACCACGAATGGCAAGTGGAAATTCGGGAGTTGTAGCACCGGTGGTCTAGAAACCGCTGTTTTTAACATCTGAAACGCTTCCTCTGCTGTCGCGGGCCAAGCAAAGTGGCGGCTTTTGAGTAACTCCGTGAGGGGCCTTGCCAACGACTCGTACCCTTGGATAAACCGCCGGTAATAGCCCGTGAGTCCCAAGAACCCGCAGACCTTCTTTAGTGTAGTGGGGGTGGGCCAATCGAGCATTGCTTGTATCTTCGTTGGGTCTGTTGCCACGCCTTGGCCTGATATGACGTGCCCCAAATAGTGCACCTGTAGCAGCCCGAATTCGCACTTGCTCCTCTTAAGCACCAATTGGTTGACCCGTAGTGTCTCGAACGTGAAGGTGAGGTGTTCCAAATGAGCTTTCCAAGTATGGCTGAAAATCAAAATATCATCAAAAAATATTAAGACAAATTTCCGGAGTTGACCTTGGAAGAGACGGTTCATGAGACTTTGAAAGGTTGACGACGCGTTAGTCAACCCGAAGGGTATCAAGAGAAATTCGTAGTGTCCTTGATGCGTGCGGAATGCCGTTTTGTATATGTCCTCCTCGGCCATTCGGACTTGGTGGTATCCCGCGCGGAGATCCAACTTGGAAAAATAAACGGCTCCGTGTAATTCGTCAATCAGCTCTTCAATGAGTGGGATGAGAAATTTGTCTTTCAGAGTATTCTGGTTCAATTGCCGGTAGTCTACACATAACCGCCATAACCCGTCGCTCTTTCTGACTAGCACCGCGGGTGATGCGAATGGACTACAACTGTATCTAATCACGCCGGTGTTCATCATTTCCCCGATCAACTTTTCAATCTCAGATTTTTGTAGTGGAGGCTACCGATATGGTCTCAAGTTGATATTAGTCTCGCCATCTTTTAATACAATCCGGTGCTCCATCTCTCGTCGCGGTGGCAGCCTGCATGGTTGGACGAATAAATCCTCAAACCTACCCAATAGCCCTTGCAATTCCTATAGCTCAATTTGAGAGGACAGCTCCTCTTGCAACTGCCAAGACTTGAAACCGCCTGCTTCTCCTGTTATGATTTCCGTGGGACATGCTTGTACACTGCACAACGCCATCATATTGAGTTGCCCCTCCTTCGCCCATAATTTGTGGAGGCGTTTCTCCTTGTTCCACGTTTCATTACCCGCTTTGGATCCCCTCAAAGCTATCGTCCGGCCATTGTTCGAGAACTCCATCCGCAAATTACCAAAGTCTCAATTTACCGGACCGAGCGTAATCAACCACTGAACACCCAATACCACATCACATCCGCCCAGGGGTAAGACTAACATCTCCGAATTGAAGACCGCACCTTGCATCTTCCATTGGAAGTCCACCACCTTATATGAACTCGTGATTGTCTTCCCATTCGCCACCGCCACTGTGAAAGCTGGCATCGGCGTTAACGGACACTGTAGTCGGTGAGCCGCCCCCTCCTCCAGAAAATTATGCGTGCTACCCGAATCGATCAACACACTGATGGGTTGGCCTTGGTGCGATGTCGTCACCCGCATAGTTTGGTAATGCGTCATCCCCGTTAGTGCATTCACGGACACGTGGGGTGTTTGCTGCTCATCCCCCTCCTCGTCCACCTCCAAGGGATCGCCCCCTTCCTCTTCGGAATCCACACCCCCACTGCTGCTACGACCACCTCCAACGAATAAGCTTGTCGCCGGTGGGGACACTTATGACCGGTGGTGTATGGCTGGTCACACCAGAAGCATAACCCTTCCGCCTCTTCTCATCCATCTCTGATGATGTGAACTTGCGCCCCCCCCCCCCCCCCCCCCCCCCCCCATTGGGATGGCACGCATGGTGTTGTTTGGATAATTCCCGGCTGGGGAAAATGTTGGGCGTGTGGTAAAACCAGCCCGCTCCACACGACGCGACGGTCTTCCGCTACCGCCGCGGGTTGTTTGTTGGGGTAGGCGAGCTGCTGTTCCTGCAGACGGGCTAACGAGAATGCCTCTTGCAATGACTTTGGCCGGAACATCCTTAACCCGCATTGGATGTCGTCGCGCAGCCCGGCGAGACACAGACTGATGGCGTGGTCATCAGAAATCGCCACCCGATGTAGGAGAAGGTCAAAGGCAACGAGATAACTTTCCACAGTTCCAAGTTGGCGCAGATTTTTTAATTCACTCATGGGATCATTGGCTAGAACCAATCTGAATCTGCCCTGTAAAACTTGCTATACTCTTCCCAGTTGGGCCATTGCATGGTCAGGCGAGCTTTCATATACGCTTGGTGCCAGTAGAGGGCTTTTCCCTCTAATTGCACGGCGGCGACCTTCACCTTCATATTATCCGGTGTGTCGTCGATGTCAAAGAATTGATCGCAGCGATAGATCCACTGCATCAAATCCTCGCCGTAAAAGCGCGGAAATTCCAATCTGGCGTACCGAGTGGCCATATGCGACGGTGGGGAGTCGGAGCGTTGCGCACGACTTTCCCCCGAGTGGCCTTCCCTGTGGACGCCCGGCAACCTGGTTTCCATACCCGCTCCTTCACGATGATCTTCCACCGGCCGACCCTGCCAACTAGCGAACAGAGAACGCATCTCCTCCGTCATGACGTGCACCGATTTTGCGAGCTCTTCATGGCTATGTTTGAGCCCTTCGACTTCAGCCTGCATATCTTTGGATCGTGTGGCATCTGACACCGGCATACCCTTGACGCCGGAGATCCACCCTTCCACTGGACGATACCCGCCGATATCGCCAACAACACCACTTCCGCCTGACAACAATCGCCTCGCTCCCACCTCTCTAGCACAACTCATTCAAGCATAATAACACCAGTAAAAGATAAAGCAAATGCCACACATGGAATTAAGGAGATAGAACAATCCCAAGGATGAATCCTGAAGGGATCGGGCACGAGGCGCAGGGGAAGGTTCCCGTAGCAGCCACTAGCATTCACACAACACATGCACAGTTTTTAGCATACCCGGTTCATAGCTAAACCGACTATTTAAACAAAACCCTAAAGCAGCAAAATACCAAAGAGACCAGTCTACCCCTGACTAATTAAAATAACATAACAAGGCCGCGAAGGCCTCCGAAGCCGAAGAGCGGCGGAGAGAAGCGCCTATCGACGATCGGTCAATGGAAGCCAACACCCCGCCGGCTGACCGGATTCCGCCCTTCCCGTCCTCGCCGAAGCTTCAGCACACCGGGATTAGTTCGCCGGGGATCTGTCCTCCCTGCAGCAGATACGCCGGCGGTTCTCATCCCCCGCGGCAGCGTGTTGATATCCAGAAGCATGCAAACATTTAGCCTACCAGGAGACATCTATGTCATTAGCACCACACTTTTGAGTATCCCTGACTATTTGATAACAGCAAACAATGATATCTGCGAATAAAATTATTATTCGCAAACGAGAGAAAAAAATGAGTTGACATCACAAGAGCGACATTCACCCATGGAAGATCATAAGTCAATAATCTTTTCTATGTTCATGTAATAGAATTCTATAAAAATATATTACTCGAATTTCCCTTTAGATCAAGGTACGATAAGTCAATAATATCTTCCTAAGAAGATGTCGCAACTTATGCAATAGAATTGTAAAGAAATAGAGGAAGGCGATGGTGAAAGACAGAGCGACAACGATAACAGAGTAATAGCAGGCACCAATGATCGCAACAACAAGGAGGATCATCGAGTAACCGAGGACGCGAAGACCGTAACTGAGTCGGAATGGGGTTGACATTGCAGGGGGAATCCTCCTCCGATGAGGATTTCCAAATACCACCCGGGAGCCCTTCCGCGCCGGGACGGGAACAGTCGCTTCTAGATCTTCGCAGTTAGCTTCTAGCGTCAACGGGCGTTTGAGACCCGTCGGATTCTCTTCCAGTGATTAACCGAAGAGCAGGAATCAGCTTTTGGGTGAGCACGAAACGAAAAAGGAGGCTTCCAGCGGGGGTGAGTGCGGTTAGGTGTTTAGGATACCCTAAAAAAGAAATTAAATGAAAGCTATATTCATGTGTAGTGCTAATAACAATAACTTTTTTTTTTCTTGTCGAGGTTTTTATTGTTGCATATGTTTGAGACTCTGTTCAGAACTTTAAAAACCTAACAATTAGTGTCTGTTTGGTGGTGGTTTAGGTTGGAAAATAGTCAGCAACAGTAGATGAAAAAAATAGTAAATTTTAATGGAGCCATGCCTCTTACGGTTAAAATCAGACATAAAATAGAGTTTTGGGAATCAATGGCCAGCGTTTGAGAAAAAAATGCCCTAACAAATGGTTCTAATGCGATTGTGTCGCCTTTCTTTATAAGTTGAACAAGAGGATTAAATAAGCGGGCAATTTCGAAAACACGAAAAACAATAGGAAGAGAAGGAGATCTTTAACTTAAATCACTTTTTGGCAAGTACTTTTTCCACAACAAAAATATCAAATGGGAATAGAACTTTTTCCACCGCCCAAACAAAAACTTTGCGCCTCATCAAAGGTCGGCAGATCCAAAGTTCTCCGGCGTGAGGAAGAGATCTCCGCTGCTTTGGGACAAAACAATATGCCCCTAATCTCCTGCAAGTAACACTCCGGCTCCACCGCCTCCCCGTCACGGCCTCAGAATCCCGTGCAACAACATCAATTATGTATGTCTCGGAGCCTGCACGGTCTCATTTCGGCGAGCAAGCACACAGAAGAAAACACAAGCTGATAATAGAAGGAGGATCATGAAATTCATACTATCCCTTACTTTACTTTTCAGGTCCTACAACAATTTTATAGAGGGACAAAAGGCAAGCTAAAAATCAAAAAGATAAGTTGCGACTACATTGACAATAATAACCACTCAATTACATTTTATCCTCTTTATTATTTGACAGGTTTACTTTTTTCTTATAGACCCGAGCTGGTAGCTGCCCATCCATGAAAGATGGTGTTAGGGGGTTTACAAGAGAAGAATGGTTGGAGGAGAAACAACAACCTGAAACACAGATGTTTGGGAGGAGAAAATAGAGTAAATTCATTCGCAAACAAATTAACCAGTTCTGTTTTCTCGGCGGCGTTCATAACCGTTGTAATGCCAAACATACATTCTATGACGGTGACGGTTTTGTCTAAACTCACAGGAGCAAAAACTCCGCGCCAGACGGAGCCTAAAGCTCTCAACAAATGTATGTTTGACATTACAACGGTTATGACCGCAATCAAGGAAAGAAAACTAGTTTTGAACATAAATGCACTTTCAAAATTTCACCCTTATGAAGTTGAAGAAGCAAAAGAAATGCTTGCAATCGTCAAAAGAAACATTTTTATTCCTCTGTATGAGGAGTGAAGCTCCTTCAAGCTACAAAATAAAATAATATAGAAATTCCATAGAAGAAAAGTAAAGGGAAACCACTACAGAGAGCTTAAATAAATCATTCAAACATTGAAGCTGTAAATTGTTCAGTTATTTTTTTCCAAAACCACAATCTATGAGTATAAGAAAGTTTAATTTACGAAAATCAATCAAAGAGGAAGTAATTTGCAAACATAGATACTTCCAATGAGCACACAATATGAACACCAAAGAGGAATTAAGAGGAGACAAGGTCGGTCTGGCACGGTTATTTGCTCCGGTGAGTTTGGACAAAAATGCTGATGTCACCGAATATGTGTTTGGCATGACAATGGTTATGGTCGACACAGAAGAAAAGGAACTAATTTTGAACATAAAAGTGAACGGAGTTCCTTTGATGAGGTCGTGCGTTTACGAATGACGGTTCGTAACCACCGTGTTCACGACTGTCACCGCCGTGCCATGCAAGAATCCAAAATTCACGAAGCACCAATTCACAGTTCTCACAGCTATCCAAACAATCCAGTAAAAAGCACAAAATATCTGTTCTCACAATATCCCCTGAAGTTCTGGTTGTTTTATGTTCGACCGCGGTGGGAAAAAAATCTGTAGAAAAAAAAATCTGGTTGGACTTTGGCAGAGAGCGCAATTCGAATTTCCAATCCCCCCTCCACAAAACGCAGACACCGGTTTCTCCACCTCATACATGAACGCCCCCCGCCTCCTTCTCAGCCCTCACTGCCTCGCCGCCGCGATACGCACAAGACGTGATCTCCGCCCGCCCGATCTCTGCGAGCTTTCGGATATCGAGCACGGGGGAGAAAAATGAGCGTGGAAGAGGGTTTAGGTCGTGGGTTAAGAGCAAAGAAACTTTAGGGGAAGTAATGGGTTTTTTTTTTAAATTTTAGGATGCAGATAGCCAAAATTGGGTTGATTTAACAATTGCATATATAGAGTGGATGATTGTTCATTTTCTTAGTATAGTTTATAGATTAAAAAAGGGGTTTTGCTGGTTAATTTTTGTACTGTTAAAAACCTATGATGCACTTGTGTCTCAGAGTAAGAACATTAAGCCTGTTCTCCTTAAAGCTTCTGTTCATCCCTTATAAGATTCTACTCATTATCGCAGCTCAGATCCTTGGAAACTTGATTTCTTAAACCCCTTTTGGTGTTTATAAAGGGGTTGAGTATTATATTTCGGCTTTCCCTTTCGAGAATCCTTGAACTGGACCAAGAGAAAAGATGAATTAACCGGGTTTTTGAACTTGAGATACTTCGCAATTTCACCCTGTAAAGTTTGGGGCAGAGTGCTCTTCCATTCCTTCCTACTGACTATTTCCCGGGTTTCTCTTAGCTTCTCTTCGTTCTTGGTGTAGGTAATTGTTTTTCTATTGGCTGAGCTTTTAATTACAGGTTTGAGTAATTGTTTTGCTATGAACTGTAGACAACCGCAGACTACCTGCAGAGAGTTCATGAGTTCAGTTGAAATTTTGTTGATTCCTTCTTTATGGGATTATAGTTTCTCATGCTTCGTTGCGGTTCTTATTTGGTATTTAAGGATTCGTTCAGGGCACTGGTGCAGTTTTATTTGCCACCGGAGTGGTGGAAGATGGAGTCGCCTCAAATGGCATGTCAAGATTAGTCCCGCACCGTCTATCCAGACGGTCCACTCGTGCTTATAATAGGCCCCACCACTCCTATCTTTGACCCGGGTTTTGGAATGGAAAATGAGTGCGGTGGTTTAACATGGTATCAGAGCTAGATTCACGCTGAGGGGGCGTGTTGGACGGTCCAGCATGAATCAAAAAAAAGGCATGTCAAGATTAATCCCACGCCGCCTACCCAGACGGTCCACTCGTGCTTATAATAGGTCCCACCTCTCTGTTGATATATAATTTAGGTTAAAAACGTGAACCGTGAACAGCAGCCCCTCCCTTTGCATGGTCTTTGCTGGAACCGCCTAGGTATTATAAAAGGGAGGAGCCAACCCGTGAGAAAACTGATCGGCAACCGCATGCTTGGAGAAACCGCCTGGGAGAAAGGTTCAAAGCCGCATGCTTTGAGGGGTCCGCCTGAGAGAAAAACCAGCCGCCTGTAGCAATTGAAGGTATCAGCCCGCCTCCCTCTCTCCCGTCTTCTCTCTCTCTCGTGCGACGGAGAGGCCGCCGGCCTCATTTTGTTTCGCCGTTGGAGAGGGAGGTGTTGCCGGTCTTGGATGTGAGCCTCCGGCGTTGGAGAGGGAGTCATCGTCGGGCTTGGCGGAGATCGCCGTTGACGTTGAAGACTTGCGTGTGTGCAGTTAGCCTTGACGGCGTTTTGATCTCGGTGGCGGCGTTGGTCTTCGGTGGTGATTGCGGTTGAACGTCGGACTTCGGCGTTGAAGGTTCCGGTGAACCTTGTGCGTCCTCTAGGTGGATTGTAGTCCAGATCTTCTACTCACCCGCGGATCGTGCGCGTTCGGCCATCTGCGGTGTTCCACCAGACGGTCTATTCTTCTCTTGTTATTTCCTTGTAACTGCTTCTATATATTGGTTAATTTAATATATATTTGTGATTGTGCGCCGGCGGGTTTTGCCGGGCGCAGTTTTGGCCTATTTTGTGTTCTTGTTTCCCTGCAATTTTATAGCGGTGTCCTGCGGTTTGCACCTGATTTCCCAACAAGTGGTATCAGAGCGAGGTTCGGTAGACGACCGTGATTGGACGTTCTAGGAAGGGTTTGACTGTGGTGGTGAACGACTAGGTCCTCTTCCCACTCTCTCAGATCCGACCTTTGAACAAATCAGGTCTTCTAGTTTGCTGAGGGAAGCTATGGCAGGGAAGAATTCAGTGTTGGCAAGGTATTCAGTGGAGAAGTTTGACGGCAGCGGGAATTCCCGCCTATGGCAGATTCGGGTCAAGGATATGCTGGTCGAGCAGGGTTTGATGCGAGCGTTGCGGGGGCATGATGCTTTGCCCGTTCTGGTGGAGGATTCTGAGTGGACTGATTTGGATGAGCGCGCCACCAGCGCCATCAGGATGTGTGTAGACGACAAAGTGTTGTTCAACATCGGAGTTGAAGAGTCCGCTGTCAAGCTGTGGGAGAAGCTCGAGGGAATGTATATGAGCAAGTCGTTGACCACGAGGCTGTTACTGAAGCAGAGATTGTACGGCCTGAAGATGCAGGAGGGTGGTAACCTGCAGGAACACTTCAATGTGTTCAATGGCCTTCTCAACCAACTGCACGTGGTTGGTGTGAAGGTGGAGGAAGAATACACAGCCCTCTTGCTTCTTACCTCGCTCCCAGCGTCATACAAGCACATGGTGACTACGCTCCTGTATGGGAAGGATACGGTGGGGCTAGAAGAAGTCACGTCGGCGCTGTTATCCAGTCAGATGTTAAAGGACCCCACTCCTAGGGGTGACCAGATCTTGGTAGCGCATAGACGCGGGAGGAGTTTTGACAGAGGATCGAGTAGTGCACGAGCTCGGTCGACGTCGAAGAAGGCAGTGACGTGTTACCACTGCAGACAGGTTGGTCACATTAGGAGAAATTATCCGCAGCGTGCAGTAAGTTCTGGAACTTCAAAGGATGTCCAAGATGCGGGCTTAGTGACATTGAACCTGGAAGTAAATGACAGATTTTATTGCGTCACTGAGAGTCAGAGTGACTCTGATAGCTGGATATTGGATTCTGGTGCTTCGCAGCACATTTGCTCAGATGCAGGGACGTTCAGTTCAATGGAGGTGACGACTGGGTCGGTCTCTCTGGGTGACGGCTTAGCGTGCGAGGTCACGGGGACAGGGACGGTGGACATCAGGACGCATGACGGAGCAGTGCGTAGGCTCGAGCGGGTACATCTGGTACCCAAGCTACGCAGGAATCTGATATCGTTGGGCAGATTGAACTCCGGTGGGTGCAGTTTTGCATCGAGAGGTGGAGTTCTGACGGTGAGGCGATGGCGCACCGTGCTCATGCGAGCTATACAGCGCAGTAGTTTGTACTGGCTGATGGGGAACACGATGCGAGGTGGTGTGCCCATGATTTCTGTGGCCGACAGGGTGGATGGTCGAGGTGGTGCAGAGGATCGCCCTTCTGGTAGTCTGACTAGGCGAGTCAGATTCAGCGATCCGGTTGCGTCGACATTGAGGGGTTGAGCCCGAGCAGGGATGAGTCGACTGGAGCAGGTCGGCTGACGCCTCAGGACTTTGGGGTGGTGCTTCGTGCAGAGAGTGCTTCGTGCAGGTGGTGGCTCCGGATCCCGAACCAAGGTGGTGGATTGTTGAAATATGTTGGTTCGGATTAAGTTTATATATTAAGTTTATATTATATATATATATATATAGAAAGTTTATATATATATAGATATATAATTTAGGTTAAAACGTGAACCGTGAACAGCAGCCCCTCCCTTTGCGTGGTCTTTGCTGGAACCGCCTAGGTATTATAAAAGGGAGGAGCCAACCCGTGAGAAAACTGATCGGCAACCGCATGCTTGGAGAAACCGCCTGGGAGAAAGGTTCAAAGCCGCATGCTTTGAGGGGTCCGCCTGAGAGAAAAACCAGCCGCCTGTAGCAATTGAAGGTATCAGCCCGCCTCCCTCTCTCCCGTCTTCTCTCTCTCTCGTGCGACGGAGAGGCCGCCGGCCTCGTTTTATTTCGCCGTTGGAGAGGAAGGTGTTGCCGGTCTTGGATGTGAGCCTTCGGCGCTGGAGAGGGAGTCGTCGTCGGGCTTGACGGAGATCGTCGTTGACGTTGAAGACTTGCGTGTGTGCAGTTAGCCTTGACGACGTTTTGATCTCGGTGGTGACGTTTGTCTCCGGTGGTGGTTGCGGTTGAACGTCGGACTTCGGCGTTGAAGGTTCCGGGGAACCTTGTGCGTCCGCTAGGCGGATTGCAGTCCAGATCTTCTACTCACCCGCGGATCGTGCGCGTCCGGCGCATCTGCGGTGTTCCACCGGACGGTCTATTCTTCTCTTGTTATTTTCTTGTAACTGCTTTTATATATTGGTTAATTTAATATATATTTGTGATTGTGCGCCGGCGAGTTTTTCCGGGCGCAGTTTTGGCCTATTTTGTGTTCTTGTTTCCCTGCAATTTTATAGCGGTGCCCTGCGGTTTGCACCTGATTTCCCAACACTCTCCTATCTTTGACCCGGGTTTTGGAATGGAAAATGGGTGTGGTGGTTTAACATGGTATCAGAGCTAGGTTCAGGGCGTGTTGGGCGGTCCAGCATGAACCAAAAAAAGACATGTCAAGATTAGTCCCACACCGCCTACCCAGACGGTTCGCTCGTGCTTATAACAGGTCCCACCTCTCCTATCTTTGACCCGGGTTTTGGAATGGAAAATAGGTGTGGTGGTTTAACATCAAACACGTGCAAGGTCTAGTGGTGCTCCGCCTTTAGTGGGAAAAGAGAGAATTTCCAAGGTGGCTCCATTGCCCACTGGAGATGAAGACCTCAATTTTGCCACCGGGCTCCATCGGCCGACACTCTCGATCCCCCACCCCCAACTGTAAGCTTCTTTCCTTTACAGAAGTCCACCCTCCCTACAGTTGACCACTTCCTACAGCCGCCCACGCCTACTGCAACCCGCCACCAACACGGTCGCCCGCCTTCAATACCACAACTGGCCGCACTTATATGATTGTTCGAAATGGGTTGTGCTCTCATTGAGCCCTGCCACCACTTTACTGTGCCCGTAGGCTGATACTCACCTCTACAGCAATCCCCTCAACCACCTCCATTCCCCATCTAGCCGCCCACACCCCACCACCACCACCTCATCCCTTGTCTTTAGGGGTTGTCCAAACAAGGGCGATCCTACCACCTATTCAAACCCTAGGGCGCCACCACCGCAAAGCCTTACCTCTCACCTTTTTGTGTTATTGTTTCAACTGCACTGTATTCTTGCCACCATCTCAAAGCCGCACTTAAAATAGTTGTGCATTACTCATGAGCCAATCAAAGTATGTGTTGTAATTCAAAGGTTCTGCTATATCTTGTGTTTTATGCTCACTTACATTTATCATTACTCACCTCCAAATTAATTTTGGACTCTCAAGTTGTTGTTGCATCATCGTAGTGTCATTCATGTCTTTCCCGACATGCCACCTAGAGTTTGCATTGCCTAGGGACTAGGGTTTCACACCACCTAACCTACGCTGCGTCATGGAGCCTAAAGGGCAATTTGGAAAGTTAAAAAGTTGCACCATTCTCAAGATAGCTTCCCTTATAGTATACTATACAGATATTATAGTACACTATAAAGATATATATGACATTCTTGTGAATGAGTATTGGGGGATTATAATGTGTGAACAGGTTGAAATAGTGTGTACTACCTGTAGTCACAATGAATGAGTTTAGTGCATAACCCATATTCAGATTTCTTGGTTAACTTTAAAGGCTTCGTTTGGCGTGGCTTTTTTGCTCCGACGATGAGTTTGGACAAAACTCCACCATCATAAAATGCATGTTTAGCAAGACAATGGTTATGATTCACAACAAGAAAAGAAAACTAGTTTTGAACGTAAAAGTGGATGAAGCTCCTTAGGTGAGTTCGGGCGTTCACGAACATAAGTTCATAACCACCGCGTTCAAGACCGCCACCACCGCGCCAAACGGAGCCTTTATTATTAGTTTTGTGCTATGATGTTTATTAATGAACAATTTGTTAAGGACTTGGATGTATAAAACTTAACGATCAGCATAAAACTTAACGATCACCGCACAAATATTCTTCCAGACAGATAAACCAGCAATTTCATCGCCGCACTAAAACGGAGATTCTGAAGATAATCTATAGCTTTTACCATCAAAGGTTCCTAATGCCTCCAATCTCACCACTTCTTTCCTTACAGCTGCAACCGTCCCAAACAGAGCCCGAGTTTTCTTTTGATCCTTTGATTAACTGTCATTCTACGTTCCTTTCGGGAAAATTCTTTTTACACCGTAGGCATTCTAAAATATGCATCAGGATGATTCAACAATTTTATTTTTAATTCAAATATGATGATTTTTTAAGATAGATTGAAAATAAGAAAATATTTTAACATATTGTAAGAAGTTTTTAAAATTCATGACCACAAATTTTAAAAAATATAAATTCTGAACTTAGGCTCTGTTTGACAATCCGATGGATTCCCAAACAATGAGCATGCCCCCGCCAGAGGAAAAAGGTATCCTGAAGAGAGCCTTAGGCTGAATCACATAGGTCATTCACAGTATTCAGTCAAGTAAGAGGTTCTCACATATAATTGCAACAAGAATTATCCAACTTATCAAAAAATATTAGTACCGATATTTATGTGGGCCTAGATAAAAGCAGACCGTGGAGGAGCTGATATTTATGTGGGCATATTCCATGAATGAAGTGAAAGAAAGAAAGACAAAAAGTTACTTGTCCACATATATGTGCATAGATCGATGTTTCTGAAGGTGAGTTAGGTGCTTTCTTGCCCAGGAAAGATGAGGACCATGAGGAGGTGAAGTTGTAACATCTTGCAAACGTCCCAATTGGGAATTTCTCATGTTTCAAGAGGACGATTCTTAGGACAGAAAGGAAAGCATGGACCATTGCAAATCTAATGGTAGAGGAGGAAACTATTATGGGACGCTCATTCACGGGCCTAGTCCCGCCGGTCGAGCCACATAACAGGGCCGCGGCACGCACACCCCAATCCTTCTCCCCATGCGTGTTCTCAGCGGGGTAGGTTGTTGAGGCTGGGTCTCGAACCCTTTACCTCCTTGATGAAAGACACTTAACGCCTGCCCTCACCAACTGAGTCGCGGCTCAGTTGGTGATGTGAGTTGACGTTAAGAGCTTACGTCAAGGAGGTAAAGGGTTCGAGACCCAGCCTCAACATCCCGCAGCGCTGAGAACACGCGCTGAGAAGGGTTGGGGTGTGCGGGTCGCGGCCCTGTTATGCAGTACGACCGGCAGGAAGACCCCGTTAATGAGCCTACCCATAACAGAAACATTGAAATAGACATTAGTGAAGATGAGAGGTTCCCCAGCCTATGTAAGCTTCAAACAAGTATTTGAACCATCTAAAACATATTTATTGGGCAATTTGGGTCTTAAAAGGGAGTTTTGCGCACAATGAATAGGCTAATGCACGTTCATATACAACTAATTTGTTTTTGTTTATTTAGATAATTGACACATTCAAACATAATTTTAAAGGCTTGGAAATAGTTAGCTAGATTTGAAATAGTTAGCTAGATTTTAATGTAAGTGGTTTTTTAAATAAAGCTATATATTTTGATGTCAAATTATTAGTATCATAGACATAGTTGGTTAGACTTGATAAAGCTTGATTACAACTTGAACTCAATAAAGATAAAATAACAAGCTTGAACATGATTATAAAAGCCGGGTGATCTTCAAGCTCTGCTTGAGCTCTATGAGAAAATACATGAATTAGCTTGAAAAGAGCTAATTCAGTTATACTCTTGGGAACTTGGAATGCAATTGAATTTATAACCTAGGCTCTGTTTGACGCGCGACGTTTTTGCTCCGGAGAGTTTGGACAAAAACGCCACCTTCATAGAATGTATGTTTGTCATGACAAAGGTTATGACCGCCACCAAGAAAAAAAAAATAGTTTTGAACATAAAAGTCGATTAAATTCCTTGGGTGAGGTGGGGCGTTCACGAACAACCGTTCATAACCACCGCGTTCACAACCGCAACCGCCGCACCAAACGAAGCCCTAATCTTTTTAACAAGGCTTGGGAACTTGGATTGCAATTGAACTAATAAAATTATAATACAAAACGATAAACATTCATCATCCATTCTTAAGAGTAGGCGCATCATAGCCTCATGTACTTATTATAGATTTTAGAACCTTCCACCAACAACCAAATAGTTGGTTAGATGCAGAGGTTCTAATAGTGAGCACTACGTAGTTGATGGTGAAATGTGTTGGTATTACCCATCTAAAGTCATTTATAGTTATTAAAAAAAAAATAGATGTGGCAAGAAAAATTTTTAATCTTTTATCAGTACCGTAGCTATTATACTCTACTTACTGCGCAAAATCAACTGTATATTTGGCCACAAAATCAGGTGTATATTTGGCCATGGCCATGCATTCATCTCTCAACTATCAAATCAACTGTAACTGATGGTGAAAGGGATGATGCAGAGGAAGCGACGGTTATCTATGTACGTATTTGCTTATTATGAATGATTCTTCCTTTACATGGACTTAATCTGTCCATGTTCTTCCTTTAGAAACACTAAATGTGTGATACTAAAATATATCTATGATGGGTGCACTATGCCCATGAGCATTACTACAAGATGTCCGTCCTCAAATTGTGATTCTTCCTCAATTTGTGATCCGTCCTCAAATTGTGGCATCAGTGCTACCATCGGGTTGGTGCTGAATCAAGGGCTCCGGGGGCAGGGGCTGCGACTGCGGCTGTTGTTACTCCTGTGGTGGTGACAACGACGGGGTTAGTCTAAGAAGACCAAGTGTCCATACAACTCATACAACACACACGTTAGAGGCCCAAGAGTATACAATAGTAAAGTCAATAGTAAACAAAAACAAACCTAACATATAAAACTGACCATACAACTTATATGTTAGGGATCCAGCAGTAAATAAGCAACAAGAGATCATCAGTGAACTATAAGTAATAATCTAACATATAAGACCGCTCATACAGGTTATATGTTAGGAATTTGGTTGAGCTATTGAATGCAATGATATATGCTATGTTTATGCATGTATGTTTTCATTAGATCTGTACTCACACACCCTCTATGTCGACATAGTCTAATATAGACCACTTGTTCGTCGGGAAGCAAACCCCATGGTTCCCATCCTTGTGGCCCAACGACAGCAGCGGATCGGACCTCTCCGCTTCTAGGTTGGTGACACACTACCCCCTAGACCCCTTTTATGCAGTCTCAGCATATACCAGAATTGTGCAGAAATAACACCTATAACTACAGTTAGTCAAAACACTGTGCCGGAAGAACACCTGTAACGACAGTGAGCTAAAGGGGTAAGTCAACCGAGGACACACCTCCAAACTAATACGGACCCTAAGCTAGAGTCCCACACCCAACTCTCTTGTTCAGATGAGCCGGTGAGACCCAGTAACCTTGCCCTTGCGGGGTTGAGATGATGTCCCTCCCTCTCATTGTATAATTTGTAGCTTGTATAATTTGTAGCTTGGGGTATGGGTAATGCTAGGACTAGGGTGTGAGACACCAGTAAGAGTCCATAAGCTCACCTTGCCCTTGCGAGGTTGAGATGTTGTTCCTCCCGCATGTTGTATAATTTGTAGCTTGTGGTGCGAGTAATGTTAGGACTAGGGTGTGTGATCCCAATAGAGAGTCTGTGAGTTCACTTTGCCCTAGCGAGATTGAGATGTTGTTCCTCCCTCCTATTGTATAACTTGTGCGGGTTTTGCTAAGATTAGGGTGTGAGACACCAGCAGAGAGCCCGAGAGCTCACCTTGCCCTTGCGAGGTTGAGATGTTCATCCTCCCTTCTAGTGGTTGCACAAGTCTTGATGGAGATAATCGTGGTGGGTCTCACTGGCTCGTTTGAACAGAGCACACTGGCGGAGAGTTGGGTGTGGGACTCTAGCTTAAGGTTCATATTAGTTTGGAGGTGCGTCCTCGGTTGACTTACCCCTTTAGCTCACTGTCGTTACGGGTGTTCTTCCGGCACAGTGTTTTGACTAACTGTAGTTACGGGTGTTCTTTCGGCACAGTTCTGGTATAGGCTGAGACTGCATAAGAGGGGTCTAGGGGTAGTGTGTCACCAACCTAGAAGCGGAGAGGCCCGATCCGCTGCTGTCGTTGGGCCACAAGGATGGGAACCGTGGGGTTTGCTTCCCGACGAACAAGTGGTCAGTATTAGACTATGTCGACATAGAAGGTGTGTGAGTACAGATCTAATGAAAACATACATGCATAAACATAGCATATATCATTGCATTCAATTGCTCAACCAGATCCCTAACATATAAGCTGTATGAGCGGTCTTATATGTTAGGTTATTACTTATAGTCCACTGATGATCTCTTGTTGCTTATTTACTGCTGGATCCCTAACATATAAGTTGTATGGTCAGTTTTATATGTTAGGATTGTTTTTGCTTACTATTGACTTTACTGTTGTATACTCTTGGACCTCTAACGTATGTGTTGTATGAGCTGTATGGACAATTGGTCTTTTTAGACTAACCCTGTCGTTGACACCACCACAGGTACAACAGCAACAACAACAGCAACCGCAGTCGCAGCCCCTGCCCCCGGAGCCCTTGTTTCAGCACCAACCCGAGGTTAGAACTGATGCCACAATTTGAGGACGGATCACAAATTGAGGACGGATCACAATTTGAGGACGAAATTTTTGTAGTAATGCGCATGGGCATAGCGCACCCATCATAGATATATTTTAGTATCACACATTTAGTATTTCTAAAGGAAGAACATGTACAGATTAAGTCCATGTAAAGGAAGAATCATTCATAATAAGCAAATACGTACATAGATAGACGTCACTTCCTCTGCTTCATCCCTTTCACCATCAATTACAGTTGATTTGATAGTTGAGATGAGATGAATGCATGGCCATGGCCAAATATACAGCTGATTTTGTGGCCAAATATACAGTTAATTTTGCACGGTCAATAGAGTATAATAGCTACAGTGTTGATAAAAGATTAAATTTTTTTTGCCACATCTATTATTATCTAATAACAATAAATGACTTTAGATGGGTAATACCAACACATTTCACCAACAACTACATAGTGCTCACTATTAGAACCTCTGCATCAAACCATAAACTATTTGGTTGTTGGTGGAAAATTCTAGAATCTATAATAAGTGCATGAGGCTATGATACGCCTACTCTTAAGAATGGATGATGAATGTTTATCGTTGTGTATTAGAATTTTATTAGTTCAATTGCACTCCAAGTTCCCAAGCCTTGTTAAAAAAGATTAGGGCTTCGTTTGGTGCGACGGTGGCGGTTGTGAACGCAGTGGTTATGAACGGTTGTTCGTGAACGCAGTGGTTACGAACAATTGTTCGTGAACGCCCCACCTCACCTAAGGAATGTCATCGACTTTTATGTTCAAAACTAATTTTCTTTTCTGGGTGGCGGTAATAACCTTTGTCATGCCAAACATACATTCTATGAAGGTGGCGTTTTTGTCCAAACTCTCCGGAGCAAAATCGTCGCGCGCCAAACGGAGCATAGGTTATAAGTTCAATTGCATTATAAATTCAATTGCATTCCAAGTTCCCAAGAGTATAACTGAACTAAGTCAAACATAGTGCTCTTTTCAAGCTAATTATTGTATTTTCTCATAGAGCTCAAGCAGAGCTTGAAGATCACCAGGCTTTTAAAATTTGTGTTCAAGCTTGTTATTTTATCTTTATCGAGTTCAAGTAGTAATCAAGCTTTATCAATTCTAACCAACTATGTCTATGATTCTAATAATTTGACATCAAAATATATAGCTTTATTAAAAAAACGTTTAAGGTATACACAATTTGACATCAAAATTGAAACAAACAACTTACATTATCAAATCTAACTAACTATTTCCAAGCCTTTAAAATGTTGTTTAAATGTGTCAATTATCTAAATAAATAAACAGAAATGAATTGTATATGAACGGCATTAGTCTATTCATTGTGCGCAGAACTCCCTTTTATGACCCAAATTGCCCAATTTAGAAGGTTCAACTACTTGTTTGAAGCTTACATAGGTTGGTGAACCTCTCATCTTCACTAATGTCTATTCCAATGTTTCCTCCTCTACCATTAGATTTGCAACGGTCCATGCTTTCCTTTCTGTCCTAAGAATCGCTCTCTTACAACATTAGAAATTGCCCAATCGGGAGGTTTGCAAGATGTTACAACTTCACCCCCTCATGGTCCTCATCTTTCCTGGGCAGGAAAGCACCTAACTCACTGATGCAGTGGTAGACCTCGAGACTGGACACACTAAGTGCAAGCTAATATGCAAATGATGCAAGACGGTCCGTTCAAAAATCAACAACAATAATTAAGTGTTATAAAGAAACGAGCAGGAGCATGAAAGTTCGCAATTTTAATTTAAGGAAGCTGACATGATTCACAATGAACGAGTTGCAAATAATTTTAAGCACACGCCGAATAAACCCTGCAAGTTATACAAAGAACAATACTAATAGCAATACAAAATTAACATCCACTACAAGCACAAGCGCCAAATGCTCAACAACAAAAGAAATTACTTCAAACTAGACTTACACGTGTAAGCGGGGGGCTGATTGGGCTGACGGAGGACTCCACGGAAACGGAAGGCTGGAGATCTGGCGACGGTGGCGGTTGGCGGGTTGTATATGTAGAGGGGTAGGGTATAGTGGTCTAAATACGTGGGGGGGAAGTGGAGGTGGCTGGCTTGGGGTTGTGGAGTGGGGCCGCAGGAAGTAGGAGGGCTGGAAGTGGAGTCACGGAAGGGGAAGGGGAGGTGGGCGGGAGGTTGTTGCTGGAGGAGTAATAGGGTGGCAGGAAATACGTAGATGGGGAGAGGGGGGTGCTGGACGGCGGCAGGAGGGAGGGGGAGGGCTGACGGCGGGCTGGCTGGAGGTGGGAGAGTTCGGCGGCGGGCTGGAAGGAGGTGGGAGGGTTCGGCGGCGGGCTGGAAGGAGGAGGCAAGGCTTGGCGGCGAGTGGCTGGGAGGGAGGAGGGGCTGCGAGTGGTTGGGAGGGCTAGGGTTCAGCGGAAGAGGGAGGGAGCCGGGGTAGGGAGGTTGGTAGGGGAGGAGGAGAGGAGAGAGGCTTACCCTTGGAGTCACACCAACGGGAGGAGAACGCCGGCGTCGCACCTGCGCGGGGAAGACCGATGGCTGCCGTATTCAGCAAAACCCACGATGCCGCATCAGCCCCCCCCCCCCCCCCCCCCCCCCCCCCCCCCCCCCCCCCCCCCCCAAAAAACAATTATTTATAGCAAGTAAAAGTAGGGCGTCCCGAAACGGACGACTCATAATGCTCGGCCCGATCGGGCGCCAAATACAATATAAGAACATAAATAAATATAGCAATTTGACTCGCAACGACGATCCGGACGCAACCGTAGGCTCGGATCGATCGTCCGAGCGACGGTTCACCGCCTCCTGCGGGAATAGACGTGTGTGGGTGGTCGCGCGCCGTCAACTCTCCCCGGCTTGAAAGCGCTCATCTCCGGTGAGTGAAGATGATCGTACTCTCGACGAAGCTGCGGGGCGAGTCTCTCGAGCTCTTCCGAAGACATCCAAGTAGCATCATGTAGCGGGCGGCCGCTCCAACGGACAAGATAGCGAACAGTGGCTTGTCCGTCAATGGCGTAGAAGTCGTGGCTGATGATCTGAACTATGTCGCCGGTAGGAGAGGGTGTCACTGGATGTAATGTATCTCCGTCAGACTGCTGACTCGGCGGGGCTGTCGCGGGCGTCCGGTGAACCTCTCGGGGTGACTCCACAGGTAGGGATGGGGTGTGGGTCGTAGGGGACAATGGTGAGAGAGGCGTAGAGGTGGGTGAGAAGAGAGGGTCCACATACACGCGCTCCTCATAGTAAGGAGTCAAGTCTTCTACGTTGAATACTCGGTTGATACCCATACTATGAGGGATGTCTACCTTGTATGCGTTCGTACCAATCCTCCGCACAACCGTATAGGGGCCCATTCGGCGAGCATTTAATTTCTTTGCAGGCCCTTGCGGGGGCCTCTCTGGTCGAATGTGAATCAACACCTGCTCCCCCGCCTCAAATATTTGTTCCCGCCTGTGCTGATCTGCTCGATCTTTATAATAATCATTACTCGCTGCAATTTTCTTACGGACCGACTCATGAAGTGCATGCACATGTTGAATGAATGACTCGGCTGACTCACTGGGTCGGGATTCTAGAGGGATGTCGATCAGGTCGATAGGCTTCCTAGGTTCATAGCCTAATATGATATGAAATGGACTCAAGCCCGTGGACCTATTGACCGAACTATTGTATGCAAACTCAGCTATGGGCAACACAGAATCCCACGTGGACGGGCTATCTCCAACTAAGCACCGCAGAAGGGTCCCTAAACTACGGTTGACAACCTCAGTTTGACCATCCGTCTGTGGGTGATAGGCGGAGGAAAACTTCAAGGTTGTACCTGTCTTTTTCCATAGCGTCTTCCAAAAATAGCTCATAAATCTGACGTCACGATCGGAGACGATGGAGTTGGGCAGCCCATGGTACTTAAATACCTCCCTAAAGAACAAAACCGCCACATGAGAGGCGTCAGCAGTCTTCCGACACGGAATGAAATGGGCCATTTTGGAGAAACGGTCCACCACAACAAAAATCGAATCGAGCTTCCTCAATGTGCGGGGGAGCCCGAGGACGAAATCCATGCTAATGTCAGTCCAAGGCCGAAGAGGGATGGGTAATGGAGCTTCTTTAGGCTAGGCCAGAAGAAGCGATCCTCAACTAATGTTATCATCTTGTCTTGACCGAAGTGCCCAGCCGCTCCGCCTGCGTGTAATTCCCAAACGAGAAAATCTCGTAGGGACGTTTGTGGAACGCAAAGACGGGATCCCATAAATAAGTACCCATCAGTGATCGTGTAGCCCTCCTGAAGATCGGGCGGGTCCCGCGATAGCGCGGCGTGTATCTCGCTAAAGTCGGGGCACTCCGGGTAATAAAAAACTAGACGCTCAAAGCCCACTACGCTGGTACTCATGGTGTGGAGGAGACTGATGCGGCGACTCAAAGCGTCAACCGGCTTGTTCTCAACACCCGCTCGGTGTTTGAGAACATAATGGAACTCCTGCATGTACTCCACCCACTTGGCGTGACGGTGGCCCAATTTTTTCTGCGAATCAAGATATCGTAGGGCCTGATGATCAGAATATAGGATGAACTCCTTGTGGAGGAGGTAGTGGCGCCAGTGGTGAAGGCCCTGCACAATGGCATAAAACTCCCGATCGTAATTTGAGTATTTTTGTCGAGCGTCATTCAGTTTCTCACTAAAGTAAGCAACTGGGTGACCCTCCTGACTAAGTACTCCTCCAATTCCAACGCCGGATGCGTCACAGGCCACCTCAAAGGGCTTGGAAAAATCTGGTAAACGAAGAACAGGAGCAGACGATAGTCTCTCCTTGATCTCCTCGAAGGCCCGCGTGGCGGCCTTCGTCCATACAAAATCACCCTTGCGGAGGCAGCTCGTGAACGGGGCCATGATAGAACTAAATCCTCGCACAAATCTCCGATAGAATGTGGCTAGGCCGTGAAAACTCCGGGCCTCGTGGATATTCGAGGGGACAGGCCAATCACGAATAGACTTGACCTTGTCCGGGTCAACGGAAATACCAGACACGGAAATGATATAACCCAGGAAGTGGACCGACTCAGACAGGAAGGCACACTTCTTCAGATTGATATAAAGATGCTCCTTCCGCAGGAGATCAAACACAAGGCGAATGTGATGGAGGTGATCGGTGCGGCCCTGGCTGCATATCAATATATCGTTAAAGTGGACTACCAAAAACTTGCCCATATAGGGCCGCAAGACCTGTGTCATTACTTTCATGAATGTACTAGGCGCGTTCGATAGCCCGAATGGCATAACAAGTCACTCATACAAACCATCCTTCGTCTTGAAGGCCGTCTTCCACTCATCCCCTTCCCTAACTCTAATCTGGTGGTACCCACTGCGAAGATCGATCTTCGAGAAGATCTGGGCGCCAGCCATAGAATCCAAAAGATCATCTATGCGAGGAATGGGAAAACGATACTTCACCGTGATTTTATTGATGGCACGACTATCGATACACACGCGCCAGCTTCCGTCCTTCTTCGGGGTGAGAAGGGCCGGCACTGCACAAGGGCTCAAGCTCTCGCGAATGAACTTCTTCCGCAGAAGCTCTTCAACTTGCCGCTTTAGCTCGACGTGCTCCGTCGGATTCAAACGATAATGTAGTAGATTGGGCAAAGATGCCCCAGGGATCAGATCAATGGCGTGCTGAATGTCCCGCAAAGGAGGAAGCTCGTCAGGGAGCTCCTCAGGCATAATATTTCCGTAAGCGTCCAACAGCCGGACAACATCTGGGTCAGTGACCTCAGTCCCGCTAGGCGACTCGGGTGCCATCGTGGCGGCTACAACAAACATAACCCCCGCATCCAAACTCTCTCTGAGAAAATCACCCTTCCTCAGAACATGGAGAGGTCTCGATGACCCCGCGCTAACAGAAGACTCGACCTTGCCCTTGGGAGGATCCCTGGGCTGCGTCGGGGTAAGAGTGATCTTTCGACCTTTGTCGAAAAATACACACGTGTTGGACCGACCATAACATGTGGCATCGCGGTCATATAACCAGGGTCGTCCAAGTAACACGTGGGAGACGTCCATAGGGAGGACGTCACACCAAACCTGGTCCTCGGTAGAGGCTAAAGTAATAGGCACTAGGCACCGTTGTGACACGTGGATGGTGGACTTGTCCACCCAAAGGACACGATACGGATGCGGGTGTGGCTCGTCAGTGAGCTGCATCCTTTCTACTCCTTTCTTAGCGATAATGTTCACGCAGCTACCACTATCAACGACGATCTTGCAGGGACCCCCTGCGCTCGGGAAATATGTAAAGAAGATCGTGGTGCGCCGCCAATCTTCTTCGGCTCGTGGTGTGTGTAAGATGCGGCGGAGGACTCCTAACTCCAGTGCTCTCTCGGTGTCGCTCTCCCATCCGTCCTCCACAACAGTTGTAACCTCCTCGACGGGAGCATCCTCAGCCTCCGTGCTGGGCTCACAGGATTCCTCAACTAATAAGTTTCGAGTAGGGCACTGTGCAGCAAAGTGCCCTCTGCCCAAACATCTGTAGCATTGGACGCCCCCAGGTTTGGGGCCCCCAGGAATAATAGCTTTCCCTGCTCCATCGACGGGGGTGCGGGGAGGGGTCGAGGTCGTGGCAGGAGCGGGTCTCCTAGCTGTAGAAGCATCTGGTCGTGACGTGGCCTGTCTGGGGCCAGTTGTGCGCAAATATTGCTCATACTCGAGCGCGAGCTGAAAAACCTGATCTACGGTCTCAATCCGGTGGGGAATCAGTTCCCTACGAATGTCAGCCCTAAGCCCGGTCCGGAAAAGGGAAGCAGTGGCTATAGGCTCCTCATATATATCGCTGCGGACCACAAGCTCGTCAAAGCGAGACATGTACTCTGCAACAGAAAGGGTTCCCTGTCGCAGAGCATTCAGCTGATGGATGAGTTGGTCGCGGTATGAGGCAGGTAGGTACTTATCCCTCAGACGAGCCTTCATCTCAGTCCATTCGGTGACGGGGTAGTACCCCTCACGCTCAAGGGATCTCTCGACACTAGACCAATAAATCTTCGCCTGCCCAAGTAATTTCATTTTAGCGAAGCGCACACATCGTTCGCCAGTCATCTCAAACCAGTCAAAATAGTGATCCATATCCATGAGCCAATCACTAAATGCCTTCGGGTCCAGGTGACCGTCGAAGGTAGGCGCGTCAATACGGATGCGGCGAGTGATGTCATCATCTTCGGGGGTCAACCCCCGACGCGGCTCACGGTGGTCGTCGTACTGGTCATCATCGTCGTAATCGTATCATGCAGGAGGGGCTCGACCTCTCCTACGCGGTGGGGGTGGCGGTCTGGGGTTCCTTTCGGGGCCCCCACGATACTGGTAGCCGCGGTAGAAATTTCCCCTTGCAGGAGGGGGTCTCTGCGGGGAATGTATCTGCCACACCTCTCACGAGGTGGTGTAGCGTCACGGTGATCCTCGAGTGGCTCGTCATCTGGGGGAGGAGCCGCTCGTTCTCTAGGGTTTTCTAACCGATCGACCCGTGTGTTGACTCTAGCTATGTCGGCCCTAAGGGTTTCAAAATGGGTTCCCATTTGGTCGAACCGATCGAGAACCATTTTTTGGAATTCGGCAGATGTCATATCGGATTGGGTACTGGTGGTCCTATCGTCGTGGACTGGACGGTGTGACATGGGTTGACGAAACTCTCTACCACTACGTAACATGCAAGGGGCCCTAACCTGCCTCTGATACCAATTTGATGCAGTGGTAGACCTCGAGACTGGACACACTAAGTGCAAGCTAATATGCAAATGATGCAAGACGGTCCGTTCAAAAATCAGCAACAATAATTAAGTGTTATAAAGAAACGAGCAGGAGCATGAACGTTCGCAATTTTAATTTAAGGAAGCAGGCATGATTCACAACGAACGAGTTGCAAATAATTTTAAGCACACGCCGAATAAACCCTGCAAGTTATACAAAGAACGATACTAATAACAATACAAGATTAACATCCACTACAAGCACAAGCGCCAAATGCTCAACAACAAAAGGAATTACTCCAAACTAGACTTACACGTATAAGCGGGGGGCTGATTGGGCTGACGGAGGACTCCACGGAAACGGAAGGATGGAGAGCTAGCGACGGTGGCGGTTGGCGGGCTGTATATGTAGAGGGGTAGAATTTAGTGGTCCAAAGACGTGGAGGGGAAGTGGAGGTGGCTGGCTTGGGGTTGTGGAGTGGGGCTGCAGGAAGTAGGAGGGCTGGAAGTGGAGTCACGGAAGGGGAAAGGGAGGTGGGCGGGAGGTTGTTGCTGGAGGAGTAATAGCCAATAGGGTGGCAGGAAATACGTAGATGGGGAGAGGGGGTGATGGACGGCGGCAGGAGGGAGGGGAGGGCTGACAGCGGGCTGGCTGGAGGTGGGAGGGTTCGACAGCGGGCTGGAAGGAGGTGGGAGGGTTCTGTAACATCCCGACTTTGAAAAGGGGTCTAGCCGGTTCAGTTGAACCCTTGCAGGAGCTTAGGCCGGGTCAGAGGAAAACCACGACCCGACCTTCACCACATAGTGGTGGTCACATAGAGAAATGACTGTTTTGGGTAGCATCATGCTTCGCCACAACGTCAAAGTTGTTCATTGAGCATATGTGCTCCGAATCGACTTCCGTCAGTTGCGTTAGACTCGTATAGTTGATACGAGTGCAACAGAACTCGTTTCGATCCGAGGTCATATGTAGAATGTGACTATTTTGAGTATCGTAGCGCGCCACGACGACGTGATTTTTGACTATGGAGCATACGTGCTCTGAATTGAATTTTGTCAGTTGCGTTAGACTCGTATAATTGATACGAGTGCAACGGAACTCGTTTCGTTTCGATCCGAGGTCATATGTAGAATATGACTATTTTGAGTATCGTAGAGCGTCACGACGACGCGATTTTTGAATATGGAGCATACGTGCTCTGAATTGAATTTTGTCAGTTGCGTTAGACTCGTATGGTCGATACAAGTGCAACGGAATTTGTTTCGTTCCGATCTGAGGTCATTTCGAGAAAATGACTATTTTGAGTAAAATCGAACGTCTCAACAACGCCATTTTAGAATATTGGGTAAACGAGCCCCAAATTCACCCTAGTCGGTTGCAATGAACCCGTGTGATCAATACCAACGCGATGCAATTCGTTTCGCCCAAATCTAAGGAGCTTTGAGAAAGTTAGCTGAAATGAGTTATTTTAAGCTACGTACCGTCTCAAGCAAATAATTATGAGTAAACGAACTCGGAATCAACTTGAAATAATTTCGTTAACTTCGTGTGATTGTTACGAACGTAACAACACCTCTCGCGCATTTTGCTAAGCGTAATTTGGGTGTTGTGGACCCTATGTACATTAAGTTATATAAATAAGTATTTATATCACATAATTATATACATATATATGTGTATATACATAATTGGAAAGAAAAATTGGGAAAACCGGCGAGTAGGCAGGGCTGAAAACCATGGGCGAAAACGGAAAACCAGGGGCGGGAGAAGAAACTCGCTGGGAGCTCCGGATTGGTGGTTACCATCTATGTAAGGGTGGCTCCGTTCCTTTCTCCGGACAGGACGGTCGGCGAGGGGAACCGCCCCTTCTTCATGGTTCTTCCTCCTCACAACAAGAGGTTAAGGGACCGGAGCTTCTTCTCTTCCTCACGGCAAGGTCCGGGGACACGCTCTCCCTCCTCCTCTCCCCCTCCTCGAAGCTCTGTCCTGACGAGGGTTTCACGGCAAGGGGAGCTCACGGCAAGGTATGACAGGAAACTCTTCCTCCCCCTCTTTCACCTCCTCCCCTTGTTCTATAATGGCTGCTTTTGGTGGTTGGATTGTGAAAATTGGCTTGGTTGTGCTATTCCTGTGGTGATTCCTTGTTATGCGCCCCTTGTGCCTTCAGCTCTTTCCTCTTTGTTCTGGAAGTATTTCTGTTGGTTTCTTTTCTTCTGATTTCTGTGGGGGACCTATGAGCTGCGGCTACACCTTATAAATTACAGAAATTTCATTATGTTTGTGGCTTGCTTGTCTTCCTTGGGGGACTTATGGCTGCGACTGCTTCTTCCCCTTTTGTTTTGTTCCCAGAAATTGGTTATTTGGGGACCTTGGGGTTTGCGGTTGCTCCTTTGAGCTTTCAGCAAATGTTAACTTGGGGGACCTAAGGTTTGCTCGGTTGCCCCCCTTCAGGTTTGAACTTTTGGGATTCGTGATTGGTGGCTGCTCTCTTCTTTTTGTATTCAGAAATTATAGCTTGGGATTTCTTTTGGGATTCGTGATTGGTGGCTGCTAGGTGTCATGTATATTGGGTGCCTATTGGGTTTTCCTTGGCTCCATGCTAGCTTCGACTTGGATGTGTACTGAAATTTAGCGTCCTCCCCATGGATTTCTCCTAGTTTAAATGCTTGATATGTTTATGAAATTTCGCTCTTTATACACAAGAAAACTCTTCACTCTTCCCCTTCTCCTTCATCTCTTTTCTTTTGCTTAACTGATCTTGGCCCTGATTATGGAGATGTGCGTGCCCTACCTGATACTCGGATTTTTCCTGGATTATGCACAAAATTTCTTGGATTATGCTAACAAGATTTCCTAGTTTTATGCACAAAATTTCCTGGTTATGCTTACATATTTCTTGTCTAAATTGGGGGGGGGGGGGGGGGGGGGGGGGGGGGCTGCTCATACATTTCTTAGACTAAATTGGCCTGCTGCTATGCATCTCGAGGGGGGGCTGCTTCTCATATCATTGTTTAGTTGGGCTACCTTATTTTCATGTTTAATTGGAGGGGGCTGCTAGTATTGAACTGTTGTTGTCCTCCTCTTTCAGTAGGGCTGCTGTTTTGCATTTCCTTATAGGGCTGCTGCTATTATGCTTTCTTACCTAGCGGGGCTGCTGCTGTCTTTTCATTTAGTGGGGCTGCTGCTATGTAGTTCTGTTGGGGGGAGCTCTACCTTATTTACCTGTAAATTGGGGGCTGTTTTCATGCATTTTGATGGGGGCTGCTTATATACTTCTTGTCTAAATTGGGGGCTGCTATATTTTGTTTTGGTTTGGATTTACAAACCATCAGTTTGGGGGCTGCTATGTTTTGTTTTAGTTTGGATTTACAAACCATCTATTGGGGGCTACTTCCTATCTTGTATTATGAGGGGCTGCTTCCTGTACATTTTTATTGAGGGGCTGCTTCCTGTACATTTTTATTGAGGGGTTGCTTCCTGTGCATTTTAGTGAGGGGCTGTTTCCTGTGCCTTTGTTGGGGACTGCATCTTTTTCCTTTTATAAATGGGGACTGCTGTATTATGCTTTATGTGGGGCTGCTGTCTTAAGCTTTATATGGGGCTGCCCCTTGAATTGTTTTATTTTGGGGGGTTGCTGTTGGAACTGTTGGCCTTGTTTCCTTTTCCTGGAGGCTTCTCCTTGAGTTCGTCTATTAAGGGGCTGCTTTTGGGAGCTGTCGGTTTTGGACTTGTTTTGCTTTGGGATGCTCCTTACCATTTTTCCTGAGGCTGTTTGCATTAGGGGCTGATTTCATGTTGTTTTTAGTCGGGGCTGCTCTTTGTCTTCTTTTCTGAAGGACTGGGGTTGTTGGTCTATCCTTCTAGGAATCTCATTATTTGAGATGTCCTTTGCTTATGTTTTATGGGGAAATCGGGCTGGTTTATCCTTCCAGGAGGATGGCTGTGATATGCTTTTGGTAGATGGGCTTTGCTGTTACTACCTCCTTCCCATATTCTCTAACATTTCTTCTCTCTCTACCCCTTCACAAATTCTGATGTTGATTAAAGGTAGAAATACTCCCTCTTCTTTTGATGTGGTACCAATACCAATGGAAATGTTATATAGGTAACTTGGGTTTGATCACCAAGCACCCAAATGATTGACGGGAGCCTATGGGCCATATGAGGATGGCTCGATTTAATTGCCAGCCGGGTTAAAATAGTGGCACCTTCTCGGATGGAGATATGCTAAGCTTATATAAAGTTCGTCTTCTCTCCTCCTACAAAACTGCGGGTGGATATATTGTTAAGCTCTAAAAGAGTTCTTTTCTCCTCTTATGATGAAATACACCTTTCGAGAAAATAATTCCTACGGGAATAAAATGCTGCCTTCGAGAAAATAATTCCTACGGGAATAAAATGCTGCCTTCGAGAAAATAATTCCTACGGGAATAAAATGCTGCCTTCGAGAAAGTAATTCCTACGGGAATAAAATGCTGCCTTCGAGAAAATAATTCCTACGGGAATAAAATGCTGCCTTCAAGAAAGTAATTCCTACGGGAATGAAACGTTGCCTTCGAGAAAATAATTCCTACGGGAATAAAGGTTGCCTTGAGAAATAATTCCTACAGGAATTAAATGTGCCTTCGGAAAATGTGCCTTCGGAGAATATAGGATGACCGATGAGTTTTTCCTCTAAGGCAACCCGCACGACGGACGGTCTGGGAGGGCAACCCGTGCGAAACTTATAGAACTACGTGGGTCTGAGACCGTATGCAGGATGATACGGAGTACGTAGGCGGTGGTCGTGGGAAGACTACCTCGGCCCAATAAAAGTCCAGATATCCCCCCCTTCTAAATGTTATATTATGTTTGTCTGATAGTAAGGGTTGGATTCTCTTCGTGGTTCTAATAACTTATCTTTAGCACAAGTGACAGGTGCATATGTGGGACAACACTCATGGGTGGAGGAGACCACAGAGCAGGCTACTTCAGGTATACGTTATTAAGTCGCATCTCCCTTTTTGTTGTGCCCTATCTCAGGGTATATATATATATAATGGCAACGAAGCCTTGATGGATAAGATTTAATGCGGCGGCGAAATCGATATTATTCATACAGGTTTTGAAATTGAGGTTTCTGTGATGATTAACCTTCCGCTTTAATACTACGTCTTCCGCTAAGTGTTATAATACGCACTCTTTGATGAAATCTTCCGCTAGAATACAGCTTCCCTACTCTGATGGTGTGTAGTGACTTTCGCTTAACACCACCCCTAGGCGTGACATCGGAGTGTTCAAGGAAAAGGGTTGGAGAAGCTAGTGCCTTCACTCTTCGGGGTCGCTTCGGCGTCGTGCTAAAGGGTGGTGTGCGATAAGATCCCCCGGTCGGATCGTCGATTTTGGAGGGGGGGTCTTACAGGTTCGGCGGCGGGCTGGAAGGAGGAGGCAAGGCTTGGCGGCGAGTGGCTGGGAGGGAGGAGGGGTTGCGAGTGGTTGGGGGGGCTAGGGTTCAGCGGAAGAGGGAGGGGGCCGGGGCCGGGGTAGGGAGGTTGGTAGGGGAGGAGGAGAGGAGAGAGGCTTATCCTTGGAGTCACACCAACAGGAGGAGGAGAACGCCGGCGTCGCACCTGCGCGGGGAAGACCGATGGCTGCCGGATTCAGCAAAACCCACGATGCCCCATCAGCCCCCCCAAAACACTTATTTATAGCAAGTAAAACTAGGGCGTCCCGAAACGGACGGCTCATAATGCTCGGCCCGATCGGGCGCCAAATACAACATAAGAATATAAATAAATATAGCAATTTGACTCTCAACGACGATCCGGACGCAACCGTAGTCTCGGATCGATCGTCTGAGCGACGGTTCACCGCCTCCTGCGAGAATAGACGTGTGTGGGTGGTCGTGCGTCGTCACTCACCTTCAGAAACATCGATCTATGCACATATATGTGGATAAGTAAACCTTTTGTCTTTCTTTCTTTCATTTCATTCATGGAATATGGCCACATAAATATAAGCTCCTCCACAGTATGTTTTTATCTAGGCCCACATTGTGAAATATTTGAAGTCGGAAGAACACGTCAACCAACAAGGGAATAAGGACACCAAGAGAGGAACTCGAACTTTCACAAAATAATAACGCTTGGCAGCTAGTTACAAATGAACAGGGCTGAAAACAAGTTGCATCCAACTTGATTCACGACAGCCAATAGAAGGAAAAGTACTTGGTCACGGACAGTGTCCGCTTCTCCTCTGGAGCACACCACACAGGTGCTACTCGCTACTCGCTAGCGCCGGCGTTAACTCCTAACGCCCAACGTTAGCCTTACTACTCGCAAGCTCGCTGCTCACACTCACAGCTCGCTAGTCGCTACTAGACGAAGCTCGCTACTCGCCACACTTAACGCCTGTCGTTAACTCTAACGCTCTGCATTAACTCGCGAGCAAGAAACTCTCCCTAGGTCGCTTGCCGAACTGACTCCGGGTTTGATGCTCGCCAGGTAATGATGCTCGCCACTTTTTATGCATACACTTAGAGGGGGGGGGGGGGGTACCCCTCATATTTATAGACAAAAAAGGGAAGAAGCTGCGTGAAGGAGCTAACGCTGGCGTTAGCGATAACGCTGGCGTTAGCTCACTTCAAAAAACTAACACTCCCCCTTGAAGTGAGCTCCGGTAACAACTCCAAGCAACGAGCGAAGCCTCCGGAACGGCCCCGCAGATAGGGGCTTCGTGAATATATCCGCAAGGTTGTCTTCACTCCGCACATGCTCCACTGCGATCAAGCCACCCAGCACCTTCTCTCTAATGAAGTGATGCTCGATCTCTATGTGTTTGGTCCTTGCATGACACACTGGATTGGTTACCAGTTTCAATGCACTCTCATTGTCCCCGCGAAGCACAGTAGGTCTGGTGACCTCCTCGTCCACATCCTCCACTAGTCTCCTTAGCCAGACACACTCCTGAGCTGCTAAGGACGACGCCTTGTACTCGGCCTCCGTGGTAGAAAGGAAAATAGAATCCTGCTTCTTGCTACACCACGAGATAGCAGCAGCTCCACACAAAAACACGTAACCTGATGTCGACTTGCGGTCATCAGCGTCACCTCCGTAGTCTGCATCCGTGTACCCATGCAGCTTGAAGTCAGACTTCTCTCCATAGGACAACCCCATCTCAAGGGTTCCCTTCACGTACTTCAGAATCCCTTTAGCTGCCTCCAGATGAGGCTTCCGCGGCTCCTGCATATACCGACTAACTCGGCCGACAACAAAGGCGATGTCCGGCCTCGTGATAGTCAAGTAGATAAGACTCCCCATCAGTGCCTGAAAGATCTTCGGATCAGGAAGAATCCTCCATTCTTCCTTCCGAAGCTTCAGCCCAGCCTCCAGAGGAACGGAACTGCACTTCCCCTCCTTCATGCTGAATCTCTCGACGATCCTCTCGGCATAAGCCCTCTGGGAAACATACAGCCCGCCTCTTCTCTTCTCAACTTGAAGGCCAAGGAAATGGTGCAGCTCACCAAGATCCTTCATCTCGAAATGTATGCAGAGCTGCTGTCTCAGCGCCGCGACCTCCTCAGGGTTGTTCCCTATCAAGATCATGTCGTCGACGTACAGCAACACCAACACGTGAAGACCACCACTTTTCTTCGCGAACATGCTGGAGTCTGAGTCTGAGGCATCATATCCACAGAACTGCAAGTACTCCGCAATCTTCCCATACCAGGCTCTCGGCGCCTGTTTCAACCCGTAGAGGGCCTTCTTCAGCTTGCAGACGTGATGTGGTAGAGACTTGGACATGTATCCAGGTGGTTGCACCATGAATATGTCTTTGTCAATCTCTCCGTATGGGAACGCGTTCTTCACATCAAGCTGCCACAGCTTCCAACCTCGGCACGCCGCCAGAGCGATGATCGTCATCACCAACGTCATCTTCGCGACAGGACTAAATGTCTCCTCATAGTCCTCTCCGTAGGTTTGCGAGAAGCCTCGAGCGACAAGCCTTGCCTTATACCGCTCTACTTCTCCATCTGCTTTCTTCTTAACCTTGTACACCCATTTGCAGGTGACAGGTTTGATGCTCTCCACCATGGGAACCAGATCCTATGTCTCATTCTTCTCTAGGGCCTCCATCTCCTCGATCATGACCGCGTCCCACTCCTTGATGCCAGCAGCATCCTCAAAGCAGGCAGGTTCCCTCTCGTCGAGTGGTCCTGCGAAGAAGCAGGAGACCAAACTCACGAAGTTCCCCTCCTTATAGCGAGAAGGCGGGACGATAGTCCGCTTCGACCTCCTCAAGGCTTGACCACTATCTACCACTCCGGTAGACTCCTCTGCTTGAGCTCCTCTCTGAACTCCTCTTGAAGCAGTGCTCTCCCTGCTTCTAGAGTTCGAAGCTCCCCCTGAGCCAGAAGGCGATGGGGCACTGGGAGATACCTCCAACTCCACAGTAGAGTCCTCAGTGACTCTCTCTTCTTCCCTGCTAGAATCTCCACTTTCCAGCAGCACCACAGAAGAGACTCCCTGATATGAGACCAGTTCGTCAAACACTACGTCGCGCGAGATGACGAACTTGTGGGTCTGCGGATCCATGCACTTCCACCCCTTCTTCTGCTCATCGTAGCCGATGAAGACACACTTCCTCGCTTTCGGCTCCAACTTGGTTCTCTGAGCGTCCAGGACGTGCACGAAGCAGGTAGAACCAAAAACTTTACCCACATTTGGCTTCTCCCCGAACATGAGCTGGTGTGGAGACACCATCCTGTTAAGACTCAGAGGTAGCATGTTGATCACATGGGTAGCACACGCCATTCCCTCCGCCCATAAGGCCTTGGGAATGCTCTTGGCATATAGCCAACTCCTGGTAGTCTCCACTAGATGACGGATCTTCCTCTCTGCCACCCCATTCTGCTGAGGGGTGTGAGCGCAGGAGAGCTCCCGCCGTATGCTGAACCTTCTGCAGAAAGAAGCAAACTCATTGGAGGTAAACTCCCCTCCATTGTCGCTTCTCAGCTTCTTCACTCTGCGGCTCAGCCTTCCTTCCACAAGCTCCTTCCACTCTTGGAACTTCTCGAATACTTCTGACTTCTCTCTCAGAAAGTATACCCACGTATAGCGGGTGTAGTCATCCACCAGAACCAGCGCATACTTATTGCCTCCATAAGTAAGGGTGGCGCACGGCCCCATAACATCAGCATGTACGCACTCAAGAGGTGCCTTACACCTGGTCTCTGATTTGTCAAATGGAAGTCGATGTGACTTTCCATATTGGCAGCCATCGCACACATGGCCGAAGCCGTAGGAAGAGAGATGAGGCAGGCCACTCACTAGGCCCTTTGCTGTCATCATCTTCAGCTTGTCCATCCCCACATGACCCAGCCTCTCATGCCAGATCACTGCGCTGTCGTTTATCTTCAGCTTGTCCACGTAGGCATTTGCAAATAGAACATACAAATCTTTCACCCTTCTCCCGGTGAGTGTGACGTCAGCATCGACAGACGATAGGTTCTTCAGGAACTTCACCTCCTTCGGTCCAAACAACACGTGGTATCCAGCATCCACTGCGTTAGCAACCGAGAAGAGGTTCTTCTTCATGCAAAGGCACGTGATATACACTCTTCAGTGTCACTGGATTCTCTTTACTCCAAAGGGACACCTTCCCTTCTCGCTCTACGGGATGTACCGTATCATCCGCAGTGATGATAGCATCCGTTCCTTCATATGCTTCCAAGGAGTCGAACTTCGACATATCTCCAGTGAGATGATGCCCGCAACCGGAATCCACTATCCAGTCGTTCTCGAGGTTGATGGAAGCTAAGACATCGACTGACGTTGCCGTCATCTCTGCCAGGAAATAATTGTCCCCCTCTCACCGCCCTGGTGACCTCCACCTCTTCCTCCACCTCTCTGGTGATCTCCCTCCTTGTTAGCAACATGACCGGCCTTTAGATTGGACCGACAGTCCTATGTCATGTGCCCGTACTTCTTACAGGCAAAGCAAAGGGATCTCCCCATCTCATCACGCGCAGGGAGGAACTTCCTCCCATCTCCCTGAGAGGACGTTGAAGGTCCATCTCCGGAGTTCTTCTTTTTCTTGTCCCAGGACCTCCTCTTTCCTGAGAACAAGACCTCGCCATCTCCCCCCAAGATGGATACTCCCGCCATCTGCTTCGCCAAGCTCTCCTGAGACGACAGCAGGTTCTCTAGCTCCAGTAAGGAGGGCTGAGTAGCCCACCCTTGCACGGAAGTAACGAAGGGGACATACTCCTTCCTCAAGCCTCGGAGTATGTGTCGCTTCAACTTCGCCTCTGAGATTGGCTCTTCAGGGTCTAAGGCCGAGATCTCCCCACACAGGTTCTTCACCTTCAGGAAGAAGGTGGATATCATCATCTCGCCTTGAGTCGACCTAGCCAACTCATTCTCCAGGAATTATAGCCGCGCTACATTCTTCTTGTTGAATAACCCATCGAGGGCTATCCAGATCACAGACGCTGACTTGCAACCTATGATGTGGTCGAACAAGTCAGGCGATATGGCTCTCTTCAAGGTGAACTCCGCCTTGGCGTTGGTCTTCCTCCAAGCTCTCACAGCTGGACCATTATCTCCGGCAGCTACAACTTCCTCTTGCTCCCCACCACCAACAACCTCCCAGAGATCCTCTCCAAGAAGGTAGCTCTCCATACAAGACATCCACTTCTTGTAGTTAGTTTGAGTAAGCAGCTCAATGTCAAGTCCCCTAGCATACCCTCCTCCGTCGTCCATCTTGGTTGCTCAGTCCTTGTTCCCACTATCCCTCTGATACCATGTGAAATATTTAAAGTCGGAAGAACACGTCAACCAACAAGGGAATAAGGACACCAAGAGAGGAACTCAAACTTTCACAAAATAATAACGCTTGGCAGCTAGTTACAAATGAACAGGGCTGAAAACAAGTTGCATCCAACTTGATTCACGACAGCCAATAGAAGAAAAAGAACTTGGTCACGGACAGTGTCCGCTTCTCCTCTGGAGCACACCACACGGGTGCTACTCGCTACTCGCTAGCGCCGACGTTAACTCCTAACGCCCAGCGTTAGCCCTGCTACTCGCAAGCTCGCTGCTCGCACTCAAAGCTCGCTAGTCGCTTCTAGACGAAGCTCGCTACTCGCCACACTTAACGCATGGCGTTAACTCTAACGCTCTGCGTTAACTCGCGAGCAAGAAACTCTCCCTAGGTCGCTTGCCGAACTGACTCCGGGTTCGATGCTCACCAGGTAATGATGCTCGCCACTTTTTATGCATACACTTAGAGGGGGGTATCCCTCCTATTTATAGACAAAAAAGGGAAGAAGCTGCGAGAAGGAGCTAACGCTGGCGTTAGCGATAACGCTGGCGTTAGCTCACTTCAAAAAACTAACACACATAAATATCGGTACTAATGTTTTTCTTCTTTGCCTCTTTTTATGTATTCGAGTTCACAGATGCGTTCAGACGGTTGTTTCGACATTTATCATGTATTTGTTTTTTTTTTTCTTTTAGTTATTATTTTCCGCATTATGACGACCGTTCAGATCGTGCATTATGAGCTGGTCGTATCGGTCGCCCTAATAATGTGTTTCCTATATATGTGTGTGTATGGAGATGGTGAAGGGATCAAAAGTTCTGGTGCAGATTTTCCAAAGCCGCCGGTCAAGTCTCACGGAGCCGACTCCGTGAGCCCATGTGAGGTATTGTCCGCTTTGGGCCCAGCCCACTTCTGCACCGTGAGGTATTGTACGTTTTGGGCCTAGGCGCCTAGCTTGCGCGGTTTTGTCATCAAAAGACGCCTCATTATGGGAAGGCGTGGCTCCACTATATATCCACTAGGATCTTATTCACTTCGGGTGGTGCGAACAATACCTCATAGTGCAGAAATGGGTTGTTACAACCCCGAGGTGATGACTCCTATGATTACTTTCCCCCCGCTCCCCCTCACCAATTTCCCATCCTTTCTAACAGTCAACACTCTCGATCCCCCACCCCCAACTGTAAGCTTCTTTCCTTTACAAAAATCCACCCTCCCTACAGTTGACCACTTCCTACAATCGCCCACGCCTACTGCAACCCGCCGCCAAAACGGTCGCCCGCCTACAATACCACAACCGGCCGCACTTATAGGATTGTTCGAAATGGGTTGTGCTCTCCCTCCTTTTCCTCATTGAGCCCTGCCGCCACTTTACTGTACTCGTGAGCTGATACTCACCTCTACAGCAATCCCCCCAACCACCTCCATTCCCCATCTAGCCGCCCACACCCCACCACCACCACCTCACCCCTTGTCTTTCGGGATTGTCCAAACAAGGGCGATCCTACCACCTATTAAAACCCTAGAGCGCCACCACCGTAAAGCCTTACCTCTCCACCGTTTTGTGTTATTGTTTCAACTGCATTGTATTCTTGCCACCATCTTAAAGTCGTACTTAAAATAGTTGTGCTTTACTCAAGAGCCAATCAAAGTATGTGTTGTAATTCAAAGGCTCTGCTATATCTTGTGTTTTATGCTCACTTACATTTATCATTACTCACCTGCAAATTAATTTTGGACTCTCAAGTTGTTGCATCATCGTAGTGTCATTCAGGTCTTTACCGACACGCCACCTAGAGTTTGCATTGCCTAGGGTTTCGCAACACCAAACCTACACTGCGTCATGGAGCCTAAAGGGCAATTTGGAAAGTTAAAAAGTTGCACCATCTCAAGATATCTTCCCTTATACTATAGTATAAGGGAAGCTATATTATATATCCCTTATACTATAGCTATCTTGAGATGGTATATACTATATATCCATTATACGATAGTATAGTATACTATAAGGGAAGCTATCTTGAGATGATGTAACTTTTTAACTTTCCAAATTACCCTTTAGGCTCCATGATGTAGTGTAGGTTAGGTGTTGTGAAACCCTAGGCAATGCAAACTCTAGGTGGCGTGTCGGGAAAGACCTGAATGACACTACGATGATGCAAGAACTTGATAGTCCAAAATTAATTTGCAGGTGAGTAATGATAAATGTAAGTGAGCAAAAAACACAAGATATAGCAGAACCTTTGAATTACAACACATACTTTGATTGGCTCTTGAGTAAAGCACAACAATTTTAAGTGCGGCTTTGAGATGGTGGCAAAAATACAATGCAGTTGAAACAATAACACAAAAAGGTGGAGAGGTAAGGCTTTGCGGCGGTGGCGCTCTAAGGTTTGAACAGGTGGTAGGATCGTCCTTGTTTGGACAATCCCTAAAGACAAGGGATGAGGTGGTGGTAGTGGGGTGTGGGCGGCTAGATGGGGAATGGAGGTGGTTGGGAGGATTGCTGTAGAGATGAGTATTAGCTCACCGGTACAGTAAGGTGGTGGCAGATCTCAATGAGGAAAGGGAGGGAGAGCACAACCCATTTCGAACAATCCTATAAGTGCGGCCGGTTGTGGTATTGAAGGCGGGCGACCATGTTGGCGGCGGGTTGCAATAGGCGTGGGCGGCTGTAGGAAGTGGTCAACTGTAGGGAGGGTGGACTTCTGTAAAGGAAAGAAGCTTACAGTTGGGGGTGGGGATCGAGAGTGTCGACTGTTAGAAAGGATGGGAAATTGGTGAGTGTTCACCCGGAAGATCGCGGCTTCAAGTTGTCTTAAGGAGACTGCACGGTCTAACATATGAGACCAATTTAATTAGACCGCGCGACCTGGCTAACAAGATCGTCTTATGAATCTCGTCATTCTGGTTCGACAATCAATCCTGAGCTCGAATGGTCTGATTTCACTTCTTCGCATAACAGGTAACCCTCTCACCTCTGTCTAACTTCTCATAAATTCCGGGCAGCCCGTATTTTCAAAGCTACCCGTCAGGGCAGCCCTCACGTCTATAAATAGGGGGTAGGGCTCCCTAAGAAGGGGACTGGAAAGGGGGGTAAAGAGAAAAAGAGGGTGATCGCTGGAGCAAAGTGGTCTCAATTTTCAGCTCGCTCTATCTCACCTAATTTCAGTCTGTTCCAAACCTCTTTTTAGTCACTAACCTTTTCTTTTGTAAGAACAATTTTCACAGCCAAGGACCGAGTAGCTGGCAATCCACAGTCTCATTCTCGTTTTCAAAGCACGAGTTGTGACGCACAACATTTCTCGTAAGTCTTTTATTTAATCAACTTTTATTTTATAATGTTTGACACTTAAATATCCCCTATGATGATAACTTAAAATAATGAAATGAAGTGGTTGCCTCCTAATTAATGTGGGGTGCTTATAAAGGTTTCCTAAATGTGGTGTGCTTATAAAGGTTTTCCTATAACAAAATGTTTATATGGACTTGGCTTGATTTCTTGGACTGCGGTTAAAGGAAAGGCTGGACTTTAACATAGACGGTGAAGTTAAGCGGTGGGTTTAAGCGGTGGAGGCATAATATAAGCGGCATTGTTTCGTTCTTCTTATCAAAACCTCCCAACCCTCTCACTTCTTCGTTCTTTCTCGACGGGATCGCCTTAGGGCACGGTGCCGAGCTTCTTTTCCAGCCTACTTTTCTCCTCTTCATCGCACTGAAACAGATGTAGGAACTCGTGACTGTTCAAGGATTCGTCGCTTGCGGCTTTGGTTGAGCTGAAGCTTAGTCGGATTGTTAGTTTTTGCCGAAGCAGGACCTCGGTTTTACCCTAAATCGCTGTGAGCCTCTTGTTTCTCTCGTCTTCTTTTAACTTTTATGTTGACGTTGGAGTTCTGGGAGAAATAGATCATGCAAAAACTTTGGGTTTTGTTTTGGTTGTTTATAAGTATGATTTGGTCGACTGGGTAGACTTTTCTTGGCTGTTTGTTTTCTATTTTGGGAAATGGAGGTTGCTGCTATCTTTTTCATTTTACCTTTGTGCCTCTCAATGGTATAGATGTCGTGGTTCCTGGAGGGGCGATTCCTGTTATTAACATGGTAATAGAGGGGGTTTAACTGGGAGTATAATTCTCAGTCGTTTGTTGTCTTACTCATGATATTTGGGCTGAGAATTACCTAGGTATACATCTGCTCTTCTTTTATTGGTTTTCAAAATAAGAAATTGTGGTGTTTCCTTTTGAGTTGGCCGGCTGCTATGGTTGTTTTAGTGCATGTTGCTGGGAGGGTTTGCTGCTGTACTGCTATTCCTTTAATCTTGTCCCTGTTATAACTTTCCTGTTAGCTGCGCTATGTCTCCTTCGAATTGTTGAATTCTGCAGTTGAGCAGGGCTGTTTGGTTTATTTTAAATTAAGGGGCACTCCTCTTGCAGCCTCCTTTGTATGTTGTAGTCCCTTGATCAAGTCTTGAAATGTTTAGGTCACCCCTAGAAGTCTAAGTCAACACTCTAACTGTGATGTAACCCCGATAAGAATGTTCTTTAATGATACGAATCCTTAACAGATCTTGCGAAGGATGGCATCCAACGGTAGAGATGACGGTGACTTGGGGCGTGACAAAGGGATGGAAAAAGGAGCGGTGAGACATATCTTTTTATTTTATGCTTAAGTGAAGCACTTTCATTATTGCACTATTTTAAAGAGAAAATGAAACTTATGTGGCATGTATCATCATGAATATATTATGATCACTGAATCAAAGTCTCGCTAAGATGTATGGCGTTGAAAAAGGCAAACAGGCAAAGAAATTCTGAGGGGAATTTAAAGTAAATCATTCATATATGTAATATACATAAGTGTGTCGACACGAGGTTATGTTAAGGGCAATTTGAATAGCATGCACATGAATGATATGATACTGATGATGTACCAAACCAGTCGAGCCGAAAGGCATAAACGCGGGTTGACCGTACTGGTTTTGGGAAAATGATGACCCGAAAGGGTGGGCCCAAAGAATGAAATGAAATGATGAACAGATTCACTTGCCCTTAATATTTCCTAAAGATATGAAAATCATATAGCATGATAATGATATAGTTGGTTACTTAATGAATGCTCACACTCTTGTAGCTACATGATGATATGTTAGAGAACATCTTATATGTTATTATTGTTGTAAAATGATTACCTGCTTAGAAAATAAAGGTAAATGATTATGCATATTGTTATTTCTAATCCTTTTTGGTTACATGTATAGCAAGGTAAAAAGGTAATGTTTCACTTAGTATTTATTAAAGACTAACGGTTTCCAAATCTAAAGTTTTAGGTAAAGACAAATCATATGCAGGGCAGCGCTAGGGAAATATACAGTATATGCGACGAAGTATATAAATGGATAAAAGCCTGTGTCTGTCTTTTTGTTTTAGTATTGCACTTGTTGTATATATAGATGTGACATACGTAAAATGTTTAGGGAACTATGTTTTGCTTAAATAGTTAAAGCCTTGTAATAATTAATAGAATCTGGTGTTAATACCTCTGTTAGGTTATGTATGTATTTACTCATTGTGAAATGTAAATTGTTATGTGAATGCGCGCTCAAAGCTTCATGAATTTATGTGATGATATTACCGATAATTGTGATGGACTACGGGCCGTTACAATTTAGTGGTATCAGAGTCAGGTTTCATATAGCCTGGCCGCAATGAGTATGTACATACATAAATAGATTAACGGCTAGGAAGTGAAAATGTAGGAAGACTAATTTCGTATCTTTGTGTTAAGGATCCTTTGATGATTGCTCAAGAAGCTGAATTGGAAGGTAGTGGAGTTGCACATCAGGAACATCCGTCAGTGGAGCCGACGGTGCGTCTGCAAGTGGAACAACCGGAGCAGCCTCAGTTGACTAATTTTGCTCGTATTTTGGCGGAAGCGATTAAGATAGTTCGGGATGTTCCTCCTGCTGTTCCCTCGGTAGAGTCTTCTGTGCCAGCGCAGCAAAGACATTTAGACGTGGATCTGAAGCAGTTTTTGGAACTGAAGCCGCTAGTGTTTCGTGGTGGTTTGTCTCCCCTTGAGACAGAGGATTGGATTTCACGCATCGAGACAATCTTTGAAGTGATGCTGTCCAAATGAACGAAAAGTGGGCCTAGTAACATTTCTCCTTGAAGGGGAAGCAAAGCGGTGGTGGATAAATGTTCGTGGTCGACTGGCTGGTCGAGGACAAGTCAGTATTCCCTGGACCACGTTCGTGCAGGAATTCACAGGTTGGTTTGTACCAGAGTCAGAAAAGAAGTTACTGCAAGACAAATTTTTGCAGTTAGTGCAGGGCCCTCGCTCCGTACTTGAGTATGAAACGGAGTTTGTGAATCTCGCATTTTATGCTGAGGTTTTTGTGCCTAATGAAAAAGAGAGGTGTCGGAGGTTTCAAGAAGGATTACGAGACAGCATTAGAGCAATCTTAGTGCCTTTAGAAATCCAGGATTATGGGGCTTTGGTTCAGAAAGCTCGTTTGATGGAAATAGATGCTGAAAAGACTCAAAGAAGAAGGGAGTTTGGAAAGAAGAGGGCCCAATGGAGTCAGAGTAAGGAGTTTCCCGCAAAGACAAGTACTTCAGGGAAATCTGGTGAATCTGGGAAACGACCTCGTCCGTCGGAAAGCAGCAGTGTGATGCAGCCCCAGGGACAAGAACAGAAATGTGGAAAGTGTGGAAAGGTTCACAAAGGACAGTGCTTAGTGGGCAGCAATATATGTTATATATGTCGTCAGCATGGGCACCGTCAGTGGGGATGTCCTTTGAGGAAAGAAGGAGAAGGCAGTACTAGGAGAGTTCCACCTCCTCAAGGCCAAAAAGTTTTTCAAATGGGAGTGTCAAAAGAAGGGGAATCTTTTGCTTCTACATCAGCGCCAGGGGGCTCAATGGTGGAAGAACGTTGTGTGCAGCCTCGTGTATTCAATCTAAACCAGCAAGAGGCTACTGCAGATGATACCGTGGTGACAGGTATGATTTATGCAAATGGTCATTTGGTTCGAGTTTTATTCGATACTGGTGCGAGTCATTCTTTCATTGCAACTGCTATACTAAGTCAAATATCGGCAAAACCATATGCTACACAAGAAGTTCTTCACGTCACCTTGCCAAATAATCAACTAGTGCCTACACAACAAAGAGTAGTAGTATCCTTCGAACTAAATGATAAAAAGTTTATGACGGATTTAGTGGTTCTACCACTTACTGAATTTGATTTGATTTTGGGAATGGACTGGTTAGTCCAGCATGAAGCGATAATTAACTGTAAAAGAAAAGAAGTTACAGTAACATGTGCAGATCAAAGTATAACTGTCTTCCGAGGGTTAGGTGAAGTTTCTAAGATGTTAATCTCTACATTAAAAGCCTCCAAGAAAATTAGAAAGGGATGTGACTTTACTTTGGTAATGGTTAAGGCAACTACAGAAGAAAAGAAAGATATTACAACTGTCCCAGTTGTATGTGATTTCCAATAACTTTTTCCCGAGGAATTGCCAGGACTCCCTCCTGTAAGAAAAGTTGAATTTGAAATTAACTTAGAAGAAGGAGCAAGACCAGTTGCAAAAACACCGTATCGCATGGCTCCAAAAGAGTTAGCGGAATTGAAATGTCAATTGCAAGAACTAATAGATAAAAATTTTATTCGGCCAAGTTCATCTCCGTGGGGAGCCCCAGTATTATTTGTAAAGAAGAAAGAAGGAACATTACGTTTATGCGTGGATTATCGAGAATTGAATAAATTAACGGTGAAAAATAAGTACCCACTACCACGCATCGATGACTAGTTTGATCAACTGGTGAACGCAAAGGTATTCTCAAAAATGGATTTGAGATCAGGTTACCATCAGTTACGAATTAAAGAGAAAGATATTTTCAAAACTGCTTTTAGCACAAGGTATGGACATTATGAGTTTGTAGTAATGCCGTTTGGGCTAACGAATGCTCCTGCTGCATTTATGGACATGATGAATCGCATTTTTAAGGATTATCTGGATAAGTTTATCATCGTGTTCATTGATGATATTTTAATTTATTCTACTTCTGAAGAAGAACATGCCCAACATTTACGGCTAGCATTGCAGAGATTAAAGGAGAGACAACTATATGCGAAGTTTTCGAAATGCGAATTCTGGTTGAAAGAAATATCGTTTTTGGGGCACGTAATATCGGAACAGGGTTTATTTGTTGATCCTGCAAAGATTGAAGCGGTACTTAATTGGTCACCACCCACGAGTGTGACAGAAGTGCGAAGTTTCTTAGGTTTGGCAGGATATTACCGAAGGTTCGTCAAGGATTTCTCGAAGATTTCATTACCATTGACAATTAACACGGAAGAATGTTCCTTTTCAATGGAACGAAAATTGTCAGCTTGCTTTTGAAACATTAAAAGAAAGGTTAACTACTGCTCCTGTATTAGTACTGCCCTCTGGTTCAGACGGATTTCAAATTTACAGTGACGCATCATACAAAGGTTTGGGCTGCGTGTTGATGCAGCACAGACGGGTAATTGCTTATGCTTCGCGTCAACTGAAGGATGCTGAAAAGAATTATCCAACGCATGATCTGGAGTTAGCGGCGGTAATTTTTGCATTGAAGATTTGGCGTCACTATTTATATGGTGTGAGATGTGAAATCTTCACAGATCACAAAAGTTTGAAATATATTTTTACGCAGAAAGAATTGAACCTTCGACAGCGGCGATGGCTAGAATTTATCAAAGATAGTGATGTAGATATTCAATATCATCCGGGAAAGGCAAATGTAGTTGCTGATGCATTGAGCAGGAAGAGTGTTGCTGAGTTATCAACTTTGAAAGTGTATAATATGCAACTCATACGGGAGTTAGAAAAATGGAAATAATCCCTATTTTTACAACAGAGGATAAGCAGTCACAATTATTCCAGATGCAGATCAGGTATTCGCTTAAAGATAGGATTTTGGAGGCCATAACAAAGGATGAGTATTTGCAGGAAGTGATGAAAAAGGTAAAACAAGAAGATATGCCAAACTTCTCAGAACAGAATGGGTTGTTAATGATGAATGGAAGATTGTGTGTTCCGGATGTGGACTCTTCGCGAAAGGATATTTTATATGAAGCTCATAACACACCTTATTCAATTCATCCGGGTAGAACAAAAATGTATCATGACTTAAAAGAGGACTTTTGGTGGCCTGGAATGAAGAAAGACGTGGCAATATATTGCATCTTGCCACACTTGCCAAGTTGTAAAAGCTGAACACCAAAAACCTGGAGGTTATTTGCACCCGTTGCCTATACCGGAGTGGAAATGGGAAGATATCGCCATGGATTTTGTCTTTGGGTTGTCGCGTAGTAAACAAGGTCATGACGGTATATGGGTTATTATCGATCGACTTACAAAAAGTGCTCACTTTATAGCAGTTCGACAAGATGGACCGCCTGAAAAGTTAAACGAATTATATATGGATGTAATTGTCAAACTACATGGAATTCCTCGAACGATCATCTCTGACCGTGATGGACGATTTACATCGGCAAATTGGAAGCAAATTCATAAAAGTGGGAACAAAATTATCATTCAGTACGGCATTTCATCCCCAAATTGATGGTCAGTCAGAGCGAGCTATTCAGTTCTTAGAGGATTTATTGCGGATGGTAATTTTGGATCTCAAAGGCTCATGGGAGAAATACTTAGCACTTGTGGAGTTCTCGTATAATAATAGTTACCAATCTTCTATTCAAATGGCTCCGTTTGAAGCATTGTATGGTCGACGATGTCGAACGTCGTTGAGTTGGGCGGAAGATGGTGAAAGACAGTTATATAATAAAGATAAAGTGGACAAGTGGCACGAGAAGATTGTACTCATCCAAAAGCGAATGAAGGTGGCACAAGATCGACAGCAAAAATATTTTAATGCTAGACACCGTCATGTGGAATTTGCCATTGGTGATCTAGTATGTCTGAAAATAAAACCCTTTAAAGGAGCTTCACGGTTACGGCGACTTGGTAAATTAAGTCCACGCTTTGTGGGACCATTTCCTGTTATTGAACGAATTGGTGAAGTAGCTTATCGTCTGGAGCTGTCAGAAGAACTACAAAGGTTACATGATGTGTTTCACGTTTCAGCACTTCGGAAGTATATACGGGATCCTGAGAAGGTTGTTTCAGCTGAGAATGTTCAAATTGACGCAAACTTATCTAGCCCAACAGAACCGTATCAAATCATTGATCGTCAAAGTAAGAAATTACGCAACAGAGATATAAATTTTGTGCACGTATGGTGGAAAAATTATCCACGAGATGAAGCGACATGGGAGCGAGAAGATACTATGCGAGATCTTTTTCCTCTACTATTTGCTGATGGTGATGCCTGATCATTTTCGAGGACAAAAATCTCTAAGGAGGGAAAAATTGTGACGCATAACATTTCTCGTAAGTCTTTTATTTAATCAACTTTTATTTTATAATGTTTGACACTTAAATATCCCCTATGATGATAACTTAAAGTAATGAAATGAAGTGGTTGCCTCCTAATTAATGTGGGGTGCTTATAAAGGTTTCCTAAATGTGGTGTGCTTATAAAGGTTTTCCTATAACAAAATGTTTATATGGACTTGGCTTGATTTCTTGGACTGCGATTAAAGGAAAGGCTGGACTTTAACATAGACGGTGAAGTTAAGCGGTGGGTTTAAGCGGTGGAGGCATAATATAAGCGGCATTGTTTCGTTCTTCTTATCAAAACCTCCCGAACCTCTCACTTCTTCGTTCTTTCTCGATGGGATCGCCTTAGGGCACGGTGCCGAGCTTCTTTTCCAGCCTACTTTTCTCCTCTTCATCGCACTGAAACAGCTGTAGGAACTCGTGACTGTTCAAGGATTCGTCGCTTGCGGCTTTGGTTGAGCTGAAGCTTAGTCGGATTGTGAGTTTTTGCCGAAGCAGGACCTCGGTTTTACCCTAAATCGTTGTGAGCCTCTTGTTTCTCTCGTCTTCTTTTAACTTTTATGTTGACGTTGGAGTTATGGGAGAAATAGATCATGCAAAAACTTTGGGGTTTTGGTTGTTTATAAGTATGATTTGGTCGACTGGGTAGACTTTTCTTGGCTGTTTGTTTTCTATTTTGGGAAATGGAGGTTGCTGCTATCTTTTTCATTTTACCTTTGTGCCTCTCAATGGTATAGATGTCGTGATTCCTGGAGGGGAGATTCTTGTTATTAACATGGTAATAGAGGGGGTTTAACTGGGAGTATAATTCTCAGTCGTTTGCTGTCTTACTCATGATATTTGGGCTGAGAATTACCTAGGTATACATCTGCTCTTCTTTTATTGGTTTTCAAAATAAGAAATTGTGGTGTTTCCTTTTGAGTTGGCCGGCTGCTATGGTTGTTTTAGTGCATGTTCTCATTTGGGGTTTTGTCAGTTAACTGCAATTAGTCCTGAACAAAAAAACCGGGCCTGACGGGCCGGCCCGAGCCCGGCCCGGTCAAGGCCCGGTCAAGCCTGGCCCGGTTCAGGCCCGAACCGGGCCGAGCTCTTACCCGGGGCCCTAAAAGGGCCCCGGTTTGGCCGCACTACCCGGCCCGGTACCCGGCCCGGACCGGGCCGGGTAGAGCCCGACTATCGGGCTAGCCCGAGACCGGGCCGGGCAAAGCCCGATCCGGTCTCGGGCAAGCCCGATAGAGCCTAACGGCTCTTATAATAAGAGCCGTTAGGCTCTTGCCAGCATGGCTGCCACGTGGCAGCCATGCTGGCTAATTGGGCAGCCAACGGCTCTAAGAAGAGCCGTTGGCTGCCCTTTTATATAATATATATTATTATATTATATATATATAATAAATAATATATTATTTTATTATTATTATTATTATTATTTTAATTAAAAAAAACTAAAAAATCCTATAAATACCCCCCCTCCCCTCTCTCTTTTCTCACACCTCTCTCTCTCTCTCTCTCTCTCTCTCTCTCTCTCTCTCTCTTAGCTCTCCCAATGGCGTCGTCCTCCACAACTCCAGCTTCGTCTTCCCAAAGTACGGCTTCGGTGGTGGAGCACAATCGTAGAGCGGGTATTTGGGAGCATTTCGACATGGTCCAAGTCGGCACCGAAAGAAAAGCGCGCTGCAAGATGTGCTCGAAGTTGCTATCCATCAGCGGCAACTCGACGCTCGTTAGACACCAAAAATCTTGCGAGTCGAAACAAGCTCCTCCCGAGTCAAGTCAAGCTCAAATTTCTGGAGCAGGACAGATTTGGACGTACGATCAAATGCGACAGCGAGAGATGCAGGCGAAGTTCGTCATCAAACGTGGGCTGCCATTCAGCGTCTTCGACAATGACGACGGCACAGAGTACATACATGGGGGGCTTCAGCCCAAATACCAAAAGGTTAGTAGAATTACTTTAAGGCGCGACATGATTAGGTTATATTTAGAAGCAAAACAAGAATTAATTACTTATTTTGAAAATTTCGAAGGACGTGTGAGTCTAACGAGCGACGTTTGGACGAGTAATTTAAATTTAGGATTAGCTTATCTTTGCATCACTTGTCATTGGATTGATCCCATTTCGTGGGAGCTAAATAAACGCGTAATATGTTTTACGGGTTTTGAATTTCCGCACACGGCTATAGCTTTATATAAGGTTATTATGAAATGTGCGCGGGAATTTAAAATTAACGATAAAATACTTAGTTTTTCTCTTGATAACGCCTCCAATAATGGCGCCGCAATTGAATTGTTAAAACGAGATTTAAAACCATTTCTCAACGGCGCGTTTTTTCATACTAGATGTGTTTGTCACGTCCTAAATTTAGTGGTACAGGATAGTTTAAAGGCAATGTCATCATATATTAATAAAATTCGCGACATGTTAAAAGCTATTTATTGTACTAAACAACGAACTCAAGATTTTAGAAAATTTTGTAAAGCACAAAATCAGAAATATTTGAAACCACAATTAGATATGCCTATTAGATGGAACTCAACGTATAAAATGTTAAAAAGAGCCCTTCTACAAAAAGATCTTCTAATGGAATATTATAGTTTACTTAATATTGAACACGGTTTAGGTGAAACTGATTGGACCATAATAGAATATTATGTAGATTTACTAAAGTGTTTTTATAGGGCCACCGTTGCTTTATCTGGAGTGTATTATCCAACGAGCGCATTAGTGATTGAACATTTCGTACATATCACAGAAAGATTTAGTTATTATAGAAAACACGAAGGATGGGCTCCTTTAATTAAAGTAATGGAAGAAAAATTTTTAAAATATTATAGAGAAATACCGCCTATGTTTTCGTGCGCCGCCGCTTTAAATCCGCTACTTAACGTAGAAGGCGTAGAAAATTTGATCGACGAAATCAATACTAATCTAACCTTAAATATAAATTATGATGAGGATGACCCCGTTAGTAGTACAAGTTTTACTAATTTTTTTACGCAAAGTTATAATTATTACAATAACTTATACGGGTCACGACCCCGCGAAGAAATAACGCAACCCAAAACGAAGGATAGTCTTAAAAATAAAATTTTAGATTTAGCTTCTAGGAAAAAAGCGCGCACATCTGATAGTTTAGATGAATTAGGATTATACACAAAAACTCAATTTAGCGATTTTATGAGTTCGGACGAGATCGAAAACTTCGATATCTTAAATTGGTGGAAAGGTAAAGCTAATACCTATCCTGTTTTGGCCTGTATGGCCCGTGATTTATTAACTGTCCAAGCTAGTACAGTAGCTTCGGAGTCCGTTTTTTCTCTTAGTGGCAGGGTTTTGAACGAGCGGAGGAGCCGGCTTAACGAAGATTCGCTGGAGGTTTGCATATGCTACAAGGACTACTTGGACAGCGTAAAGAGAAAGCAACACATAACAGCTTTGGAGGATAGCTCGGAGGAGATAGAAGACGAAATGGACGCGTTGAACTTGAATCTACAGGATGATTAAATCCGCAGTCCAATCTAAATGTAATTTTTTTAAAATATGTAAATTTTTTAATTAAATTTTATAAGAATCATAGCTTTGTATATTCAATTTTGTATTTTGTACAAATGTACAACTTAAATTTTGTAATTTTTTTGTTCCAAATTTTCAATATTAATAAAATTTTTTGTTCATATTGTTCCAAATTTTTGGTGTAAGCTTAAATTTTTTCAATTTTTTAAAATTTGTGTTAAATATTTCATTATGTAATTATTTATAAAAATAAATTTAATAAAAAAAAATTTATTTTAAAAACTAATAAAACCGGGCCGGCCCGGATCGGGCCCGAGACCGGCCCGGTCCTGCCCGGCCCGGCCTGAAGGGCCGGAGCAGGCAGCACTTATGTGCTGCCTGCCCGGCCCGGGCCGGCCCGATTCCAGGGGAGGACCGGGCCGGCCCGGCCCGATACAGTAAAAAGCCCGATCGGGCCCGGTCCAGGCCGGCCCGATCGGGCTTTATGTACAGGGCTAACTGCAATATAAGTATTGCTGAAGGGTTTTTAGAAGGTTGCTGGGAGGGGTTTGCTGTTGTACTGCTATTCCTTTAATCTTGTCCCTGTTATAACTTTCCTGTTAGTTGCGCTATGTCTCCTTCGAATTGCTGAATTCTGCAGTTGGGCAGGGCTGTTTGGTTTATTTTAAATTAAGGGGCACTCCTCTTGCAGCCTCCTTTGTATGTTGTAGTCCATTGATCAAGTCTTGAAATGTTTAGGTCACCCCTAGAAATCTAAGTCAACGCTCTAACTGTGATGTAACCCCGATAAGAATGTTCTTTAATGATACGAATCCTTAACAGATCTTGCGAAGGATGGCATCCAACGGTAGAGATGACGGTGACTTGGGGCGTGACAAAGGGATGGAAAAAGGAGCGGTGAGACATATCTTTTTATTTTATGCTTAAATGAAGTACTTTCATTATTGCACTATTTTAAAGAGAAAATGAAACTTATGTGGCATGTATCATCATGAATATATTATGATCACTGAATCAAAGTCTCGCTAAGATGTATGGCGTTGAAAAAGGCAAACAGGCAAAGAAATTCTGAGGGGAATTTAAAGTAAATCATTCATATATGTAATATACATAAGCGTGTCGACACGAGGTTATGTTAAGGGCAATTTGAATAGCATGCACATGAATGATATGATACTGATGATGTACCAAACCAGTCGAGCCGAAAGGCATAAACGCGGGTTGACCGTACTGGTTTTGGGAAAATGATGACCCGAAAGGGTGGGCCCAAAGAATGAAATGAAATGAAATGAAATGATGAACAGATTCACTTGCCCTTAATATTTCCTAAAGATATGAAAATCATATAGCATGATAATGATATAGTTGATTACTTAATGAATGCTCACACTCTTGTAGCTACATGATGATATGTTAGAGAACATCTTAGATGTTATTATTGTTGTAAAATGATTACCTGCTTAGAAAATAAAGGTAAATAATTATGCATATTGTTATTTCTAATCCTTTTTGGTTGCATGTATAGCAAAGTAAAAAGGTAATGTTTCACTTAGTATTTATTAAAGACTAACGGTTTCCAAATCTAAAGTTTTAGGTAAAGGCAAATCATATGCAGGGCAGCGCTAGGGAAATATACAGTATATACGACGAAGTATATAAATGGATAAAAGCCTGTGTCTGTCTTTTTGTTTTAGTATTGCAGTTGTTGTATATATAGATGTGACATACGTAAAATGTTTAGGGAACTGTGTTTTGCTTAAATAGTTAAGGCCTTGTAATAATTAATAGAATCTGGTGTTAATACCTCTGTTAGGTTATGTATGTATTTACTCATTGTGAAATGTAAATTGTTATGTGAATGCGCGCTCAAAGCTTCATGAATTTATGTGATGATATTACCGATAATTGTGATGGACTACGGGCCGTTACACGAGTCGCGGAGAAGGCAATTTTTGCATCAACAGAACGAAACACGCGACCTTCAGATTTAGATTTGCCGGTGAAGTATAGCGGTCTAAATATGTCAGACCGAGAGTTGAGAAACCAGACCGATGCAGGTCGCGCGACATCAGATGATTTGGAAATACGTTTTGAGCGAGCCCTCGAGCAAACCCGTCAAGAGTTCGCTCGAGTACAGCTCCAGACCGCCCAGCAGATGGAAGCGATGGGGAAAGCTCTTGAGCTAATCTCTCAGTGATTGGCTCCTCGAGTTGTTGAGGCCGCAACACCTGCAGTCATTCAACCAACTAGCGGACAGGTTTTTGACCGTACAGTTCTCGAACCTGTCGCGCCCCTGCGATCGCAAGGAGTCGAGCTTGCTGCTCGGCAGGAATTTTTTCAGGCCGCTGCCCGGGGAAGTCCTGCCCGGGCCTTGAATTTTCAGGAAAATGTCGCTCCTCGCTCTGCCGACTTACTGGAAGAACCATCTCCGTTCGTAGAACAAGTTAGGTGGGAACCTGTTCCGATAGGTTTCAGAGAGCCCAGGCTTCCAGTATACACCGGAAGGGATGATCCAATCTCTCATCTGCAGGCTTTCGAAGCTGCAGTATCAATGAGGACCTTGTTTGAGGCTCTTCGCTGTAAGTTGTTTGTAACCTCTCTCGGAGGTGAGGCTAGAGAATGGTTCTTTAACCTCCCTGCCAGGACTGTTGCCAACTTTGTGGATCTAAGGAGAGAATTTCTCTTAAGATTCGCCACCTCGAGAAAGCGGAAGAGTGGACCCGCAGCTCTTTTCAAAATCAAACAAGGAGAAACTGAGACAATAGCTCATTTCGTCGCTCGATTTCAAGAAGAAATCTTAAGTATCCGTGACGTTGGCCCCGTCCTCCATCAAGTCGCATTCATTAATGCTTTATGAGAAGGCCCTTTGAAGTTAAAAGTCACCACCAAGGAGCCGAATTCTTACCAAGAATTAATTTCAACTGTGAATAGGTTTATTGAGGGTGAAATCTGCAACCCAGAATACATCTCGTACCTCTCCAGTATGGCTTACCAGGGTGGAAAAAACTCTTCTTCTTCTTCTTCGAACCCTCAACAACATCAGAAGACAACCCGCCAAGAGTATCAACCTCATGTCTCCCGAGGCAGGAATTTTCGTCATCATCGCCCGAGCAACAACCATCAACAACTCACCCAATGGCAGCAACCAGCTCAGGCTCAGACGTTAGCCTGTCTTCCTCTCCTACCCCTTCCCACTAATCAACATAGACAATTTTTTAACAATTCGCAAGAATGTTTTGCAGATCTACCTCTTCCAATTTCAGAGATTTTGAAAATTATTGAAAGACAACCCTTCTTCAAAAGACCAGCCCCCATGAAGACCGACATCAAATTCCGAAATCAAAGCCTCTATTGCGAGTTTCACAAAGAGAGAGGGCACCAGACTGAAAATTGTAGGGCGCTCTGATTCTTGATTGAAAAACTTCTCAAGGAAGGGAAACTCCAAGATTTAATCAACAAAAAAGTTGAAGATCAGTCGAAGAAGACGAAAACCGTTGCTGAGGTCGGTTTGGAGTGCCAGGAGGTAGAAGATGTCGGTCTTTTTGGCAGTCTTCATATCGGTTGTGAATGTGTGGAGGCAGACAATGAAGGGGAAAATGGTCTGCTCTTTTGCATCCATGGAGGTGCTGGACTTGAATCTTCTAAAAAGTCTAGCATAGCAAGAATCTTCAGGGATGAAGTCTCTGTTGCCTCTGCCTCCGCTCCAACCCCAGAAGTGGTCATCTTCAGCAAGGAAGATCTTCCACCCCACGGGAATCCATTTAACGATGCACTTGTCATCAAGGCTGTGATAGAGAACTTCACAGTCGAAAGGGTTCTAGTGGATACTGGGAGCTCCGTGAACTTATTGTTCAAACCTACCTTCGAAGCTCTGAAAACTGGAAGCAGATGCTTCCTACTGAAGGCCCTCTTTATGGCTTCTCAGGAGAAAAAAAGGAGGTCGAAGGAAGAGTTTCACTAACTGTGATGATGGGGGGATCATCAAACAAGCTGAGTTCGTTGTAGTAGATGCACCTAGCAGCTACTACGCCATTTTTAGCAGACCTATCCTTAATCAGTATAGGGCAATAGTTTCAACTTTTCACCTCGCACTAAAATTCTCTGCCCAGGGAAAGCAGTTCAGGGTTAGGAGTGATCCTAAGCTAGCCCGAGAATGCTATGTCAGGACAGTTAGCTTTATTGACATAGGTCCTCAGCTGGGAGTCAAAGAGAAAGTGCTGGTGCCATTATGCTCCGAATAAGGGGATCGCAATTCTCAATTTTGAGTTTGTTTGTTAACCAACAATAACTCTCTTTTGTTCTCAACCAATAAACCCCCTTAAGCATTTTCGGAACTAAAGTTTGTAAATAAATATGCGTCAATAAAATACGTCTTTTCCTTCATCCCTTTTTATCTGTCATTACCTCATTCAGCTTAGATTGATTTCAAGTCAATTATTTCTTGTCTTATCATTTGTTCTAAAAAATGCTGGTTATCTACTCTCTGATACACTCAGGTCAGAAATGGAAATTTCAGAAGAATTCACCTTAGAAGATCATGAAGTTAAAGATAAAATAAAGCTGAGGGAACTCATTTAGAACCAGCCCAAAGTATCCAGCTTATTCCAATAAAAGGAGATGAGAACAAAACACTCTCAATTAACGCCGAACTTTCCGAAAATGAAAAAGAAGAGTTGACAACTTGCTTATTCAGAAATCTAGATATATTCGCTTGGTCCGCAAATGACATGCCAGGAATGGATCCTGATATAGCCTGTCATCATTTAAACATAGATCCAACATTTAAACCGGTTCAGCAGAAGAAACGAGCAAGTAGCAGATACTCTAGCCGAACCAATTGGAAAAGAAGTCCAAAAACTTCTCAAAGCTGGTTTCATCCAGGAAGTACAATACCCTGACTGGGTCTCAAACGTAGTTATGGTAAAAAAGACGGCGGCAAGTGGAGAATGTGTGTAGACTTCACCAAGCTCAATAAAGCCTGTCCAAAGGATTGTTATCCTTTACCCCGCATAGATTCTCTGGTTGATTCAGCAGTTGGATTTCGCTACATGAGCTTCCTAGATGCATTCTCGGGTTATCATCAGATCAGAATGCATAAACCAGATATTCCTCACACCTCTTTTATAACAAACAATAGATGTTTTTGTTATAAAGTAATGTCTTTTGGTTTGAAGAATGCAGGAGCAACCTATCAGAGAATGATGGATTTCGTATTCAAGAAACATAAAGGCAGAAATCTCGAAGTATATGTGGATGACCTTCTTATCAAAAGTAAACAGTTTTCAGTTCACTTAGAAGACCTTGAAGAAACCTTCTCAAGACTCCGAGTGTTCAATATGAGGCTAAACCCGCTGAAATGTGTTTTTGGCGCTAACAAGGGTAAGTTCTTAGGACATCTTTTGATTCCAAATGGCCTTGAACCTAATCCAGATAAGGTTAAGGCAATTCTTGAAATGGCACCGCCAAGGTCGCCAAAAGAGGTTCAGCAGTTGGGAGGTAGAATGGCAGGGTTAAGCCGATTTATATCTCGATCAGGAGATAAAAGTGCTCCCTTCTTCAGAATTCTCAGGAAAGCCTCCAAGTTCGAGTGGACAGAAGAATGTGATTCAACATTCACCCGGCTGAAGAAACAACTAACATCGATCCCTCTCCTCCAAATCCCCCGTGAGGGTGAAAATTTATTTTTGTATTTAGGTGTTGGAGTCGATGCAATTAGCTCAGTTTTAGTAAGGGAAGAAAAGAAGAAACAATTTCCAGTTTACTACGTCAGTAGAATCCTGAAAAATGCGGAAACCAGGTATCCGATATTAGAAAAACTTGCTTTAGCACTTATCATTTCAGCTAGGAAGCTCAGACCTTACTTTCAAGCTCATTCGATTCAAGTAGTAACAGATCTACCCCTGAAGAATGTGCTAGAAAAGCCAGAACACTCAGGCAAGTTGGCTAAATGGGCTATCGAGTTAAGTGAATTCAATATCTCGTATATTCCTCGAACAGCCATAAAAGCACAGATATTATCTGATTTTTTTAATTGATATAGCGAATAATGAATCTGAGGATGATATCGGAAAACCTATACCTTGGATAATTTATGTCGATGGGGCTTCGGGAAAAATTCTTCAGGAGCAGGGGTAATCTTAGTTAACCCGAATGGAGTTAGAATAAATCAAGCTTTGAAATTTCATTTTTCAGTCACCAATAACCAGGCAGAATATGAAGCCCTCTTAGCAGGACTTCGTTTCGCCAAAGAATTAGGTATCGAAGATATTGAAGTCAAAACAGATTCATTAGTTATGGCGTCTCAAGTAAACATCACCTATGAAACTAGAGAACCAGTCTTGAAGAAATATCAGAAGATGGTAAAGCAAGAGATCGGAAAGTTCAAGAGTTTCACTATCCAACATATCCCTCGATCAGAAAATTCAGATGCAGATCACTTAGCTAAATTCGGGTTGTCATCAGGAGGAACCACATCAGATCTCTTCCATCCAGCAATTGAGGAAGAGTCAGTAATGCAGATCGATCATAAAAGTTCCTGGATGGATCCCTTTATGCTATATCTTTCATCAGGAGTCACACTAGTGTAAAAGATAAAAAAAGGTTCAGATTAAAAGCAGCTTATTATTATCTAATCTCAGGTATCTTATATCGAAAAACTTTTTTAGCTCCTTTATCTAGGTGCATCTCAGAAGAAGAAGTCCCGATTGTTCTCAGAGAAGTACACTCAGCTGAGTGTGGTAGTCATTCAGGTGCACGGACTCTAGAAAAAAGGATTTTGTGGCAGAGATATTTTTGGCCCAAGATAAGGAAAGATGCAGCTAACTACGCTAAGAAGTGCATTCAATGTCAGAAATTTGCTTCGCTCCAACATCAGCCTGCCCAGTAGTTGAAGTCCATCATGACTCCCTGGTCGTTCGCAGTATGGGGAATGGATCTTCTAGGACCTTTTCCCACTGCAAGTGGACAAAGGCGTTTTATTCTGGTTATGATAGATTACTTCAGCAAATGGATTGAAGCAGAAGCTTTAGCTAAAACAACTACCCAGATAGTAAAAAATTTTATCTGGGGAGAAATTATCTGCAGGCATGAAATTCCCATGGCCATAATAACAGACAACGGGCCTCAGTTTAACAATTCAGAAATGATTAACTATTGTGATGAAATAGGAATTGTGCTTCGATTTGCATCAGTCCATCATCCAAGGAGCAATGTGCAGGTAGAAGCAGCTAATAAATGTATTCTAAATCTTCTCAAGAAAAAGGTAGAAAATATCAGGGGCAATTGGGCAGAACAACTCCCGGCAGTTCTCTGGACTCTTAGAACTACCCCAACAAGTGCGACTGGTGAAACCCCCTTCAAATTATCTCATGGTTCGGAAGCTTTAATTCCAATCGAGCTTGAGGTAAAAAGTCCCAGGGTCTTATTGGCTCAGGAAAACAAGGATACCTGGATAGGAGATAATAATGAAGATCTCAAACATAGCCTCGACTTAATTGAAGAATTAAGAGACGAAGCTGTAATAAGGCAAGAAGAGATAAAAAGAAGAATGACGAGATATTTCGATAAAAATATAAGAATCAAAGAGTTCACTACCGGAGACCTGGTTTTAAAGAAGGTAGATGCAGCAGCTAGATCCAGCTCAGTCGGAAAATTAAACCTAAATTGGGCAGGTCCTTATATCATAAAAGAAGTATTGAAAAATGGGGCTTATCGCCTCAGCACTTATGACGAAAATGAGATAGCAAATACCTGGAGTGGAGATGATTTGAAACGTTTTTTCTCTTAAAACAGGCTTCTCATTATTCTCTCTCTACCTCTCTTAGCAATGTATTCATCTCAACAGTTACTAGACGAAAGTTATTGACTTTCCTAGTTTTTTCCATGTATATTTTTATATGGGATCGAAATGAATCAAAACAAATAAACTTAAAGACATGCCAAAGCAGATATCGCCGGATCATACATGAACCCCCATGAATTGACGCTGAGCGTAACACCTACATTGACCACGGATTGCGGGGAGATTTCGCTTCCGTGCAGCAGTAGCTCACCAATCTCATTTGAGAGGGTTCTATATGATATCCCGAATCTTGGACGATATGTGAGCACACCACTGCATCAAGGGAGGTCTTGGTGAATGCCACCTATGTCGTGCCTTCAGATAGTGGCAACAGGCCATCACAGCCTGCTACACTCGAATACTATTTGGTTGTACATTCTTAAAAATAACCATTAAAAGACAATATAGATGGCACTCTCCTTAAACCTGGCCAAAAAGTCACTTCATATATTTCTTACCCTATGTTATCTTCTCAACCCCCAGGGTCATTTACCAAAAGCACCATAACTTTAAATAAAAATACAAGAGGTCATTGTTTTAAGCTATGACTTCTTTCTCAAAACAAGGTCGAGCGATCTCTAGATTCAGACCGCTCCAGAAGAATCTTGACATAATTCAGAAGCATCTCAAAAAAGTCTCAGAACTCTCCAGGCCCCGGTATCCAGAATAATTGTTATCTAAAAATATGGAGTCAAAGTGCGATCTGCAGTACGAAGATCGCTACATCTTACTCGGTATTCGGTAAGGCTCTTCGATAAAAATGATTGAAACAGTATTAAGACCGCTCGATCATAATTCGAGTTCGACTAATCATTGAAAAGATAGCTTGCAAAATTATTACCATCTTTCATGAAATAGCAGAAGGTGGGAAAAGAAAATATACAAAGACAGATGCTGCAATCAGATAAAGGTATGCAAGGAGAAAGTGTTATTCTATTTTACTATTTCTTCATTTAAAAGTTTTCATTACAGATAAAACGAACTAGAATTTAAACCGCCATATCAGCAGCCGAACACATTAAAGAAACAAAATATTTTTTCCTACTTCTTTTTCTTGGAGGGTGGGTCTTCATCTTCAGATGAATCGGAGTCAGCACTGAGTTCGCTCGAACTAGAGGATACTCCCAAAGAGACAATATCAGATTTTGCCGCCGAACTCAGCTCTTCATCTGGATCGAACTGACTCCCACTCAGCTCATCTTCGCCTCTAATCAATGGCTAGCTGAAATCAGCATTAAGGAAATCTTCCAGACCATCAAAGTCGAGGTCATCAGATACAACATGCGTGACCGCCCGGTCTTCCAGAAAATTATCTTTTCCCCCTTCATATTTTTCTCCAGGTTCATCCTTGCCTTCTTCTCTTCCTTCTCCCTCTACCTCTTTTCTCCCATCCAGAACCTCCTCTCCTTCATCTCTCTCTTCCCCTCCTTCCTCATCAAGAAGTTCTTCTCTTTCCTTCTCCACCCCTTCTCCTTCATCAAACATTTCTTCTTCTACTATATCTTCTTTTTCTGCCTGAAGAACAGTGGCCTCAGAAAATAAAGATAAGAAACTGGTATCCTCAGGAATCTGAACACCATTATCTCGCAACTTAGAAATAGTCATTTCAACTGCCTCATTTATTTCTTCTAGCATCACTTTCCGGTAAGCAGGATTATTTTCGTCATACATCTCTTTCTTTGTTTTCTACAAAGTAAAAGATCATAGGTCAATATCACCCAAAACAAAGCAAACGAGAAGAAAGAAATCAGATCGCGCGATCTCAAATTACCTCCAGCTCTGCCTTAACAGCCTTATTCTCCGACATATATCTCCGAAGCAGCCTGCCCATGTGGTGACAGAAGACCTGATGCCTAAGACCGGTCTGCGAACACATATCTGGGATAAGGGTATCTTCCCAACTGTAAACTTCCTTGAAATTTTCTTCGCCATATAAAGCAGCTGAGACCGCTCCAGCATGACGAGAAAGTTCACCGCCCCAGTTCATGAGCGGTCTCCCTTGAAGATCAGTCATGGATTTCCTATAACCATATAAACCGAATGATTTATCGGAGTAATCTGAAGGGCCAGCGGTCTGAGAAAGGTATCGGTCTCGATTTTTCTTCAATCTTTTTTCCCTCTGAGTAAGCTCGCCCTCTGGAGCATAAGGTAAAGAAGAAGGAACTTGCAAGATCGCTACAAGAAAGAAATTCAAGTAAGTTCAAAAACTCATGATAAGCGGTCAAAGCATAAAGATCACTCGAACTCACTATCTTTTCGTCTGATGGAAGAAACCTCAGCCCAAAGCACCAGGTAATGGTCCAAATCAGCTCTTTTTTCTTTAAGCATATCTTTTATCTGCTTTTCAATAGCAGACAGACTTTTCGATTTTCGGAAGACCGATTCATCTCGAAGTTTTGGCCGTGTCCGGAGACCGCCTAACCTCCCCTGGAAAATCAAATACCTCTCCGCCCAATTCGGGACCTTGTTAGGGAGATTAATGACTTTTAGACCGCTGCAAGTAAAATATAATAGGCCTTTGAAATCTTCCTTTCTCGAGCCCTCCTTCAAAATCTTCAGGGTGAAAAGAGATCTAAATAGATCCAGAGTGAATCTAACGTTGACCGATCGCAAATAGCTTATGTAGGTAAAAATTAATGCAATAGAGTTTGGAGGGAGCTGCCCAGGTACAAGACCGTAATATCTGAAAATTTGTTTCATTTCCCACGGCAGAGGAAAACGGAAACCATGGTAAAAGTGGTCAATAGGAACTGCGATCTCATTCTCTCCGCACAAATTAAGATGCTCACCTGCGGCGGGCAGGCGAATCACTATCTGCGAGCTCATAGGATAATCCCTCAGAAAATCCAAATACTCGACTTGAGAAAGGCGGCAAGGGCGCTGCTCGATCTCAAGAAAAATTTTACAAGCACCAGCTCGCGCGGACAACATTCTTCAAAGAAAATCTAGACCGCTTAGGTATAAAGTTCCAGGAGAGCGTATTTAAGAAGGCCACCGACCAAATATTTATAGTCACGAAGACAATCAAGTTATAATCATTTCAAAAATCCAGACCCATTGAGGCCGCAAATTCAGACCGTATAAGACAAGTAAAAAATGCCACATGATAAAGTTTCAGACCGAGCGATCTCAATATATTTTCTCATAACTATAAGAAAATTTTATAAGAGTCATGAGATAGATAAAAAACTGACCAAATCCACAACATAAATACACATCACAGCAATCTGATCAAGTCCCTCAAATATACAAACCATAAAAATAGGTAAAAATTATTTTGGAAGATCCTTTTTCTTTCCGAGAAAAGCTATCATGTCCTGAAGCTTATTAACCGCTGTAAGCGTCATACAAATACCCGTGTTAGCATCAACAGCATATCGCTGAAGATCGCCAACATCTCGCTTCAGCTCTTCCCAACTGACGATTTCTTCCTGGTCCGCACGATCATCAGGAGCAGCGTTGGACGATCCCGCGAGCAGAGGAGCAGGAAAACCTGTCCTTAATTGAGAAAATGCAGTATGAAGAGCATCAGCTTTTCCTCTAAAGAAAATTGTTTCCTCCTTAGATTCACGGAGCCTTCTCCGAAGATCGATTACCTCCTCCTCCAGCTTTTTCTTACCATCCTTTTCTCGCTGTTCGAGCAATCTCCGCTGCTCATTTAATTTTAGCTCATTTTTAGCCAAGGCCGCACGAAGTGTTTTAATGGTGTCTTCTTCAGCTAGCAATACCTCATCTTTTTCTTGCAATTTTTTCTCAAGATCTTTTTCCCGAGCCTGGAAAGCTTGAATCACCTGCATAAGGGGAGATGCAAGCAGTGGAGGGCGAGGTAGATCGGTCTGAGGAGCGATCAACCCACTCTTTTCTAGCAGGTTGTGTGCCTCCATATCTTCTCCTGCAGCCAGAAAGCATTTTTCAATCAACTACAAACCCAAAGAGGAAGTTTAACAAGCATAATACCCATACTTGGAGAAATGGAAACGGGATGAATAGAAAAATCATCTCGAGCGACCTCGGAGACCGCAGGTGCAGGATCTAAAATCAGACGAAGGGGACGCTTTCGGCGTTCAAGATCTATCTTTTCTAACTGCCTTTTTTGCGACCGATCCCCTTCTTTTCTTCGTCGTTTTAGCTCTGAAGAGCTAAGGAGAATATAGTCGGTCTCAATAAGAATGAGCTCACGTCACGAGCTGGAGATTGTGGCCTAATGTAGATTGGCAGAGAAATATCAAGTGGAGCGGTCAAGAAAGGCTTACCAGCCCGAATTGAAAAAATAGCGGTCGCGCAGTCTTCGGCCCGTCTCGTCGCTATAGTATCATCCTCAAAAGATAAAGGTTTTTCGGCAGCAAGACTTTCTTTTTCCTTAAGCATCTGAGCTTCGAAGGTAAGCCGGTTTTCCTCCCCTTTTTCTTGACTTCCTTCTCTCTCTCCATCATTTTTCTTCAAGACAGTACCCAAGACCGTTTCGGTCTCCTTTGAGACTGCATCAACCTTCTCAGGATCACCTTTTCTCTTTTTTCTCCTCCTTTTCTCAGACAAACTTCCCTTGGTTTTCTTCTCTTCTCTTCTTCTCTTCTTATTCTTTTTCTTTCTTTCCTCTTCCTTTTCTTCTCCTTCTTTTTCTTCTTCTACCTTTTCTTCTTCTTCTCCTTCTTCTTTCTTCTCCTCTCCTCCATCTCCATCTTCTAAATCAGGGATCTGGTCGAGGTATCGCGCGGTCTCAGGATCGGGTGTCTCAACCGTGTTTACAGGCGCTGCAACTCCCTCTCTAGAAACCCCAAGCTTCTTTCCGGAGTTCTCCCCTAAATTCACTTCTAAATCTTTTTCCTTTGCTTTCTCCTCCTTTTCTTTCTTTCCCTCCTCATTCTTCTCTTCATCTTCTTTTCTTTTCTTATCTTTCTCCTCTTTTTGTCGCTGTATCTCATTATCCAAGGAGGCCCTATGTTGTTTTGATATCAACTCGATCCGCTGTTTCTCTAGAACAGCCTGACCTAATTGTTCCTCAGTCTTGACAACAGCAAGAATATCTGGTGTATAACTTCCGGGATCTTGTAAAGCTTGAGACCGCTCGTTCTCAAAAGGGTCGAGCGACTACAAAAGGTAAAAAAAAAGGAATGTTAACGAAATATGCTAGAAAAAAGCCTTGAGACTGCAACTACCTGTAGAGAAGCGATCTCAAGCGGTCCAATAGAACAAGCATCGGCGGATTTGATCGCAAGGGTCTTGGCAAGAAGCTTGAATTTGTCCTTTTTTTATCTCAACCCCCCGATCTATGATTTGTTGTCTCATCTTTTAGCTAAAGATACCTTTTCCATGATGTTGGCTGAGATATCTTTGGAAGACATTCCAGCAAAGGGCAAGTTTCCTGTCCGATTGGTCTCTTTAGCTCCTGAAGATGAATCTGTAAGGTCCAAAAAATTTAATGTCGCCGAAGCAGAAGGTTTATTCAGCATTTTTTCAGATGAGTCTTTTAAAGGTGATACGATCATCTTTCCCTTTTTGAAGGGAGGTTTTCTTAAAGACACCGAAGGAATGACTCCTTTCTCAGCTATCACACTTTTTAACAAACCCATGATCGATCGGGATTGAGGTAAGTTCAAATTCCAGACCGCCCGAAAGATTTCTACCTCCAGGATTCGCTATTGGCAAAAAATACAAGGAACCCCCGGGTCTATTTATAGCCTGAAGAAAAAGATTAAAATATTCCAAACTTTCGCGATCTCCGCGGCCTGATGTTAACATTTTCGAAGCACCTCGGAACTTGAAAATGTGCGGGGATTATGTTCACCCGGAAGATCGCGGCTTCAAGTTGTCTAAAAGAGACCGCACGGTCTAACATATGAGACCGATTTAATTAGACCGCGCGGCCTGGCTAACAAGATCGTCTTATGAATCTCGTCATTCTGGTTCGACAATCAATCCTGAGCTCGCACGGTCTGATTTCACTTCTTCGCATAACAGGTAACCCTCTCACCTCTGTCTAACTTCTCATAAATTCCGGGCAGCCCGTATTTTCAAAGCTACCCGTCTGGGCAGCCCTCGCGTCTATAAATAGGGGGGTAGGGCTCCCTAAGAAGGGGACTGGAAAGGGGGGTAAAGAGAAAAAGAGGGTGATCGCTGGAGCAAAGCGGTCTCAATTTTCAGCTCGTCGCTCTATCTCACCTAATTTCGGTCTGTTCCAAACCTCTTTTTAGTCACTAACCTTTTCTTTTGTAAGAACAATTTTCACAGCCAAGGACCGAGTAGCTGGCAATCCACAGTCCCATTCTCATTTTCAAAGCACGAGTCGCGGAGAAGGCAATTTTTGCATCAATAGTGAGGGGGAGCGGGGGGAAAGTAACCATAGGAGTCGTCACCTCGGGGCTGTAACAACCCATTTCTGCACTATGAGGTATTGTCCGCACCACCCAAAGTGAATAAGATCCTAGTGGATATATAGTGGAGCCACGCCTTCCCATAATTAGGCGTCTTTTGAGGACAAAACCGTGCAAGCTAGGCCCAAAGCGGACAATACCTCATGATGCAGAAGTGGTATGGGCCCAAAGCGGACAATACCTCACAGGGGCTCACGGAGTTGGCACCGTGAGACTTGACCGGCGGCTCTGGAAAATCTGAACCAAAACTTTTGATCCCTTCACCATCTCCATACACACACATATATAGGAAAGACAGTATTAGGGCGACCGATCCGAACGACTCATAATGCACGATCTGAACGGCCCTCATAAGGGGAAAAATAATAACTAAAAGAAAAAACAAATACATGATAAATGTCGAAACAACCACCTGAACGCATCTGTGGACTCGAATTGTTCGGATGGGAAACTTATCAAAGCCTACGGAGAAAATAGACACGAGTGGGTCACATGGCCATCAATCTGCTCGCATACGGTGATCTCCATTAGCTCTCCCCAGCTTAAAAGTATTCATCTTCGGTGAAAAAAGATGAACATACACACGGCATAGCTCGGGGTGAGTCTCCCAAGTTTGGTGGGTGAAACCCGCGTGTCATCGAAAGTCGGTCGGCAACTCCAGTGGACGAGATGCCGTAGTGTATCCCCTCGGGCTGTGGAGGTGAAGTCATGGGCAACTATATCACCTATGCCCTTCGTCGTCGCTGGTGTCTCTGAACATAATGTATCTCCATCTGAACTCTGAGCTGGCGGTACCGCCTGTGGTGCCATTTGATCCTCAGGTAGTGACTCCACGGGTCGCCAATGAGACTGGGTGGGGGTAGGCTTAATGGGTTGTAGCTCGGAAGTGGAGGTAACGAAAAGGTCCTCATACACACGCTCGTTGTAATATGGCATCAAGTCCTCCACATTGAACACTAAGGTTGTCCCTTGGATGGAGGATTACAAAAAGACTGATGGGATATTGTTTCAAGTTAACGACGGGAAATCATTTCAGGTTGACGGAGGGATAAGGTTAATTGTTGGTCATCAACACTTTTAAAAGTAAATATTTTAAAGTAAAAGTTCCTCTAAAGTGTTAAACTTATTTAGGACTCTAGTGAGTGTGGTCACTGCCTAAGAATAATTATTAAATAAGGCAATTACATGTTATCCAAATATGTGTCACCGAGTCCTACAATAATTCTACGAAGGTTCAAGCGATTTTCAGAAAAATTTACGTGCAGCTGGAGCGCGGGGCTTGGGTATCGACAAAGTGTTTAAGTCGCATATGGTTTTGAGTGGCATTAGGGTTCAAAGAGAGAGTTAGCAGAAAATAAAGAGGAAGAATTTTGTGTGATATATGAAGTTTCTGAGTATTCTGTTATGGATCCACGTTGAGGCACCAGGTACTAGCGCCATGCGAAGGGGAGCGAGGATTAATTCAGCGTCACGAATTTTATCTTATTTTATATTATTTGTATTTTCTGTTGCGCATTACTTTTACTTAACATATGTTAAGCATAGAGAGGGGGCACTTTTGGAACTCATTTGATGCATTTTTGGCCACCCTGTTATAAGTGGGTTGGAGGTAAATGAAGGGTATGCAAGTTTAAGATAAAATTTTCCTTCTAGCCCCCTTCGGTTTGCATCTCCCGCACGGAAACCGCCATCTACTCGCCAATCTCCATCGCCGTCTCTCACCCCCACTTCTGATCACCCCCATCGTCGCAATAGATTCCCAAGGGTCCAAGAAGGGAAACTCCAACCTTTTCCAAGATTTCTACCTGTCACGACCACAAACAGGATCCCACTATGGGATCCATATCTGCTTGGTATCAGAGCCAAACGCCTCCAACAACGGCCATCCACTTCCCCAACCATCGGCGTCCTTCCAACAAACGACATCCACCAAACTGATCGTCACGATCGACGTGCGCAGTCAACTGTCGCGTCGTCTGCGCCTCTTCCGTGTCCTTCTTCTCCTGTGTAGCCGCACCTCATCGTCTCTTCTCCAGCAGGCGATGACCTCCACGAAGACAGTACTGGCTTTCTAACCTACCCCCGCGTGCGATCACCCATCCCCATCAGCATCTCCCATGGATGACAACGGCCTCACCTATGCTCAAGTCATGGAAATGTTTTAGAAAATGATGACGACGCACAAAAATTCCCTCCAAGCCCTCACAACTCGCCTCGACGCCGCCCCACCGTCGCATCGAGACGCCTTAGGCTCCTCCCATGAAGGACCGCCCGACCTGCACCGTCTGGAATTTCAGAGCCATCGTTCGTAAGGGAGAGGTATTCCCCGCTATGTGAAAATGGACTTCCCTCTCTGTGATGGTTGTGAGGACTCTCTTATAAGGCTTAAGCGTTGCAAACAATTGTTTGTCAATTAGCACACGCCTTGGGAAGAATGGATCGTGTGGTCTCCTTACACCTCATGGGCTCGACTCAGTTATGGTTTTTCCAGTTACAATGGGAAAAACCTCACAAAACATGGGAGGACTTCAAGATCAATGCAACCTTTGCTTCGGGCTGCCCCTTCGCGGCAATCCCTTTGGTGACCTCATCTCTCTCAAACAGATGGGGCCCATTGACGACTACTTACGAAAGTTTCAGGTTTTTGCTTGCTCGCGCCCCATTCGTTCCACTAGCACACCAGGTGCTCATCTTTACGGTGGGCTTCCATGAGCGTTTACATCTGGATGTGGAGTTCCAGACCCCGGTTGATATATCTACTTCCATGAGCCTCCCACGAGTTTGCGAAAAAACGACTGTTGATGGACCGATCCTACACAAGTCGTTGTAGCGGCGAGGGGACTTCCAGGGGTTTCAGTGCATCCCCCTCCGGGGCAAGGAGGGAGATTCACCAGCCGCCAGTCGACTCAAGAAATGCCCGATCGTAGGGCCAAGGAACTCTTTTATAAATGTGACGAACCTTACATTCGCCGCCACATATGCAATCTCCTCTTCAGGCTCGAGGTCGAGGACCTGTCGGACGAAGAAGACGAGCATGACTCGGGGAACCTCGAGATTTCTCACCAGGCCATCGTCGGACCACATGCGGGGGAGACGATTCAAATGCAGATTACAATGAACGGTCAGATGTTGGCAGCTCTCATGGATTCCGGGAGTACGCACAGATTCATCAACGAGTAAATGACACACCATCTTCAGCTTCCCTATGAAGGCCGCCTCAGCATAGCAGTGGCCAATGGCAGTATGATGGCATGTCCATGAGTTTTCGAGCTGTGTCGATTGTGGTAGATGGGTACCATTCGCAGATGGATTTGTTGGTGATTGCCCTCCGTGGCGTTGAAGTTGACTTAGGGGTTCGATGGTTGCGCACCTTGGGTCCCTTGACGTGGGACTTGGATGATCTCACGTTGACATAGAGGCGAGGCCCCGTCAAGAAGGTTTGGCAGGGGATGCACATAGGACGTTTTGCGGCGACCTTTTTTGTGACAACCGGCGATACAACGCACACATGCCTAGACTTCCTTTTACAGGAGTTTAGTGACATTATGGTTTCCCCCACGCCCCCACCCCACCCCACCCCCACACCCCCACCAATGACATCATGATCATCGAATCCGCCTCTCTCCGAACACGGTTCTAGTGGTCGCATGGCCTTACCGCTACCCATTCTTGCAGAAGGACGAGATCGACCGCATGCTACAACAGGGAATCATTTGTCACAATGTTTTCCCTTTCTCCCCACAGGGTTTTTTTGTACATAAGAATGATGAAACTTGGCGGTTCTGTGTGAACTGCCGCGAGCTGAATGCACGGACAATTAAAGATAGGTTTCTCATTCCCTTGGTAAAAGAGCTACTCGACAAGTTGTATGGCGCCCGTTTCTTCTCAAAGTTGGACTTATGCTCGGGGTACCATCGGGTGTGCATTGCCCCGACCGACGTGGAGAAGATCACTTTCCGGACCCATCATGGTCACTTCGAGTTCTTCGTGATGCCTTCAGGCTCAAAAATGCGCTTTCCATATTTCAAGAACTGATGAATGAGGTATTCCAAGATCTGTTGTGCCGCTATGTACTGGATTTCAATGACGACGTTTTGGTATACATCAAGATGTAGGAGTCACACATGGAACATCTACGCATCGTTCTCCAACTCATCTGCGACCATAAGTTGTTCTCGAAAAAGTCAGAATGCTCTTTTGGGACAAACATAGTAGCATACTTGTGTCACATCGTACACAGTACCGGGATCTCGGCCCACCCGACCAAGATCCAAGGGGTGACCACCTAGATGGTTCCTCAGTCCCCAGAAGAGATCTGTAGATTTCTGGGCCTCGCCGGTTACTACCGGCGTTTCATACAGGGTTAATGTGGAGCCCCTGGAGGCCTTGTTGAAGAAGAACTTCTATGGAGCACCGCTACGACTGCCTTCAAGGCCCTTTAACACGCGTTGGTCACCGTTCTCGTGTTTTGTCCGCTCGATTTCACCCAGGAGTTTCAAAATAAAGTGTAATGCCTCCAGACAGGGGCGTGGAGCTTAGGTGGTTGATTTATTTTAATAAAACTGTTTTCTTAACGGTTATTAATTTTTAAATTTTAAAAAAAACGAGATGAGCGCGGTCGAGCGACCAAATCAAATTTGCGCGCGAAATCTTTACTCGTCACTTAGGATTTTAAGAGGTTCGTTAACCTCGTTCGGATCGAACCCTTAAGTGTTCGTATTAGTTCGAATCCTCTTCAATAAAAGCAAAATCCCACCACAAGCAATTCGTAATAATTAACTTATGAAATAAACAATAAATTTTATGAACGAGAACGCATGGCAAGCCCGAAATTATTTAGATGAACTCATAAATTTATGCTAACTTCAAGGAGTAGGGGTGCGGATTCGTTACCAACGGAAGGGGATCCTTCCAAATCGAGAGCAATAAGCGAAGAACACAGGGGCTGATGTGAACGACGGAGGAGTTGTCGGAGTCGACGTCGTTCACGATGAGGGAGGCGCCGGAAATGCTTGCCGAAGTCGACGATGTCTTCGCGGGCGGACGGAATGGAGGGGCTGGGAACTCCGCTCGACGCTTCCGGTCGAGGATGCCACTGGTAAGCGCGGTGGCCGTAACTGACGCTGGTCTCGAGCGGATGGAGGGAGGGCTGTAGCCTGTAGAGCGGCGTGAGGAAGACAAGGGAGATCGGGGAGGGCTTCGCTGGTTCAACAGGACAACGAGAAATTCGTTCCCTGTTTTTCCGGTTCTGCCTTTCTTTGGTTCTCCCGTGGGGATTAATAAAGGTAGAATTTTAGGGGGGGGGGGGTTGAATTTTTTGGAGGATTTCCTTATTGGGAAAAGCTACAATAGGAATTCTTTTGAAGGGAATTTCTGCCTTTTGATTTTCAAATAAGTTTATGAGTTATCCGCATAATTTTAGGCTTGTCATTATCATCCTAACTCCTAAATTTATTCGACCATTTATTTAGGGTCGCATCGGGTGGTCAAACCGACGCGCCGTAAATCACAAACTGGTGCATGAAACAAAGTACATAAATAAAAATTGCAAACGAAAGTGCAACACTGGAATAAAAATAATAATAATAATAATAATAATAATAATAATAATAAAATATGACAAATGATGCGACGCAGGGTGCATCAATTCTTCCGGGGTTGAAAAATCTCGACTCCGACGAGATCTCCACAAAGACTAGCAACAGACAGATCTGGTCGTCGTCGTCGTCGTAGTTCGTCTGTGCTAATCCAAGAGCTGTCTGTCACGCCCCGTCCCCGCCATGAGACGAGGTATCGCTGATATGCCCCGTGGCGAGTGCGGAACTCTCGGACGTCAAGTACCTGATCAATCTCCTCCGTAGTAGGTGTCAGTGTCGGTGCTAAATCAGGCAGTATCTCTGGCGCTGCAACAGGTGGACTGGGGCTGGAGCTAGGCGAATCTCCATAAAATAGAGTCAGATCGGCCACGTTAAATATCGGAGAAGTACCGAATTCAACAGGCAAATCTAGGAGGTAGGCATTCTCGCCTATGCGCTTTCGAACTTGGAAAGGACCAAACTTCCTCTGCTGTAGTTTATGATACGTACCCGGACTGAATCTTTGCTTCCTGAAATAAGCAAAAACCCAATCTCCTTCCGAAAAGTATAACTCCCGGCGATAACGATCGGCCATGGATTTATATTTTTCGGAAGTAACTCGCAATTTATTAGCAATATTTTCATGTAATTCTTTTAAATAATCTATGTGGGCTTGCGCATCAACGGAAATACGTTCATGAGATGGAAGTGAATGACGGTCAAGCAGATGGGGTATAGGGAACCCGTAGACAATCTCAAAAGGAGATGTATTAGTAGAACGATTAGTAGAGTTATTAAATGCAAATTCTGTTTGTGGTAATATAAGATCCCATTGTTTCGAATTCTCCCCAGTTAAACACCTAAGAAGATCTCCCAAACTCCGATTAACGACCTCAGTCTGTCCATCGGTCTGAGGGTGATATGCGCTGCTAAACTCGAGTTTAGTTCTCAATCGGGCCCACAATATTTTCCAGAAGTAACCCATGAAACGGGTATCTCGATCAGAAGTAATTGAATTAGGAATACCATGTAATCGCACAATTTCTTTAAAAAAATAATTAGCGACTTGTACAGCACTAGAGGTTTTCCTACACGGTATAAAATGTGCCATTTTTGAGAAACGATCAACGACCACAAAAATAGAATCTACCTTCCTCTGAGTGCGAGGAAGTCCTACCACGAAGTCCATAGAAATGTCGTCCCAAGGTCTCATAGGTATCGGCAAGGGTGTATACAAACCAGTGTTTTGTGCGTGTCATTTATAAAGTTGACAAGTCATACAGTGCCTAACAAATTCGATGACGTCTCGCTTCATATTCGGCCAATAATAACGAGCACTAGCGAGGTCTAATAGTTTGGATTGACCCACGTGTCCACCTAACCCAGATGAGTGGAGCTCCCTAAGTAGTGTCTCTCGAAGTGGTCCTTCGCAAATGCAAAGGCGGGTGCTCCTAAACAGATATCCCTCACTCACTATGTACTGGGTAGTAGGGTCAGTCCCACTATGCTGACAAGAGATCCAAATGTCGCGAAAGAAAGGATCGGTGGCGTATAAGTCTCGCTGTGAATCCAAGGATGTGATGTGCGGCTGAAGTGTGACTAATAAGTGGGAGCGGAGACTAAGGGCGTCGGCAACTCGATTCGTGGTACCGGGTTTGTGCTTCAGATGAAAAGTGAACTCCTGCAGGTAAGCAGCCCACTTGGCATGACGTCGAATTTCCTTTTGGGAATTCAGATGCTTTAATGCCTCGTGATCGGTATTCAACACAAACTCGCGCTGAATCAGGTAGTGTCTCCAATGACGGAGAGCCTGTACGATGGCATAAAACTCTATGTCATGCGTGGAGTATCGAGTTTTTGCCTCGTTCAGCTTCTCGCTATAGAATGCTACAGGACGACCCTCCTGACTCAAAACGGCTCCAATCCCTATAATCGATGCGTCACAGTCAACCTCAAAGATCTTCTCAAAGTCAGGGAGAGCTAACACAGGAGCGCTAGTAAGTCTATCCTTCACTAACAAAAATGCTCGCTCCGCTTCCTCAGTCCAGATAAAAGTCCCTTTTTTCAAACAATCAGTCACATGGGCGATCAATGTACTAAAATTTCGAATAAATCGTCTGTAAAAAGAAGCTAGCCCATGAAATCCTCGAGCCTCCGTGATTGTCCTAGGGCTAGGCCATGATTCTATTGCCTTGACCTTCTCTCTATCAACCTTAATACCTTCTGATGAAACGATGTATCCTAGGAAGGTCAGGCTATCAGTCATAAATGTGCATTTCTTCAAATTTACATACAATTTATTCTCTCGTAGGATATCTAGGACCTGCCTAAGGTGAATTAAGTGCTGATCAGAATCCAGACTATAAATCAGAATATCATCGAAATAAACCACTACACAAACTCCAATAAGTGGTCTAAGCACTTGATTCATCACGCGCATGAAAGTACTAGGGGCATTGGAGAGCCCAAATGGCATCACCAACCACTCATACAACCCTTCTCTCGTCTTAAAAGCAGTTTTCCATTCATCCCCGGGATGTATCCTAATCTGGTGGTATCCACTCTTCAGATCTATCTTAGAAAATACACGGGATCCACTAAGCATATCCAACATGTCGTTCAAACGGGGGATGGGAAAGCGATATTTGATTGTAATTTTATTAATCGCTCGACTGTCTACGCACATACGCCAAGTCCCATCTTTCTTAGGAACTAATAATGCGGGGACGGCGCACGGGCTCATACTCTCTCTAATGTGACCCTTTGAGATCAGATCGGTCACCTGCCTATGGAGTTCTTCGTGCTCCTTCGGACTCATGCGATAGTGGGGAAGATGAGGTAAACTGACTCCAGGCATAAGGTCAATACAATGCTGGATGTCTCTCATCGGAGGGAGCTGATCGGGTAACTCCTCTGGCATGATCTCAGCATATTCATAGTCAGTGGGCGGACAATACTAGGGATATCAGCTATGGTCGGGGAGGTATCTAGACCAGACAACAAAGAAACGACCTCACTATCCTTCATCTCCTCCTGAAATTGGGGCCCTGTCAGTAACATCGTGGCGGAGGGGAAGGATATGGCCGACACGGTAGGTGTAGGGGGTGAAGATCTCTCAGGGGCTCTAGGAACAAGACTGTTCTTCTGGGGAAGGAGAACGATCTTGCGCCCTTTGAGCTCGAAAGAGTGAGAGTTCTTCACTCCATCATGGATGACTCGTCTGTCGTACTGCCAAGGCCGTCCCAACAGGATATGACAGACCTCGATAGTGGCGACATGACACCAAACAGCGTCCTAATAGGTGATACCGATGGAAAACTCTACGAGACACTGATGTGTGATGGGAATAGTCGTGCTACTCGTGACCCAAGATAGACTGTAAGGTTTTCCCAACGGTTGTGACTTCAGCTTCAGCTTATCTACCATACGTTGAGAAACAAAGTTCTCCATACTACTGTTATCAATGATGATGGAGCAGAACTGCCCCTGAATGCGTGCGGTCGTACGAAAAATGTTGTTTCTCAACTATTCGTCGTCAGTGGGAGTTTTGGGCGTTAGGAGACTATGTTGGAGAACGCACACTAACGATTCAGGCTGCTCTCCCTCAACTTCGTACTCACTTTCTAACTCGGGCTCAGGAGTCGGGTCAGGATGGGAGTCACTAAGGAAGACCCCATACTCAGGTTCTGACCCACTCTCAGAATCAATGACGGCGACAAAGTGGCGTCGCGGGCACTCAAAAGATTTGTGTCCTGGCTTCATACACTTAAAACATCTAAAAGTGCCAGCCTGCGGTTTAGAACCAACAATCTCCTTGCCTCTAGTGGATGTGGTAGGTAAGGCAGGAGTGCTCGGGGGCAAAGCTGGACGAGGGGGTCCGACAGTGCTAGTCACCGGAGTTGAAGTGTGAGTAGATGGGGGTCTATCTGTAGACCTAAACACGGTTGTCCTCTTCTGCGAGGCCTCGACTCTACGTGCGCGACTCGAAACTTCTCCTAAGTCCTTATAGTCAAATAACTCCAGTTGATCTCTAATGGAGTATCGTAATCCGTTCAGATATCGAGAGACAACCATGTCATCATCCTCTCGAAGATTGAGGCGAGACTGGAGTACTAGGAACTCGTTCGTATACTCGTCTACTGTCGACTTATCTTGTCTCAGATTGTGGAACCTACGATATAGTGTTTGTAAGTAATCAGGAGGCACATACCGTTTTCGAATTTGTTCTTTGAATTCTGCCCATGTGGTGATGGGTGGCATGCCTAAATTGAACCTAGTTCGCTCTATTTGTTCCCACCAAACTAACGCGGGACCTTTAAGTCTCATAGTGGCGTACTCAACCTGCCTAGCTCGGGGCATTCGCTTCCAAGCTAAGTAGCGGTCCATCCTGGCACACCAATCTAAGCAACGTTCAGGCTCTAAGCACTCTTCAAAGTCACCTACATCTAATTTGACTCCCCAATCCCATCGGGGACGGTCATGAGGTTCGTCAAGTGGCTCGGGTTCGGGTTCGGGCTCAGGTGGTGCAAGCTCTAGTAGCCCTGGGTTCAGGTTTACTTCGTTCACCGGTGCGCGGTTTATGTGTATGGTGGCTTCGATATTGTTAACCGAAGTACGCAACCCATTCATAACGTGTGTGACACTACCTATGCCCGTGGTGAGAGTCTCTACCGTTTTCATTAATTCACTCATTCGTTTGGCTAAATCCCCAACGTTAGTTTCTAAGTGATCGACTCGTTTATCCATTAAAACTTACTTGATTTTTTTGTAAAGTTTTAATAGAAATAATTAAAATCCTTTTTTTTATATTTTATTCTAAAGGTAGCACTTTAAAAATAAAATAAAATTTCAGAAATATTTGAAAACGAGCGTTTACCCGAGCGGGTAGAAAAATAATTTTGAATTTAAATTTTTTTTTTATTTTATATTTTTAAAGCCAAATTTGTAAAACTCAAATTAAAATTTCTTTTTAATTAAATATTTCTTTAATTAAATATTTTTTTTAAAGATATACGGATCGATTGATTCGCGATAGGAGCGAACCAAAAAACCGCTCTGATACCAAACTGATGTAAGTCGAGCTTAGGTGGTTGATTTATTTTAATAAAACTGTTTTCTTAACGGTTATTATTTTTTAAATTTAAAAAAAACGAGATGAGCGCGGTCGAGCGACCAAATCAAATTTGCGCGCGAAATCTTTACTCGTCACTTAGGATTTTAAGAGGTTCGTTAACCTCGTTCGGATCGAACCCTTACGTGTTCGTATTAGTTCGAATCCTCTTCAATAAAAGCAAATACCACCACAAGCAATTCGCAATAATTAACTTATGAAATAAACAATAAATTTTATGAACGAGAACGCATGGCAAGCCCGAAATTATTTAGATGAACTCATAAATTTATGCTAACTTCAAGGAGTAGGGGTGCGGATTCGTTACCAACGGAAGGGGATCCTTCCAAATCGAGAGCAATAAGCGGAGAACACAGGGGCTGATGTGAACGACGGAGGAGTTGTCGGAGTCGACGTCGTTCACGATGAGGGAGGCACCGGAAATGCTTGCCGAAGTCGACGATGTCTCCGCGGGCGGACGAAATGGAGGGGCTGGGAACTCCGCTCGACGCTTCCGGTCGAGGATGCCACTGGTAAGCGCGGTGGTCGTAACTGACGCTGGTCTCGAGCGGATGGAGGGAGGGTTGTAGCCTGTAGAGCGGCGTGAGGAAGACAAGGGAGATCGGGGAGGGCTTCGCCGGTTCAACAGGAGAACGAGAAATTCGTTCCCTGTTTTTCCGGTTCTGCCTTTCTTTGGTTCTCCCGTGGGGATTAATAAAGGTAGAATTTTAGGGGGGGGGGGGGGGGGGGGGGTTCTAAAATTAGGCTCCTCCAAATAAGGGCAAAATTGGTTTGGCCAATTGAATTTTTTGGAGGATTTCCTTATTGGGGAAAGCTACAATAGGAATTCTTTTGAAGGGAATTTCTGGCTTTTGATTTTCAAATAAGTTTATGAGTTATCCGCATAATTTTAGGCTTGTCATTATCGTCCTAACTCCTAAATTTATTGGACCATTTATTTAGGGTCGCATCGGGTGATCAAACCGACGCGCCATAAATCACAAACTGGTGCATGAAACAAAGTACATAAATAAAAATTGCAAACGAAAGTGCAACACTGGAATAAAAATAATAATAATAATAAAATATGACAAATAATGCGACGCAGGGTGCATCAGCTACGGTATGGGGGACACCTGATTGCCTACTTCAGTTGAAGGACAACCATCCATCACCGGAAGCTCCCCCCCCCCCCCCCCCCCCCCCCCCCCCCCCCGCTTACGAATATGAGTTGATCGCTTGGCCAAGTCTGTTCAACACTGGAGGCCATACATGTAGGGGCAGATAATCGTGATCGGACAGATCACTTCAGTTCGAAGTACCTCCTCGAGCAGCGCTTCACCCCATCTCAGCAGCATTGGGTCAGCAAGTTGTTGGGGTATAATTTTCGGATCGAGTACAAGGATGGCGCCTTGAACCGCATTGTGGACGCCCTCTCATAACGTGACCATCAGGACGGAGCTCTCTTTGCCATTTACCAACCCACTTCTACAATTCTCACTCGACTTCGACATCATATTAATGACTCCGCTGTCCTCTTAGAGCTCAACCACCAAATCAAGGAGAGGAGGCTTTCCCCTTGCTGGGCAGTGAAGGATGACCTCATTTTGTACAAGGAAAGTATATATTTACCAGTCGTGCCCCCCCTGATCTTCGACATCATAGCTGACACCCATGGATCGGCCCATAAAAAGGTCCATAAGATCTTTCATCGCATTTAGGCGGAATTCTTCTGGCAGGGCCTCAAGTGTAGCGTACATGACTTCATTGTAGCCTGTTCAGTATGCCAGTGCAGCAAGACAAATCACCTTCTTCCTGCAGGACTCCTTCAATCACTTCCCGTTCCGACACATATATGAGCTGACACTCTATGAATTTTATGGAAGGGTTGCCTACATCGAATGGCAGATCGATTCTCTTCGTGGTGGTTGATAAGTTCTTAAAGGGGGCACACTTCAGCACACTGAGTCATTCGTTCACCGCGGAAGGTGTCGCTCGAGTCTTCTTTGAGTGGGTGTTCCACCTACATGGCCTACCCGAGAGTATTGTGTCCGACCTGGAAAAGTTTCTTTTACTTCTCATTCATGGAAGGAGCTCTTTTCTTATCACCCACAGTCAGATGGTCAAATCGAGTGATCAATCAGACACTCGAGATGTATCATCGTTGTATCACATGGGATCACCCCAAGGACTAGGCACATTGGCTTCTGTGGGTGGAATATTGCTACAATATGTCATATCATACGACTCCCCAGAACACTTCTTTTAGCCTCATCTATGGAAGGGATCCCCCACTCCTATTGACTTACGGCAGTGACACGGCTATCATGGAGTTACAGAACGCGACCAGATTCTTAGCCTCGCGTGAGAGAAACTTCTTCAGGCGCAGGCACACATGGAGGTTACCTACAACCGGGGCCACCGTGAGATGTTCTTCGCACCCGAGGAGTGGTGTGGCTGAAATGTCGACCATGCCGCCAAACATCCGCCGTCAAGAGCCCCTACCACAAGTTGGGCCCAAAACTTTTTTGGGTCATTTGAAGTGACACGCGGATTGGAGACGTGGTCTACCACCTCCAGCTTTCGTTTGAGGCCCGGATTCACAACGACTTCCATGCCTCCCAATTGAAGTCATTCATCGGGGCGCCTCCACCAACAACCTTGGTCCAACTACCAGCACAATTGAATAACAAGCTTGATCTCGACGAGGGAGGAGACGTTACAGATCCACGTTGGGCGCCACATACCAACGTCGTGCAAAGGTGCGCAAAGAATAATTCGGCATCGTGATTTTTATCTTATTTTATATCTTTCAGATTTTATGTTGCGAATTACTTTTACCTCACACATGTTAAGCCTAGTGAGGTAGCACTTTTAGAACTGATTTGATGCACCTCTGGTCACCCGGTTATATGTGGGTTGGAGGTAAATGAAGGATATGCAAGTTTAATCTAAAATTATTTCTCTCTATCTATCTATCTTTCTTTCTTTTCCCAATATGCAACCTAAGCCCCCTTAAGTTTGCATCTCCCGCTTGACAATCGTCATCCACTCATCGGTCTCCATCGCCCACTCCCACCCCCACTTCTGGTCATCCCCGTCGTCGCTATAGGTTCTCGAGGGTCCAGGAAGGGGAACTCCAACCTCCTCCAAGATTTCTACCTCTCCCGGCCACGAACGAGATCCCAAATGGGGGTCCATATCAAATTCACAATTTTTTGGTGACGTAGGGAGGAGGTTTATCTGCGCCGTTGTAGTGCAGTGGGACTTTGGTAGTTTATTGTGAGTTATTTGACAGTGAGACCGCGAGGAATAAACTGATGGAGATGAGTTTGCTAAAATATTTTTAATGGTGTCCGCAAAAAATATGCATATTATTTTATAATATAGTATATATAAGAGAGTACATTGGTCAGCCAATCTACTGATTATGCTCCTGTAAATAAAGACATGTAAATTTCCTTTTGGATGGCTTTGAAGGGGTCTCAAGGACTTTAGGTTGCTTTATAACTACTCTTCATTGCATTATTATTACTACATGTAAAAGTATTATACTTTCATATTATTTTGTTACAGTAAAAACAAAAAGTAAAATTGAAGGCAATTTCCTAGCCCTCATTATTGAAAACAGATTCACGCTTAATTTTTTAAGATTAGTTCAAAAATAAGAACACAATTTCAACGAAAGAAAATAGCTTGAACTCACCTCCAAAAGCGAGATCCAATCATTTGAACACTTACTGCACAACAACCTAGCCACAAGTCCAAACTTTCAAAAAGACGGTGGAAATATAGCCTCCAGTGCGCCTTTGCCGATCGGGGATGCGCCGTTCTCCTGTGTCTCTGCAGTAAACGAGGCTTAGGCTATCAAAATCACCCCAGCTTGTTGTTGAAATGAACCGGCAATGGCTCAACTTTCCCCTTCCTTCACCCTCCATCACTTCATTAATACCCGATCAATGGGAAACTTTGGCTGCATGGATTGAAATCCAGGCAAATCTCTGGAAAAACTTCTTCTTCGTGATCATTATGAGTTTACGGTCTTTTTTTTATTTCCCTCTGAAATCTTTGCATCATTTATTGTCTGTTTGAGAGTGTGATGGCAGTAGCAAAGGGAGCGGTGCAAAATTGAGGAGGCAAATAGAGTGGTAAAAGAATAAGGTGACTAATGCAGCAGTGAGATTCCAGTGGTGTGAAATGAACAAAATTGTTTGATAAAATTATGTTTGCAGGACCATTTATAACTGAGATACAGTTTAACTGTTTGACAAATGCATAAAATTGGAGTTTTGGGGAATGCGGACTGGTAAACGCAAGTGAAATGGAGCTCCCCATACAGTCTGAAATGGCATAATAAACGGAGTTTCGGATATGAGCGTTGGAAATCAAAGGTTTCCAAACAGTAAATTTTATCCGATAGCGTTTTTGATCCCCCCCCCCCCCCCCAAAATGCTCAAGCAAACAGGGACTTAATCTCTCGATCATGAATGGAGGACTTCCCACTCCTCCATGTGTAACAATGTCCCCAAAGAGCTAGAAACTGAGGCCAAAGACATTAAATGCCCATTTAATTGATCCATAGCCAGGTAAATTTGGCTGAAACTCTCATGCCTGATATCCTCAACAAGGAACTCATGGATCTCCCCACCAATCTCTATCGAACTCCTCCCTTCAACCTTCCTCACCCCTCTTTCACTCATCAACTTTCTAAGCTTCCTCACCTCTTCCCATCTCCTCGTCTCGCAAAACAAATGTGACATGAGAACAAATAAACCCGAACTATAAGTTTCTGACCGAAGCGCCCGGCTCATCACCTGCATACCAATCTTCACATCCCCATGAATCCGGCAAGCCCCAAGCAACGCACCCCAGATGACGACGTCGGGTTTCATCGGCATGCTTCGTACGAATTCGACTGCTCTGCCGATGTATCCGCTCCGACCAAACAGGTCGACCACGCAAGCATAGTGCTCGATTTCATGTGGAACTTTATAGATAGCTTCCATAGCTTCGAAATAATGGCAGCCAACTTCCAATAAACCTCCATGGCTACATGCAGATAATAGACCAACAAAGGTGATGCCATCAGGAAAAAAGTCACTGCCTTCCATGGTTTTAAAGAGCTCAGCAGCCTCCAATGCCTTTCCATGTGCAGCTAAAGCAGCTATCATGACATTCCATGATACTACATTCTTCGCGTTGAGCGAACTAAATAGATTAAAGGCGGCCTCAAGGTGACCGCATTTTGCATACATGTCAACGATAGAGTTCAGCAGGGCAAGGCTAGGATCTGCGATGCTTCGAACTATGTGGTCGTGAATTCTCTTTCCTCCGACAAAATTTCCGATTTGGCTGCAAGCGGAGAGAGCATTGATTAGAGTCACCTCATCTGGGGCGATGCCTGAGGTTTGCATTCGCTCGAAGAGATCCAATGCTTGATGATTCATGTCATTGCGAATATAGCAATCCATCATCGCGTTCAATGAAATGACATTTTTTTCTTGTATTTGGTCAAAGAAGCGCCTGGCAAGGTCGAGCGATCCATTTGCGGCATAAGATCGAACGAGTGAAGTCCAGGTGACGACATTTTTCATTGGCATCCGATCGAAGCACGTCTGAGCCAAAGAGGGTTCTCCGCACTTCCCGTACATATCAAGCAAAGCGTTGCCTACGATTAAATCATTGTCCATGCAGTTCGCCACCGCGTAATGATGCAAAATCCTGCCTTTTTCTAGATTTTTCGATTCCGCACAAAGTGAGAGCAAGCTGGTTATGGTGAATTCATCTGGCTCCAAACCGGAACTCTTCATAAGTCCAAGCATGGAGCATGCGTTGCTGCAATCGCCAATCTGAGAATAACCATCAATCATGGAGTTCCATGAAACAATGCTCTTGTGAGGAATTTCGTCGAACACCTTCTGTGCAAGGCAAACGTGACCGGAGAAAACATAAACATGGAGGAGGGCATTCATAACGACAACCTGCGGTGCAAACCCAGTCTTAATTATCATGCAGTGAATCTGTAGGAGGCAATGGAAGGCCGGCTTTTCATCGATGGATTTGAGAACAAAGGGAAATGTGAAGTTGTTGGGTGATAAACCTTGCGCCATCATGCGGCGGAGGAGGAGGAAGGACTCCATTCTCGCGTTGCTGCTGCTCGAGTAGCCCCGGATCAAGGTGTTGTACATGAAGCGGTTGGGGAAGATGACGCGGTCTAAGAGTTGGCGGGCGTGGTTGAGGTCTCCGGCGGGAGTGAGGGAGCAGAAGGCGATGACGGCGGCGATAGTGTGGGTGTGGGAGAGAAGCCCGCGGGTGGTGAGCTGGGATTGGAGCTGCTTGAGCTGTCTCATGGAGGAGCATCTCTGTATGAGAGAGAGGAGGGAGTGGTGAGCTTGAGGCTCGAGTATTGGAAGGGCCGTGGCTTCAGGCGGCAATGGCGACGGAGATTTGAATTTGCTCGGAGAAGGGAAGTCTGGGGATGATTTTTAATTTGATAGTTGATATTAGCAGCCAATTCTCGCTATTTGCACCCCAAAAATTGTACAAATTCTAATTATATTCGCAGTCCAATTCTCGTTAATCGCATCACATGGAATAACCTCCTCCTCTTCATCTCTCTCCTCCCGTTGCCTAAACCCTAGCCATAGTTCTATCAGTCGCATCGTCTTTCCCCCTCTTAGATTCACCTTCTTCAAAAAATAAGGAAATTATCTAGTGAAATCCCAAAAAAGACTAAAAATGTCAACTCCCATAAATTTTGTACCCCGGCCAAACTCTCTTACCTATAATGTACTCGTAATCTTTTGAGGCTTTTCGTGCGTGTAGCCGGTGGTGGGCGTAGAAATTTTGTTTTGTTTGAGTGGAATATAAAACTATTTAAAAAATCAACAAATATATCAAAAATATCTATATTACATTAATATTAAACCATTTTTTATAATTGTTGACTAATTTGAGAAAAATGATATATTTACTATTTTACTATACTATTTTATGATGTTTCATTTTCTAGAAGCATTTTTTGATAATCTAATTATTGCTCACAAAATATTTTTTTAATATAAGTTATTAAATAATCATCCATTCATTCATTTCTCTCTAATCATGTAATGAGATTTTGATAAAATCAATTAAATACAACCCATGCTTATAGTGAAATCACATGAAAAAAAATCAATAATGTTGATAGGGTTTCCTTGATGGCGTTAACCGCACCCCATTCATGGGTGTGCGGTTATCCAAAGAAACCCCACTAGCCCCGTAACCACCCAACATGGGGGTGTAAATAGTAAAATCTCACATCATGGGGTGCAAATAGTAAAACCCCCCCATCATGGAGTGCAAATAGTAAAACCCTCCAACATGGGGGTGCAAATAGTAAAATCTCACATCATGGGGTGCAAATAGTAAAACCCCTATCATGGAGTGCAAATAGTAAAATCCCACATCATGGGGGTGCAAATAGTAAAATCCCCCATTATGGGGTGCAAATAGTAAAATCCTTCAACATGTGGGTGTAAATAGTAAAATCCTCCAACATGTGGGTGTAAATAGTAAAATCCTCCAACATGGGGGTGCAAATAGTAAAATCCTTCAATACGGTCTGCGTATAGCAAATAATATGGTTATGGTGTGCGCATAACCATATCCGTCATATCAATACATATCACCGCAAAACTATACAAACTGGTGTGCGCGTAGCTATATTCATGATAAGTGTGCATATAACACATAAATTGGTTATGGTGTGCGGGTAGCCGCATAACCACCATAACTACCATAACCACCCATTTAATTACGAAAGTGCCACCCTCAAAAACTATAAATAGAACCTCAAGGCTTCTCTTTTTTCGATCTTCTCCTCCTCCATCTCTCCCCTCTTTTGAGACTTTCTCTCTCTCCAGCCGGGAAAATCCTCCTACGGATTTTCTCTCTCCTCCTTCCTTGCGCGCTCACAAGCGCGCGTCCTCCTTGCGCACTCACAAGCGCGCCTCCTCCTTGCGCGCTCACAAGCGCGCCTCCTCCTTGCGCGCTCACAAGCGGGCCTCCTTCTTGCGCGCTCACAAGCGCGCCTCCTCCTTGCGCGCTCACAAGCGCGCCTCCTCCTTGCGCCCTCACAAGCGCGCCTCCTCCTTGCGCGCTCACAAGCGCGCCTCCTTTCGCGCTCACAAGCGCGACTCCTCCTTGCGCGCTCACCAGCGTGCGTCCTCCTTGCGCGCTCACCAGCGTGCGTCCTGCTTGCGCACACACAAGCGCGCCTCCTCCTTGCGCGCTCACAAGCGCGCCTCCGTGCGCTCCGCTCTCAAGACCGCTCCAAGCGCGCCTCCGTGCGCTCCGCTTTCAAGACCGCTCCAAGCGCGCCATCGTGCGCTCCGCTCTCAAGACCTCTCCAAGCGCTCCTCCGTGCGCTCCGCTCTCAAGACCGCTCCTAGCGCGCCTCCGGGCGCTCCGCTCTCAAGACCGCTCCAAGCGCGCCTCCGGGCGCTCCGCTCTCAAGACCGCTCCAAGCGGGCCTCCGGGCGCTCCGCTCCAAGCGCGCCTCCGCGCGCTCCGCTCTCAAGACCGCTCCAAGCGCGCCTCCGCGCGCTCCGCTCTCAAGACCGCTCCAAGCGCGCCTCCGCGCGCTCCGCGCGCTCCGCTCTCAAGACCGCTCCAAGCGCGCCTCCGCGCGCTCCGCTCTCAAGACCGCTCCAAGCGCGCCTCCGTGCGCTCCGCTCTGAAGACTTCTCCAAGCGCGCCACCGTGCGCTCCGCTCTCAAGACCACTCCAACCGCGCCTCCGCGCGCTCCGCTCTCATGACCGCTCCAAGCGCGCCTCCGTGCGCTCCGCTCTGAAGACTGCTCCAAGAGCGCCTCTGCGCTCTCCGCTCTCAAGACCGTCCAAGCATAACCCCGCGTACTCAGCAACAAGCACTCCGCGCACTCAAGAACAAACGCTCCAGCCTCCAGCAAGAACAGCACTCCAAACTCCTCTCGCGCAGCAGGAGACAACCGACAGAGACAAAGACGCACAGAGCACATCGATCCAACCTTCAAGCTGCAGTCAAAACCTCTAGAGCGCTTAGAGCGCAGCATCCCCCTCTGCATCAGACAAAAGTTTTAGCTCCAGGAGCGGTGGCTTGTCACCCTCCGAGTATCTCTCTCTCAACAATTGTAACGAGAGGCGGTCTGTCGCCCTCGAGTTCTTTAAAGTAGCTTTGTACAACAACCAACAAATAGTGGAGGTTTCGGCCGGCACAGACCCGACCGCGTGGTTTTTCACCCAGTTGACGGGTTTTCCACGTTAAAAAAATTGTCTTGTTAGCTTTCTCTTTTTCTGTGACTGTTTGCGCGCTCAAACACTCCCGGGCTAAGACGGTCCAATCTAGTCCGATCTACCGGAGCCTTGAGTGATCCGCAACAGTTTGGCGCCGTCTGTGGGAATCGAGTTCCCCTAAAGCTTGAAGAAGACTCTGAAGACAGTATCTGTTGCACAACGGTACTCGTGACTAGAGATCATGGCAGGAAAAGCCATCCGCACAAGTGAAGAATCAATCCCCGGGGGGCATGCTGATTTGGCTCCCCTCCACTCGCTTATCAACAAACCCGAAGAAGAGCTCTCCAGTACGATGCCCAAGACTGTGTGGCCCGTCCTGACAGAAGTCCAGAAACTCAGTATCACCGCAACCGCCCTGAAGCGACAGGCCATGAGCCTGCAGATGGGAGGCTCACACGTGAAGAAGTCTGTCACATAATTTTTGAAGAGCACGACCGAGCAACGCAGCGTGCCGCTTTGGCCCCTCGCCCTCTCCATTGTCGCTCACCATTTGTACCTGAGGTTCTGGCACATCCAATCCCCCTTGGCTTCAAGCTCCCAAAGATTGAGACATACGACAGAGCGAGCGACCCATCGGAGCACGTCAGACACTTCGCGATCATGATGCAACTCTGTAATGCCACATATTCACTGCTGTGTCAAGCATTCCCGGCAACTTTGAAAGGACAGGCTCGCACCTGGTTCCTATCCTTGGGGGAGGGAGAAATCAGGGATTTCGCAGAGCTGACTCAACAATTCACAGACCAGTTCATCGCTAGCCGACGGATAGTTAAAGATCCCTCCCACCTGTCCGGGATCCGTCAAAGCGAAGGGGAAACCCTTAAAGATTTCTTCCGTCGTTTCACCGCTGAGGCACGACAAATTCCTGGAGCAAAACCGGAGCTCCTGCGAGGGTTTTTACTCACAGGGCTCCGCCCTGGTGGCTTCCACTCTGCATTAATACGGGAGACTGTACCCAGCTACCCCGATCTCGTTCAACGGATCGACGCCCAAATCACTGCCGACGAAGCAATCGAAGCACATAAACAGCAGTTTGACAGAGGCATGAAAAGGCAAAGGGAACAAGAGGCTTCATCAGCCTTCGGGAGGAGCAATGAACGTCACGTCAACCCACAACCTCGACAGCGTCAGAGAAACACGCCCCTCAATACCTCCAGAACAAACATACTTTACGCAATCCAAGATAAGGTGGCGCTTCATAGGCCTAAGTCGATCGCTCTAAACAAAGGAGACCAATCACAATACTGTGAGTTCCACCGCGGACGCGAGCATGACACGGAAGATTGCACAAAGCTAAAGAAGGAAATCGAACGTCTTATTCGACAAGGACTTCTGAAAAGATTCTTGTGAAGCAAAACATTAAATCGGTTGACGACACCTGGGCAAGCGAGAGATCGGCCGCCCGCTTGCCTGGAAAGACTGGGGGGCAACCCCTACAAGTAATCGCACCAGGAGAAAGCTCCCTCCCTGTTCACCAAGTTGTACTTGCACCTCCTCTCCTTCATGCCGGCTTTATCAGCATTCAATAAAGACGTGTGATTTAACTTCTACACGTGGTTCCTGCGAATTACTTTCTGATTTCATTAACTTCATATGTTTCAGATAACATAGTTTCAATAGGTAAGGTCGCCAGACCTCCGCCTTCCATCGTCAGGGGCCTGCCCCCTTGACGATCGGTCCCTGCCAAGTTTCAATAGGTAAGGTCACCAGACCTCCGCCTGCCATCTTCAAGGGCCTGCCCCCCTTGACGACCGGTCCCCGCCAAGTTACAATAGGTAAGATCGCCAGACCTCCGCCTGCCATCGTCAGGGGCCTGCCCCCCTTGACGATCGGTCCCCGCCAAGTTACAATAGGTAAGGTCGCCAGACCTCCGCCTGCCATCATCAGGGGTCTGCCCCCTTGACGATCGGTCCCTGCCAAGTTTCAATAGGTAAGGTCACCAGACCTCCGCCTGCCATCTTCAAGGGCCTGCCCCCCTTGACGATCGGTCCCCGCCAAGTTACAATAGGTAAGGTCGCCAGACCTCCGCCTGCCATCGTCAGGGGCCTGCCCCCCTTGACGATCGGTCCCCGCCAAGTTACAATAGGTAAGGTCGCCAGACCTCTGCCTGCCATCGTCAGGGGCCTGCCCCCCCTTGACGATCGGTCCCTGCCAAGTTACAATAGGTAAGGTCGGCAGACCTCCGCCTGCCATCGTCAGGGGCCTGCCCCCCTTGATGACCGGCCAAGCAAAGTTACAATGGGTCTGCCCTTCTACCCGCAGTAGGTTGCAGTGTCGCCATGCCCTGCCCCCTCGCGCTCACAAACGGTTCGAAGCGCCTGCCTTTCACTGCGACTATCAACGACATCCCCTAGGTCGGTAACGTGAACCTCTCACTACTCGGCTCGAATCGCCCTCCATTCGCCCACGTAGTAAGTTCCAGCACCACCTGTGTCTCGTCCTCCAAACGCCAACATCCAAGAAGAAAAATGCAGTTGACCGCGCAAGATGGTTACAACACCACAAATGCTTAACCATCATCACAAGCAAGTGCTCAAGGCTGGAACAGTAAACAAACACTCAAGCAACGCTCAAGGAGCTACCAAAGCTCTGTAAGCAAAGTACCAAGCTGCTGCACAATGCAAATGTGCAAAGAAACGATAAAGACGGAGCCATGCCTCATCCACATCAACACCAGTCTCCCTCTCACCCTCGAAGAGACCTCCGACATCAAGCTCAGATATATCTCAGCAATGCGACAACACCGCCGTACAGGGGAACTTCACTCCCGGACTTGCAGGTATCCCATACCGTCACTTTCAAACATCAACATGCTCCACAACTAATGAAGAGCGCCACTACATAAACTACCCCTGAGGACAATGTCTCGCTCTCTGAAAGGCCAAGGAGTCGCCCGAGTCTTCACGAGCAAAGGCGCGTAGGTATGAGCCACATCACACAGGTGCGCTCCCCGCGCGCTCACCACATGTGGGCGCCACTCCTACATCTGCACAGCATGCGAGCGCACCTTCCTCACACCGCTCCGCTACAGGAAGTCCTTTCCGAGACTCTTCAAGCACCTCCTTCCATACCACGTTGCTGACTCCACCACAATCGCCACAACTATTTCGCACAAAAAGTCCCCGCACCTCTCTCGCCCCGGCTCTGAACTTCGGGGACTTGGGGGGAAAATGATAGGGTTTCTTTGAAGGCGCTAACCGCACCCCATTCATGGGTGTGCGGTTATCCAAAGAAACCCCACTAGCCCCGTAACCACCCAACATGTGGGTGCAAATAGTAAAATCTCACATCATGGGGTGTAAATAGTAAAACCCCCCATCATGGAGTGCAAATAGTAAAATCCTCCAACATGGGGGTGCAAATAGTAAAATCTCACATCATGGGGTGCAAATAGTAAAACCCCTATCATGGAGTGCAAATAGTAAAATCCTCCAACATGTGGGTGCAAATAGTAAAATCCCACATCATGGGGGTGCAAATAGTAAAATCACCCATTATGGGGTGCAAAAAGTAAAATCCTTCAACATGTGGGTGTAAATAGTAAAATCCTCCAACATGTGGGTGTAAATAGTAAAATCCTCCAACATAGGGTGCAAATAGTAAAATCCTTCAATACGGTCTGCGTATAGCAAATAATATGGTTATGGTGTGCGCATAACCATATCCGTCATATCAATACATATCACCGCAAAACTATACAAACTGGTGTGCGCGTAGCTATATTCATGATAAGTGTGTGTATAACACATAAATTGGTTGTGGTGTGCGGGTAGCCGCATAACCACCATAACTACCCTAACCACCCATTTAATTACGAAAGTGCCACCCTCAAAAACTATAAATAGAACCCCAAGGCTTCTCTTTTTTCGATCTTCTCCTCCTCCATCTCTCCCCTCTTTTGAGACTTTCTCTCTCTCTCCAGCCGGGAAAATCCTCCTACGGATTTTCTCTCTCCTCCTTCTTGCTTGCGCGCTTACAAGCGCGCATCCTCCTTGCGCGCTCACAAGCGCGCCTCCTCCTTGCTTGCTCACAAGCGCGCCTCCTCCTTGCGCGCTCACAAGCACGCCTCCTCCTTGCGCGCTCACAAGCGCGCCTCCTCCTTGCGCGCTCACCAGCGTGCGTCCTCCTTGCGCGCTCACCAGCGTGCGTCCTCCTTGCGCGCCTCCTCCTTGCGCGCTCACAAGCGTGCCTCCGTGCGCTCCGCTCTCAAGACCGATCCAAGCGCGCCTCCATGCGCTCTGCTTTCAAGACCGCTCCAAGCGCGCCACCGTGCGCTCCGCTCTCAAGACCGCTCCAAGCGCTCCTCCGTGCGCTCCGCTCTCAAGACCGCTCCAAGCGCGCCTCCATGCGCTCCGCTCTCAAGACCGCTCCAAGCGCGCCTCCGTGCGCTCCGCTCTCAAGACCGCTCCAAGCGCGCCTCCGGGCGCTCCGCTCTCAAGACCGCTCCAAGCGCGCCTCCGGGCGGTCCGCTCTCAAGACCGCTCCAAGCGCGCCTCCGCGCGCTCCGCTCTCAAGACCGCTCCAAGCGCGCCTCCGCGCGCTCCGCTCTCAAGACCGCTCCAAGCGCGCCTCCGCTCTCAAGATCGCTCCAAGCGCGCCTCCGCGCGCTCCGCTCTCAAGACCGCTCCAAGCGCGCATCCGCGCGCTCCGCTCTCAAGCGCGCCTCCGTGCGCTCCGCTCTGAAGACTTCTCCAAGCGCGCCACCGTGCGCTCCGCTCTCAAGACCACTCCAACCGCGCCTCCGCGCGCTCCGCTCTCAAGACCGCTCCAAGCGCGCCTCCGTGCGCTCCGCTCTGAAGACTGCTCCAAGAGCACCTCTGCGCTCTCCGCTCTCAAGACCGTTCAAGCATAACCCCGCGTACTCAGCAACAATCACTCCGCGCACTCAAGAACAAATGCTCCAGCCTCCAGCAATAACAACACTCTAAACTCCTCTCGCGCAGCAGGAGACAACCGACAGAGACAAAGACGCACAGAGCACATCGATCCAACCTTCAAGCTGCAGTCAAAACCTCTAGAGCGCTTAGAGCGCAGCATCCCCCTCTGCATCAGACAAAAGTCTTAGCTCCAGGAGCGGTGGCTTGTCACCCTCCGAGTATCTCTCTCTCAACAATTGTAACGAGAGGCGGCCTGTCGCGCTCGAGTTCTTTAAAGTAGCTTTGTACAACAACCAATAAATAGTGGAGGTTTCGGCCGGCACAGACCCGACCGCGTGGTTTTTCACCCAGTTGACGGGTTTTTCACGTTAAAAAAATTGTCTTGTTAGCTTTCTCTTTTTCTGTGACTGTTTGCGCGCTCAAACTCTCCCGGGCTAAGACAGTCCAATCTAGTCCGATCTACCGGAGCCTTGAGTGATCCGCAACAAATGTAGTATTTCCTAGTAATCTCTTGACCATTGTTACGTCTTTTTCAATAAATAGTAAAATTTAAAATTTTAAAGATATACACGAGCTAAAACAATTGTTGAGCTTTATTTTATAAAAAAGATGAAGTTAAGAGTCAATTTACATATTGCGACTATTTTTTTACACTTAGGGATTTATTTATTTTTATTTTCACTTTAATACTTTAAATAATTATTGCTTGATTGCAGTGAGTTATTCAATTTTCTATACTATTTTTTCACATTATTCTTACAATATATTTTATTATGTAACTTTTCTGTCATGGAAAATAGCATGTCCACTATTACTAAATTTTTTTTTTATAATTCAGTGTGAGTGTTGTCCACTATACTATTTAGGCTTAAGTGTTGTTGTTCAGTGTGAGCGGCCGCCCACACTCGCCCCAATGTGGGTCCGCCTCTGCATGTAAAGCATCAAATATCATCATGCGTTATACGCTATCAGATCGTCGCTTTCTGCAAGCACGATTTTTTAAATGTAATTGATCAAAAATACGATCGCATTTCAATACAACCATATTATGCATGTATTTTAAGAAGCATGTGCACGAGAACCGTGCATTACCCATACCTAATTATCTCTTCATGCACTACTCTCCAAAGCCTGTTCCAACACGCACGATGACGAAAGACACATTATTATTTCCCAACATAAAACACTACTAGTTGATTTTTTCAGAACACTGCCAGTGAATTTTCTTGAACTTGGATAGATCCCGACGATTTTTTTTCTTTCTGAGTTTTCAAGTATAAACTCTATTGAACTCTATTTTTTATTGTGTGCCCGTTCGTTCAATTATCGAGCCAAGTTGAATCTAATCTACCGATTTAATTGCTCCACAATAAATACACACACATATACACATTGTATTTCAATGGAAAACATGGGGCTAGTATAATAACTGCAAACATTATTCATAACCTCAATTAGGAACATCAAATTTAGGCTTCGTTTGGCACGGTGGTGGCGGTCGTGAACGCCGTGGTCATGAACTGTCGTTCCTGAATGCCCGACCTCACCTAAAAAAATTCATGCATTTTATGCTCAAAACTAGTTTATTTTCTTTATAGCCGGCGACAGGCGGACAGCCGATCGGCGCCGATCCCTCCAGCAACCTCAAATCTTCTCTGATTTCCTCCGTTTTTCTTCCTATAGAACGGTAAGGTCTTCCTCTCAACTCCATTTGAGTTTTAGATGGATTCCTAGCCTCGTTTTTCCTAGGATGAAAACCCTAGATTTGCCTAAATGCTATATATTTTTATATCCTTGTTTCTCTTGAGTTTCAGAATGGTATTCTAGCAGGTTTAGTTGTTTTATTTGAGTTTCATGCAAGGAACCTAAAACCCTAGTTGGGTAGAGGATGGTTACGCTTTTAATTTCAATTCTCTAGTGTCTCTAAAGCTTTATTTAGGTTCCCCTATTGCTGTCCTCCAAAATTTGGGAAAAATCCCCTTGTCTCAATATTAGGGCAACCACCAAATGTTGGGCATTGGACACCAAATCTCTAATTAGGGTTATGTTATGGGTTATTATGCAGTTCCCTTGCTGAAATAGTGCCAATTTATGATGTATGAAGTTCAGACAGCAAACCCTAACTTATTTAGCCTTCCAATTACCTTGTAGGGAAGGGGATTGGGGATATATAAAGCTGGTTTACCTTAAGACAGCCATATTATGACTTGTGTACACGTGTATGTGGTATAAAAAGAGACAAATTTTCATGTTAACTTGAAGGCCAATTAGTACTCATGATCTGTATTGATACGCAAAACTATGCTTGCAAACGATAACGGCAAGTGTACCGTATCGAATGTAGTATAGGTTATAAAAACCAAGGTCGTATAAAAATCCGGGCGTGTTGATTACTCTTACTCAAGACGATCTCTATTGTTCTATCAAATGAAACTTTGATTTGTTGCAATGAGAAAAGTAACTTGACTAGAAGATTATAACTAAAGAAAAGAGAGGTGGACAGACTAGAAGAATATATGAATAAAAACAACGAATTTTATTAATTCATGAAAAGGGATTACAACTATTGAAGGAGGACTTACAAATGCAAGAAAAAGTAAAGCTAGATTACTCAAACACAGGAGGAATAACGCAGAAAATGGAGGCTTGGACTCCAAAACAATGTGTTAAATAATCTGGAGGAGCTGCCGTTTTATAGCTGAAAAATTCTGGGTACACGCCCTCGGTCACGCCCGTGACCAAGGGCGTGTAAGGCGCGCGATCATCTCGGAACGGAAAGGGCGCAATCTGGCTTTAATGCTGACGATATTTGCGTGTCACGCCCTAGGTCACGCCCGTGACCTAGGGCGTGTAACCTTCAAAACGTGCTGCTGGCGGGAATCTTCGGCGGGAAGAAGCGGGGAGTGGCGCGGGATGAGTCACGCTCGTGACATTGAGTCACGCCCCTAGTCACGCCCGTGACCTGGGGCGTGTAAATTTAATTGACGTGGCAGGCTGATTCTGGATGCTTGCGGCGGGTCGCGGCCGTGACATTGGGTCACGCCCTTGGTCACGCCCGTGACCTGGGGCGTGTACTTGGCGAAATCTTCACGGAACGCACTCGTGGTGGCGGAAACAGGTCTGGAGCACCGCGCAGGTTCCCGTGACCTTGGGCGTGTACTTGAAATTTTTGTCTAATGCGTCCAAAATAACCTGAAATACACAGAAAAAGCTTAAGTTAGTTTATAAAATTGAAAAGATAATAATTTTAATAAAAAAAACATAAAAACTAATTAATTTCATATTAAAATAAATTAAACATATATTAAAAGATGAGTACAAAAAGTACTCATCAAACACCCCCATACTTACTCGTTTGCTAGTCCCGAGCAAACAACTTTTCATACGAGTAGAAAAATTTAAATACTAGAAAAGAAATTTGAACTCAAGGAATAAAAATGCGAAGTCTTACGCCTACGTGTAGAGATCCTAGTTGAAAGATCTATTCAGCATAATGATTAGCTTATAATTTTCAGTAGTGCGAATTAACAAATTGCTTTTACTTTTAAATTGAAAGTTCGGCAAATTCTAGAATGTTATTCAGGGAGCGGGTAGCGTGTTTTCTAAGATTAATATTACCCAAAATTGAGTTTCGGGATAGCCTCCAAAGAAATCCATCAATGACGATGGCCATAGGCTTGCCCGGTCGCACTCTCTCCACTACACAAGTATAATGTTATAGCTTAAAGATCAAAAATGCTTTCATTAGGAGTGAAACTTGGCTTAGGTATATGATTTTGAATTGGAAATCAAAAGATAGAATATGACGGCTAAGGATCACACTAAACCAAGGTGAGAGTTACCCAAAATTATCCAAAATTCAAACCTCGCGTAAGAGTTGTTATGAAGCAAAACTCTCATAATTTTCAAAAAAAGAGGCCATGAATATTTTTTTTTTGTATATATATATATTTTTTTTCACAGTTGGCCAATAATTTTTTCATATATATTTTTTATATCTTTTTTTTCATAATAGCTCTGAATAAGAAGTTGTAATTTCCTTATTTTCACAATTGAACCCATTGCAGAATTTTAATAAATCTCAAATATTTAGTGTGATCATGGGCTGGATGTTTTGGCTTTGGTGAAAATGAAAGATGGAGGTAGCAAAGGAAATAAGGTAAGGCCCAAAGTGTTTAAGCAATGAAAAATTTAAAAAGGTGGGCAAACAGGCACAAACGATCAAAAAGTGGCCTAAATCACTTCTAAAAACTATGACAAACCTATGTAAATGCTTCGAGAATTGCTAGAGGCAAGTTCTAGACATCGAGAAAGGACACCCTTCCGTTCAAAAATGTGTAATATTTCTCTAGTAAGCTTCTACATACTCACTTGAATTTATTCACAGATTCTACCAGTTTCAAGGTAAAAGTAAAACAAGAATTGTTTTTTTCGCAGTTAGAAAAACATAAATCTAATTTTATGCTGAATAGTTAATTTGACATAGAATTCTACAAACGCGTGCGTTTGACTAGGGACACTGCATGAGTCAACAATTTTATTCCAAAATTCCAAATCTAATGAAGTATAAAAATTCTCTACTACACTAAACAAAAACAAATCTACTAAGAATTTTGCAAATGAGTAAGTATAAAAATTCAGCATAAATCTAATAAATTTTTTTTCTTAGACTTCCCAAGATCTTGTTGGTTGAAATGACACAATAATCCCAAGAGGGGGGGTGAATTGGGATTAAATAAAATTTAAAATTTATTTGTATACTTTAAATTTTATTAAGTCTTTTAAAAGAAAATTTTGGTGAGAGAGTACCAGTTTTTATAATAATAAAAATATTGATAAGTATAATAGGTACACCAAGATTATAACATCAACAAGAAATGAAATGCTAAAGAATTAAGAGACACACGGATATAAAGTGTTCGGATCCCCCAGGATCCTACTCACTTGCTAAGAGGCCTCCCGCTCACCTTAGCACCCCAAACAAAAATATCTTACTAGAATAGAGTTTTACCGGCCCTTTTCCCAAAGGCCAGTGGGACATCCGAGACCCGCACAAGTAGCTGAATAGGTTCTTGAAATAAAAATACAAAAAAAAAAAAAATTTACAGCAATTACCCTACAATCTTCAATATTCAAGGCCTTAATTAAAAGAATTTGCCAAATCTGAAAGATTTATCTGCTCTTACTATATGATGTATAAGAAAAGAAAATGAGATAATGTATTATAAAACTAATTTTAAAAATATTGTAGACTGGACTTGTGAATGGGTTCAGAATAAAAATAACATAAGATAAACCAATGTTGTACAGAACAATGACAATGATCTTGTGAGAAGAGAGATCAAATAAATTTTATAACTAAATAAGATCCTAGGACATTATTTCTGTATGAATAAAAACCAAGAACATTACAGAACTATATGTCAACACTATATTAATGTTCTATAATACAAATTATGAAATCCTATAACCATACAACAAATTATAATGAGATCTGACAAGTTGGTGATGATTTTGTGCCAAAAAAAATAAATACAAATATGCACTAGATCTGAACAGAAAACAGCAAAAAATATAGTTATGAAAATATCGTAAACCAAATTTCTGTGATTAGAATTTCTTTGAGTAGAAGCACAGAAACCAAAGAAGAATAAGGCAAAAAAAAAACGAACAGATCTGTAGCATAAACACGAATAGATCTGGTATAAAATTACTGCTAGAACAGGGAAACAAGAATAACATAGACGAACAGATCTGGTACAAAATTTCTGCTAGAATAGGGAAACGAAAATAGCATTGACGAACAGATCTGGATCGTGGATGATCTGATCTTTACGAATCTAACAGAAATTGATCTAGATTTAGGATAAATCAAGAAAGCGATAGAGAAACGAAACCGTGATATGAAGAAGAGATCAGCGGCGGAACTCTGCAGGACGCCGGCAAGATGATGACGGTCCGACAAGGTAACTCCTATCTGATCGGGTGCTGAGGCGATGAAGAACCTCTGATGATCTGTGCGAAGGAAGAGCGAAAGGCGCGATCGGATCTGGCGATAGGAAGACTCACGGAAGCACGAGACCTAAAATGATTTGGCTAAAGAAAATAACTCTCTCAAAAATAATAATGATTCTCTCATCCAGGGAGTCTGCTATTATATATTATATATATAGGAAAAGGATAAGGAGGGATTAAGAGAATAGGAATTAAGAGATTAGACAGGCAATGGTTAACGAAAAAAAAATTTAACTAAGATCTGAATTCATAATAACGTATTGATAAATATTTATATTCATATTGATAACACAAATTAATAAAAGAAATGCAATGCAATGCATGATCCTAAGAGCAGATGGCAAATGATTTTAATTAAAAAATTGAACTTGAAAATTTTACAATTCAAATCTATGGGTCACACAGCTAAGCTAACCCAATCCAAATCTTGCGACGAAATGACTTCACAAAATTGTGCCTGCATATCATAAACACTTAAACAAAATATTAGAACAAATAATCCCTAGTTTGTTATCATCAAAACATACGCATTTTAGAGGGTCAACAATCTCCCCCTTTTTGATGATGACAAACTATTGATTATGGAGGGGAAAATAAAATATAGCATGAATAACATATGAAAACCATAAACTCCCCCTAAATATGTGAACACATAAAAGATGTATAAAAGATGACATATGCAACCATAAGAGCTCCATAATCTCTAGAAATTTCTCCCCCTATTTTGACATAATCAAAAAGGTGTCCAGCCAATTTAACACTTGTTCTCAACTTAATCTTACAGCAATCATACACCAATTAATCCTACAACAACTAATTCTACTGTCAAACCAAAATCATAAAGAAAAGTAAAAACATTCAATGAGTAACAACAGCCATATATAAAGATGGATCTAAAATTAGCACTGAACATTATCACCTCAAAATTATACTATAACTTATATAAAAAATGCAGCATTCGTACAACACCTTATAAAAGGTGTATTAATCAATTATACAACACCTTATAAAAGGTGTATTAATCAATTATATAGATGGATCTAACAATCCTATATTCATGCGAAGATAAAAGAAACGATCACTACTAAGAGGTTTTGTAAAAATATCGGCTAATTGATTTTCTGTATCAACATGAGAAATAACAACATCACCACGAGTAATATGATCTCTAATAAAGTGATGGCGAATATCAATATGTTTTGTGCGTGAATGATTAGAATGATTTTTAGATATGCAAATAGCAGAATTATTATCACAATAAATTGGAATTTTATCACAAGATAAACCATAATCAAGAAGTTGTTGTTTTAACCAAAGAATTTGAGCAACACAACTACCTGCCGCTATGTACTCAGCCTCGGTTGTAGAAAGAGCAACTGAATGTTGTTTACGACTAGACCAAGAAATTAAAGATTGTCCAAAGAATTGACACGTCCCAGACGTACTTTTGCGATCAATAGTACTACCAGCATAGTCAGCATCAGTATAACCAATTAATGAACATAAACCATAATTCTTGGGATACCATAAACCTAGGTTAACAGAGCCAGAAAGATATCTAAAAATACGTTTTACTGCTATAAGATGAGATACTTTAGGATTTGCTTGAAATCGAGCACATAAACAAACACTAAACATAATATCAGGTCTACTTGCAGTTAAATATAACAAAGAACCAATCATACCTCTATATAATGTATTATCAATAGGTTTTCCACTTTCATCTACTTCGATTTTTTCTGATAAACTAGAAGGTGTTTTAACACTCTTAAGTTTAGATAAATCATATTTCTTTAACAAGTCTTTTATATATTTTGATTGTGAAATAAAAATACCATCTTTAGTTTGTTTAACTTGCAGACCAAGAAAAAATGAAAGTTCACCCATCATACTCATTTTAAATTCACTACTCATATAAGAAGCAAATTCTTTACATAATGAACTATTAGTAGAGCCAAATAAAATATCATCTACATACACTTGAACTAAAAAAATATCTTTATCTTTGTGCAAAATAAAAAGTGTACAATCAACATTACCTTTTGTAAAACCTTTTGATAACAAAAAAGAACTTAAACGATCATACTAGGCTCTTGGAGCCTGTCGAAGACCATATAAGGCTTTATTAAGTTTATATACAAATTCAGAATGCAAATGATCTTCAAAGCCGGGGGGTTGACAAACATAAACATCTTCATGAATATAACCATTTAAAAATGCTGACTTAACATCCATTTGATATACAATAAAATCCATATGACATGCAAACGCTAGAAACAAACGAATAGCTTCTAATCTAGCAACTGGAGCAAATGATTCTTCAAAATCAATACCTTCAATTTGTTTGAAACCTTGAGCGACTAGTCTAGCTTTATTTCTAATTATGTTACCTTGATCGTTCGATTTATTTTTGAAAATCCATTTTGTTCCAATAATAGTTTTATCTTCAGGTTTAGGAACTAATTCCCAAACATTATTTCTTTTAAATTCATTCAATTCATCATGCATAGCAATTACCCAATCAGGATCAAGAAGAGCTTCCTTAAGATTGTTAGGTTCAATTAGAGAAATAAACACACTATGATTAATTTCATCCATAACTTGTCTTCTAGTTCTAATACCTATAGAAGGATCGCCAATAATTAATTCTTTTGGATGGGAATCACTAAATTTTAATTCTTTTGGCAAATCATGATTTTCTGAAGAAACAACATTAATATTTAAATCATCTAATTTTTCTAAATCATCTAATTTTTCTAAATCATCATCCAAAGGTTTTTCAAAATCTTTATAAACTTCATCAAAAGTAACATGAATAGATTCCTCAACGGACGATGTTCTTTTATTAAAAACACGATAAGCCTTTTTATTTAAACTATATCCAAGAAAAATACCAACATCAGCTTTAGCATCAAATTTACCCAAATTTTCCTTACCATTATTTAAAATAAAACACCTACAACCAAAAACATGGAAAAATTTTATAGAAGGTTTTCTTCCTTTATATAATTCATATGGGGTTTTCTTTAAAATGGGTCTAATGGAAATTCTATTAAGAACAAAACAAGCAGTGCTTATGGCTTCCGCCCAAAAATATTTTGGCAATTTATATTCATTTAGCATAGTTCTACCCATCTCTACTAAACTTCTATTTTTACGCTCAACAACTCCATTTTGTTGGGGAGTACGAGGAGCAGAAAAAGTATGAATTATACCATTTAAATTACAAAAAGATTCAAATAATTCATTCTTAAATTCTCCACCATTATCACTACGAATAAAAATAACAGAAAGTGATTTTTCATTTTGAATACGTGAAATAAGAATCTTAAAATTTTCAAAAGTCTCACTTTTGTTGGATAAAAATAAAGTCCAAGTATATCTTGAAAAGTCATCCACTATAACAAAACAATAATTTTTACCACCTAGACTAGCAATATTAATTGGCCCAAAAAGATCCATATGCAACATTTCTAAAGGCCTAGATGTTGAAATTTCTTTCTTGCTAGAAAAAGAAGTTTTAACTTGCTTACCTTTTTGACAAGAAGAACAAACATGATCTTTTTCATATACTAATTTTGGTAAACCAGAAACTAAATCTTTTGATTTTAATCTTTCTAAGGTATCCATACTAGCATGACAAAGTCTCCTATGCCATAACCATGGATCATCTAAGCAAGATTTTAGACAAATGATTGATGCATTCTTATTTGCAAATAAATCTAAAATATAGACATTTTCAAACCTATAGCCCATAAGAACATTAACATTTTCCTTTTTAATATAACATTTTGAAGAAACAAATTCTACACTAAAACCAACATCACATAATTGACTAATGGAGAGTAAACTATGTTTCAAGCCATCTACATATAACACATTTTTAATAATAAGATTAGAATTTGGAATTTGAATTTTACCTTTGCCAAGAACTTTTCTTTTTGTATTGTCTCCAAAAGAAACAACACCTTTAGCTTTTTCTTTAAAAGACATAAATATAGATTTATCACCTGTCATATGTTTTGAGCACCCACTGTCTAGATACCATTTGCCTTCACTCCCATCATTATGAAGACAAACCTATATGTAGAGAATCATTTTCGAACTTTTGGTACCCAAACAAAGTTGGATCCATACATGTTAGTTTGAAAAGGTAAAAAATGTGTATGAGAGGGAACCGTGTGTGCTAATTGTAAACTACGTGATGTATCATTCTTTGCATAACAATCAAAGGAGACATGCCCTTTTTGCTTACAATAATTGCAAAATATATTTAACGAACTATCATGAAATGAATGAAAGCGACGATAATTTTGAGCACTAGAAATTTCGTATATAAGATTTATCAAGATTTGATGAATAATGTGAATTTGAGATATGTGATTTTTTAAGTAATTTAAGTTTAGCTTTTAAAATGATAATCTCTCTTTCAAGAGACACACACAAAATTGATCTTTCATTTAACTTAATATTTTGAGATCTAAGCATCTTACATTCATTTTTAACTTTAATTAATTCATCACATGAAAGAGAAGATAATCTATCAAGTAAAATTTTATTTTCTTGAAGTAAAGACTCATTTTGCTCTTTTATTACATAAAAATCCTTTTCAAAATCTTGATCATATTCTTGTGAAATAGAAGGTACACACGATAAACTATTTTTTTGTTCATTTAGTTGTTTTTCTAAAGTTAATTTTTCTTCTTTTAAAATTTCAAAATCATTTGATAATATCTTATATTTCTCTACAGTTGGCAAGACATTATTAAGCCGTTCAGAAATAGAAAGAATATCAGTTTTAGCATTTGTTAATAAAGAAATATTATTATCATGTTCTATTTTTAATTCTTTATGCTTTCTTTTTACTTTATTGAATATATGCAATAATTTTTGGAAATTTGAATATAACTCTTCATAAGAAGGTTGTACCTCTTTATCGGAATCAGACGATTGCTCGCTATCAGTGTGAGCCATCAAGCATTTAGCTTCTTCTTCAGAACTGGATTCCGCACCTGATGATGCTTCCTCTGAATCCTCCCAATTTGCGATGTAAACCTTTTTCTTCCTTTTCTTCTCGAATTGTGTTCCATCCTTTTTCCTTTCAACATTTGCTTTCTTTTCATGTGTATCCTTTCTTGAATAGCAATCTGCTATCATGTGACCGGGCTTTCCGCATCCAAAACATATTGCTTGTGGCTTATCACCTGAAATAGCTTTCTTGTACTTAGAGTTATTAAACTTATTGAATTTTTTACCTTTCCCTTGACCCTTGAATCTAAGATGCCTTTTGATGAAATATGCAAGATCTTCTTCATTTATAGACTCGGATGATGAAGATCCCGAATCCTGTACTTTCAAGGCTATATCTTTTGTCTTTCGAGATGCATTCACTTCTTCTTTTCTATCAGACAATGTTAGCTCATATGCAAGTAAAGAACCAAGTAAATGATCAAGTGAATAAGTAGATAAATCTTTAGATTCTTGAATTGCTGTGACTTTACCATCATATAATCTAGGTAGACTCCTAAGTATTTTATTTACCTTTTCTTGATTAGTATAATCTTTTCCTAGTGAGTATAACCCATTTACAATTTTAGTAAATCTAGTAAACATCTCAGAAATAGATTCAGAAGGCAACATACTAAATAATTCATATTGATGAACAAGATTGTTAATTCTACATTCTCTTACTTCATTAGTACATTCATATGTGAGTATTAATTTATCCCAAATTTCTTTTCCAGTGGACAGGTTGCAAACACGCATATAATCATCCGGTTTTAAAGCACAAAAAAGTATGTTCATCCCTTTAGCATTTAATTCCGCTAATTCTTTTTGAGTAGTTGACCATTTCTCAAATGAAGTTTCTAATGTAACTCCTTCTACTACGGTAGTAGGTGACTTGTAACCTTTTTGAATTAAATTCCACATAGTAAAATTTATAGATTGTAAATAAATCCGCATTCTATTTTTCCAATAATCAAAAGGAACATTATCAAATAAAGGCGGCCTAGAAGTAGATTGACCCTCAGGTAAAGTATTCACAAAATTTTGTGCCATTTATAGGATCTTTTCTACGGAGGTTAGTCCGATAGTAATAAAGAAATAATAACCTATCCCTCTGATACCAATTGTTGGTTGAAATGACACAATAATCCCAAGAGGGGGGGGGGTGAATTGGGATTAAATAAAATTTAAAATTTATTTGTATACTTTAAATTTTATTGAGTCTTTTAAAAGAAAATTTTGGTGAGAGAGTACCAGTTTTTATAATAATAAAAATATTGATAAGTATAATAGGTACACCAAGATTATAACATCAACAAGAAATGAAATGCTAAAGAATTAAGAGACACACGGATATAAAGTGTTCGGATCCCCCAGGATCCTACTCACTTGCTAAGAGGCCTCCCGCTCACCTTAGCACCCCAAACAAAAATATCTTACTAGAATAGAGTTTTACCGGCCCTTTTCCCAAAGGCCAGTGGGACATCCGAGACCCGCACAAGTAGCTGAATAGGTTCTTGAAATAAAAATACAAAAAAAAAAAAATTACAGCAATTACCCTACAATCTTCAATATTCAAGGCCTTAATTAAAAGAATTTGCCAAATCTGAAAGATTTATCTGCTCTTACTATATGATGTATAAGAAAAGAAAATGAGATAATGTATTATAAAACTAATTTTAAAAATATTGTAGACTGGACTTGTGAATGGGTTCAGAATAAAAATATCATAAGATAAACCAATGTTGTACAGAACAATGACAATGACCTTGTGAGAAGAGAGATCAAATAAATTTTATAACTAAATAAGATCCTAGGACATTATTTCTGTACGAATAAAAACCAAGAACATTACAGAACTATATGTCAACACTATATTAATGTTCTATAATACAAATTATGAAATCCTATAACCATACAACAAATTATAATGAGATCTGACAAGTTGGTGATGATTTTGTGCCAAAAAAAATAAATACAAATATGCACTAGATCTGAACAGAAAACAGCAAAAAATATAGTTATGAAAATATCGTAAACCAAATTTCTGTGATTAGAATTTCTTTGAGTAGAAGCACAGAAACCAAAGAAGAATAAGGCAAAAAAAACGAACAGATCTGTAGCATAAACACGAATAGATCTGGTATAAAATTACTGCTAGAACAGGGAAACAAGAATAACATAGACGAACAGATCTGGTACAAAATTTCTGCTAGAATAGGGAAACGAAAATAGCATTGACGAACAGATCTGGATCGTGGATGATCTGATCTTTACGAATCTAACAGAAATTGATCTAGATTTAGGATAAATCAAGAAAGCGATAGAGAAACGAAACCGTGATATGAAGAAGAGATCAGCGGCGGAACTCTGCAGGACGCCGGCAAGATGATGACGGTCCGGCAAGGTAACTCCTATCTGATCGGGTGCTGAGGCGATGAAGAACCTCTGATGATCTGTGCGAAGGAAGAGCGGAAGGCGCGATCGGATCTGGCGATAGGAAGACTCACGGAAGCACGAGACCTAAAATGATTTGGCTAAAGAAAATAACTCTCTCAAAAATAATAATGATTCTCTCATCCAGGGAGTCTGCTATTATATATTATATATATAGGAAAAGGATAAGGAGGGATTAAGAGAATAGGAATTAAGAGATTAGACAGGCAATGGTTAACGAAAAAAAAATTTAACTAAGATCTGAATTCATAATAACGTATTGATAAATATTTATATTCATATTGATAACACAAATTAATAAAAGAAATGCAATGCAATGCATGATCCTAAGAGCAGATGACAAATGATTTTAATTAAAAAATTGAACTTAAAAATTTTACAATTCAAATCTATGGGTCACACAGCTAAGCTAACCCAATCCAAATCTTGCGACGAAATGACTTCACAAAATTGTGCCTGCATATCATAAACACTTAAACAAAATATTAGAACAAATAATCCCTAGTTTGTTATCATCAAAACATACGCATTTTAGAGGGTCAACAGATCTACCCGGTGAAGGGTTTGCAAGGTACTAGAGGCTATGATGGGAATTCAAGCCCAAAGCGTCTTTTCTAAGAAATTTTATTTAGATAGAAAATATATATATATATATTTTTCAAATAAAATAGAAATTCAAAGAAGGCAATGCTACACCCCCATACTTAGAATTAAACATTGTCCCCAATGTTTAAAACTAGGTAAGAAGAAAAAAAGGAATTACACTTATTATTATTATTATTTTTTTTTTTTTAGAAAATGCAAAAAAAATAAAACAACAAAAGGAAGAAAGATAAATAAGTGGTTAAAGGGTGAAGAGGGCTTCCCTGATCGGTAGACGAGGTTGCCGGACAGAAAATGAAACCTGCAAAATTAAGTTAAACAAAACAAACAAAAGAAAACGTTGGGTTGCCTCCCAAAAGCGCTTTGTTTACCGTAGCGTAGCTTGACTAAGTGGCGTTCTACAAGTTTGTGAGGTTAAGCGTTTCAATTTTGCCGGGTGCTGGGTCGCCAGAATGATATAATTTCAATCGGTGTCCGTTAACTTTCAAAAGGCCTTGATCCGGGTGCTCTATTAGCACGGTCTCATATGGTCAAACCTCTTTTACAACAAAAGGGCCGGACCATCGGGATTTTAATTTGCCCGGAAAAAGTTTTAATCTAGAATTATATAAAAGGACTAAGTCTCCCGGTGAAAAAGATTTTGAAAATTTTATTTTTTTGTCATGGTAAAACTTAGTGCGCTCCTTGTAAAATTTATTATTTTCATAGGCATTTGCACGCCATTCGTCTAATTCATTAAGTTGAAATTTTCGTTGCTCGGAGGCTAAGTTCAAATCTAAGTTTAAAAATTTTAGCGCCCAGAATGCGCGATGTTCTAATTCCACAGGTAAATGGCACGCTTTTCCATAGACCAATCGGTACGGTGTACATCCGATGGCGGTTTTGTACGCTGTCCGATAGGCCCATAGTGCGTCGTCTAATTTTAACGACCAGTCCTTCCTATTAACGGAGACAGTTTTTTCTAAAATTCTTTTTAGCTCGCGATTCACCACCTCCACTTGGCCATTTGCTTGTGGGTGGTAGGCGGTAGATAGCTTGTGGGTAACTTCATACTTTGCTAAAATTTTAGCAAGTTGGTTGTTACAGAAATGTGTGCCCCGATCACTAATTAGTGCTCGGGGTGTGCCAAATCGCGAAAATAATTTTTTTTAAAAATTTACGACGACTCTCGCGTCGTTAGTGGGGAAAGCTTGTGCTTCCGACCACCTTGACACGTAATTGACCGCAACAAGAATATATTTATTATTTAAAGAAGAGGGTAAAGGACCTACGAAATCTATTCCCCAAAGATCAAAAATCTCGCATTCTATAAAAATATTTTGGGGCATTTCGTCTCGGTTAGAAATGTTACCTGACCGTTGGCACCGATCACAATTACTCACAAAATTATGAGCATCTTTGAATAAGGTGGGCCAATAGAAGCCCGCCTCTAGCGCCTTTCTTGCGGTTCGGTTTGCTTGGTAGTGTCCGCCGGCTGGTCCTTCGTGGCAGTGCCGCAATATTTGGACGCCTTCCTCGCCCGAAATGCACCTTCTTACCACTTGGTCTGCGCAGACACGAAATAAAAAGGGGTCCTCCCAAAAATAATTTTTCAAATCTGAAAAGAATTTCTTCTTTTGCTGACTTGAAAAATTTTTTGGTAGGACCCGGGCCACTAAATAATTGGCCAAATCCGCATACCAAGGGGTGGAAGAAGTCGTTACCTTTTCGATGGCGAGGAGGCGTTCTTCAGGGAATTTATCATCTATCTCGGCCTCCACTAGTGCTCCTGCTGCCGGGTTCTCCAGTCTTGAGAGGTGGTCGGCCGCCAAATTCTCCGCTCCTTTCTTGTCTCGGATCTCCAAATCGAATTCTTGCAAGAGTAGGATCCATCTCAATAGTCGGGGCTTGGCATCCCCTTTATCTAACAAGTACCGAAGTGCGGAGTGATCTGTAAAAATAATAATTTTTGATAGCGTTATGTACGAACGAAATTTATCAAAAGCAAAAACGATCGCTAGAAGTTCTTTTTCCGTCGTAGTATAATTAGCTTGGGCGGATGTAAGCGTTTTGCTTGCGTAATAAATTGGGTGAAAATATTTATTCACCCTTTGGCCCAAGACTGCACCTACCGCAAAATCGCTTGCATCGCACATGATTTCGAACGGAAGAGACCAATCTGGTGAAATTAAAATAGGCGATTTGATAAGTTCATTTTTAATTTTTATGAACGCCTTAGAACATTCTTCATCAAAGATAAACGTGGTTTCTTTTTCTAAAAGATGCGTTAACGATTTTGTAATTTTTGAAAAATCTTTAATAAACCGTCTATAGAAACCCGCATGTCCTAAAAAACTCCTAATAGATTTAATATTAGTAGGCGGAGGGAGTTTTTCTATAACTTCGATCTTGGCCCTATCGACCTCGATCCCTTTACTAGAAACCTTATGTCCGAGAACTAATCCCTCACGGACCATAAAATGGCACTTCTCCCAGTTGAGTGCCAGATTCGTGTCTTCGCAGCGTTGAAGAACACGATCAAGATTTTTTAGACAATTTTCAAAGGAATCGCCATAAACTGAAAAGTCGTCCATGAAAACTTCCATGACGTCCTCAACTAATTATTCATTAAAAATTGACAGCATACATCTTTGAAATGTAGCTGGCGCGTTGCAAAGCCCAAACGACATTCTTCGATATGCGAAGGTGCCGAACGGACAAGTGAAGGTGGTTTTCTCTTGGTCTTCGGGCGCAATTGGGATTTGGAAGTATCCCGAAAGACCATCAAGAAAACAATAGTGCGAGTGACCGGATAAACGTTCTAGAATTTGGTCAATAAAGGACAACGGAAAATGATCCTTGCGGGTAGTATCATTTAATTTCCTATAATCGATGCATACCCGCCAACCCGTAACAGTACGGGTTGGGATTAACTTGTTATTTTCGTTTTCAACTACTGTGATTCCGCCCTTCTTAGGCACGACTTGCACCGAACTAACCCAAGTGCTATCAGAAATTGGGTAAATAATTCCCGCGTCTAATAATTTTATAATTTCGGTCTTAACGACATCCTTCATGTTTGGGTTAAGGCGTCGTTGGAGCTGAATAGCGCCGCGAGAATTATTTTCTAAACTTATTTTGTGCGTGCAAAACAAGGGGCTAATCCTCTTTATATCCGAAATTTGCCATGCAATTGCATGGCGGTGTTTATTTAAAATTTTAATTAATTCGGAAGTTTCCGAATTGTTAAGTGCGGAAGATATTATTACGGGCAGTTTTGAATTTTTTTCTAAAAATATGTATTTTAAATGTTCTGGCAATTGTTTTAGTTCTAAACTCGGTGGCTCCTCGTAAGATGTTTTTATTTTAGAAATATTTAAGTTTACTTCTTCAAATTTGGTTGGCCGAGTTTTTTCTTCTAAACAAAATAAATTTGCAATTTCCGGATTTTCAAATAAATGCGAAATTATTTCAGAAAACGACGTTATTTCCTCTTCAAAATTTGTTTCTAGGGTAAAACAAGAGTCGTCGTTTGGAAACGCATTTCTCATCGATTGATTTATATTAAAAATAACTTCTTCCTCGCCAACTCGTAGGAGAAGGTTTCCGTTACTTACGTCAATTATAGCCCGAGCGGTGGCTAGGAAGGGTCGGCCAAGTATGAGTGGTACTTCAGCGTCCTCTTCGATATCGAGGATGACAAAGTCTACCGGAAAGATAAACTTGTCAACCTTCATTAGCACATCCTCAATGATCCCGATTGGATACTTTACGGACCGATCCGCTAGTTTGATGCTTATATTGGTTGGGCTTGGGGTGCCCAAACCAAGCTTCTTAAATAAGGAGAACGGCATAAGATTTATGCTCGCCCCTAGATCGGCCAAGGCGTTTTTAATTAGTAAATTTCCGAACAAACACGGGATGGAAAACCGTCCCGGATCATTTATTTTTTCCGGTAATTTATTAAGAACTATCGCCGAACATTCTGCATTAAGAGAAATACGCGAAATATCTTCAAGTTTCTTTTTATTTGATAATAAATCCTTGAGATATTTCGCGTATTTAGGCATTTGAGAGAGTGCCTCGCAAAATGGTACATTAATTTGTATTTGTTTTAAAATATTTATAAATTTTTTATACTGCTCCTCGTTGCGCTCATTTTGTAATTTAGAAGGATACGGAATAGAAGGCGTTTGAATAATGCGCGGAGCTAAATCAGAAGAGTTTAAATGCGGAGTTGGAGTTGAAACGTTTACCTTAGGCTCGGCCAAATTTGAACTTTTTACCTCCTTTCCGCTGCTGAGGGTTATAGCGTTGGCGCTCTCCCGTGGATTGGGCTCAGTATTGCCCGGTAGAGCTCCCTGCTGGCGTTCGGAAAACATCTTGGCGAGTTGTCCAATCTGATTTTCTAGGCTTTTAATAGATCCGGAAAGGTTCCGGATATTGGCATCAGTAGAAGCGACGTATTTGGTGAAGACCTCTTCAAGTGAAGGGGCCTTTGGTGGTTGTGGTGGAGCGAATCCGGGAGGATTCACTTGTGGGGGGCGTTGAGCATTATTGGGGTTGCTCCATGAAAAATTCGGGTGGTTCCTTAAATCCGGATTATAACTATTAGGAAGGTTATTATTTGGGTTATAAGGAGGACGATAGGAGTTCCCCATATAATCAACTTGCTCTTGATTATAATTATTATTATTATTATTATTATAATTATTAGTCCCGTTAATGGCGGAGGAAGCAGACATCTCCGCCATTTGCTTAGTAAGCCATTCTACTTGATATGCTAAATTCGGGGTGGCCTCGACTTCAAAGAGTTCGGTCGGTTTGTTAGGACGCGACCGTGGCGCATTCCACTGATAAGCATTCATGGCCATCTCCTCAAAAAGCTCTTGAGCAGCATCTGGGGTTTTGTTATTTAGAGTTCCCTCAGCTGCTGCATCAATCATCTGCCTCGTTTGGAGATTCAAACCATTGTAGAATGTTTGAACTTGTTGCCATAAAGGAAGGGCGTGGTGAGGACATCTCCGCAATAATTCCTTGAAGCGCTCCCATGTGTCATAGAGAGACTCCAAGTCTATTTGCGTAAACGAGATAATGTCCGTACGTAATTTAACGGACTTCGCCGGAGGAAAATATTTAGTTAAAAATTTCTCCGTCATCTCGGCCCATGTAATGATGGAACCTCTAGGAAGAGATCCCAATCATTGCTTGGCCTTAGTCCGCAAAGAAAATGGAAATAAACGCAAGCGAATGGCGTCATCGGTGACGCCATTAATTTTAAACGTATCGCAAATTTCCAAAAAATTCAATAAATGTAAATTTGGATCTTCATCTGGTAACCCGTCAAAGATGACGGTTTGCTGTACCATTTGAATGATACTCGTTTTGATTTCAAAATTATTATTTGCCACCGCAGGGCGAATAATACTTGATTGTGTTCCCTCCCAATTTGGCCTCGCATAATAGGACATAGTCCGTAGCGGAGCCTCATTATGGTCGGGGTCACCCATTATATCTTCGTTAGTCTCTTCGACTGACTCTTCACGAATTATTGGTAGATCACTAAATCGGAGACGTCGCCGCAAGGTGCGCTCGATTTCCGGATCAAAACCAAATTCAAAATCAATTGAAGAGTTTCCTCGGGTCATAAACCAAAAGAAAAGAAAAGAAGCGGAAAAAGAAAAAGGGAAAATAAGATTTTAGATAAATAAATTTATTTTTATTTTATTATATTTTTTAGATTTTTATTTTTTTATTATTATTAGGTGAATTAAAATTAGTCCTGGACTTCCCAAGATCTATCCGGTGAAGGGTTTGCAAGGTACTAGAGGCTATGATGAGAATTCAAACCAAAGCGTCCTTTTCAGGAATTTAGTTGCACCTTAAAATTAAGAAAAAAAAAATTAAAATAAAATTAATAGATATTTCGGTTTTCGAAATATCAACCGAGTTACCCGGCAACGGCGCCAAAAACTTGATACGCAAAACTATGCTTGCAAACGATAACGGCAAGTGTACCGTATCGAATGTAGTATAGGTTATAAAAACCAAGGTCGTATAAAAATCCGGGCGTGTTGATTACTCTTACTCAAGACGATCTCTATTGTTCTATCAAATGAAACTTTGATTTGTTGCAATGAGAAAAATAACTTGACTAGAAGATTATAACTAAAGAAAAGAGAGGTGGACAGACTAGAAGAATATATGAATAAAAACAACGAATTTTATTAATTCATGAAAAGAGATTACAACTATTGAAGGAGGACTTACAAATGCAAGAAAAAGTAAAGCTAGATTACTCAAACACAGGAGGAATAACGATGAAAATGGAGGCTTGGACTCCAAAACAAGGTGTTAAATAATCTGGAGGAGCTGCCCTTTTATAGCTGAAAAATTCTGGGTACACGCCCTTGGTCACGCCCGTGACCAAGGGCGTGTAAGGCGCGCGATCATCTCGGAACGGAAAGGGCGCAATCTGGCTTTAATGCTGACGATATTTGCGTGTCACGCCCTAGGTCACGCCCGTGACCTAGGGCGTGTAACCTTCAAAACGTGCTGCTGGCGGGAATCTTCGGCGGGAAGAAGCGGGGAGTGGCGCGGGATGAGTCACGCTCGTGACATTGAGTCACGCCCCTAGTCACGCCCATGACCTGGGGCGTGTAAATTTAATTGACGTGGCAGGCTGATTCTGGATGCTTGCGGCGGGTCGCGGCCGTGACATTGGGTCACGCCCTTTGTCACGCCCGTGACCTGGGGCGTGTACTTGGCGAAATCTTCACGGAACGCACTCGTGGTGGCGGAAACAGGTCTGGAGCACCGCGCAGGTTACACGCCCATGGTCACGCCCGTGACCTTGGGCGTGTACTTGAAGTTTTTGTCTAATGCGTCCAAAAAACCCTGAAATACACTGAAAAAGCTTAAGTTAGTTTATAAAATTGAAAAGATAATAATTTTAATAAAAAAACATAAAAAACTAATTAATTTCATATTAAAATAAATTAAACTTATATTAAAAGATGAGTAGAAAAAGTACTCATCATTTATGCATTTACGATAACACCATTCTTAGTGCATTAGACCTAGCTAATTATGTAAATGTTACTTTTAGGATATGGACTCCCAAGGTGGAAGGAAGGGAAGTGATCAGCGCAAGGATAAAGGAAAGAGAAAGTAGGGGTGAGTTCTTATTTTATGTAGTGTTTATTTGCTTACTTTTATATGACTTGTATTCTATTCTTAGGATAGAAACCTTAAGATGAGATACAAGTAATTCGCAAATAAGATGATTAAAAGTAAATCCTCAAATAAGTTGAAGAACGATAATTCCGCAAAGTAAAATAAGCAAGATAAAAGATCAATTAACCCTCCAAGAAAGTATATGATTAAAAAAAATCATATCAACTTAATGGGCTATATTAAGAGTTAACCCAATCCGGGAGATGATGAGAATATTCTTCCGATATGAATATGACTATAAGGTGCGAGTCAAGGGCACAAATAGCAATATGAACGTGTGAGTTAAGGGCACATGTTTAATATTGCAACATGTACGTGTGAGTCAAGGACACGTAAAGAATTAATTTATGTTTTATATGACCCATAACTAAAAAGTCAAGTAAGATCATTTAATTATGATATAAGATACACAAGTTAAGGATATGAAAGAACGAGAAGAAGATGGTTAATTCAGTTCAAGTCTAAAGACAAGAAAGGCTACAAAAAAGGATTATATCATAAGTAAAATAAGGTAGAAGTAAGAATTCACATAGTCCTTTGAGTAATTAAAAAAAAAACTAAACAGGTCAAGGAAGAGGCGGTCCCAGCCACCACTAGTCAGCGTCGACCGTGTACTCCTCGTCAGGAGAAGAGGTACCGACTTTGGGTGGAAGTCTCCACAACAGTCTTTGAAGCGCTGGATGAGCATAGGGCGAGGTGCAAGGATCCAGATTGTCCGCATGAGGAGTTTCAGTGTTTTTTTAAGTAATGTTGTTAGGTTGACATGAGTTTGTAGTCTATACATCAGTTATGTATATATGTATAGTTTATGGTAAGCCCCTTTTTGTTGTATGTATAGGGCTACCAGGATGCTTGTGTATTTTTGTATCAAACCAGTTATGAAATGAAATGAGATCTTTTGTCATGCATATTTCTTTTTTTACTCTATTACATCATACTTGACTCTGAATGTTTCTTACCTTGCAACTCTGATGAATATTATGCTATGGATATGCAAATTGTAGTGGTAGCCAATAAGAGGGCCGTTACAATTAATTGGTATCATAACCTTTGTCTTGCCAAACATACATTATAAGATAATGGTGTTTTTGACCAAAGATCTAACCAAACTTGTGGGCTAGCGCAAAAAAAAAATTAGGATCATGTAGAGAATCTACTTGTGAGAAGTGTACGACGCAATATTACTCAGTCATTGCTCGAGGGATGGTTAAGTACTGTCTCCGTCGTGCACTGCACACGGGTGGAACCCGTGCACTGACACCAGCTATATTAATAAGGAAAAGTCAGGATGACCATGTTTCCAAAATATGACCATCCAACGAATCCGAGCCTTTCAATTATTATACTTGATCTACCAAATGCGGAAAATTTTAATACATACGGCTAGTATAAAAAAGAGCGATGTTAAATGCAGGCTGGTTTTAGCTATATGCAGGCCGCGGATATATGTAGGCAAAAAAATTATTCATGCATGCCAAATTTCATATTTACATACCATATTCAAAAATCAAATTAATATTTTTCTAAATAAATCACCGGAAAATAACATTCATAAAATAAGTAAGTAAAATATCATGCATGCGAGGTTACATTGAATGTCACTGTTTCGTCAGTAAATCTGAGAGAGAGAGTTATTGATGGAGTATCCCTAAAGGCGATAACCGCACCCCATTCATGGGGATGCGGTTATCCAAAGAACCCCCACGCGATCGCCGCCATCTCCGCCATCGCCGACGACGCCGCGATCGCCTCCATCGCCGCCATCGCCGCCATCGCCGACGACGTCGCGATCGTCGCCATGGCCGCCATGGACGCCATGGCCGCCATGGCCGCCGTCGCCGCCATCGCCGCCATCGCCGCCATCGCCGCCATCGCCGCCATCGCCGCATCGCCGACATCGCCGCCATCGCCGACGACGTCGCGATCGCCGCGATCGCCGCCATCGCCGCCGACGTCCCGATCGTCGCCATCGCCGCCGTCGCCATCGACGTAGCAAATACCCATGAATAACTTTAGGCCAGTTGTAATTTAAAAACACATCGGACTCGGACAAACGAGTAAACTCCTTGTGGACACGATTGCATGGAAGGAAAAAACATATAATACATGAAGTATTAAACTACTCGAATCATTTTTCCTGAAGTTTCAAAAGGAAAAATGATATCTTTTTAAATAAATTGTGGCCTGCATATAGCTAAAATCGGCCTGCGTTTAACATCGCTCTTTTTAAGAAAATGTGACCTGCATTTAGCCAAAACTGACCTGCGTCTAACTTCGCTCTAAAAAAATTGTATGTATTGTTTATAGTTACCGGCGGTCATACATGTGAACCGACAATGATTCTCTGTGCGCGCATTTTCATGTTTGTATGTTTTTGTGTAGATAATTCTCGTGCACATGCTTCTTGATTTTAACGAATTCGACTCTCCGGAATGAAGATCACAATAACTTCTTTTGTCAAAAGAGCCAAGAATCATCCAAAAATCTCAAAGCATTACTAGCGAAGAGTTTTCATCATCCAAATTAGTAGGTGTGCAATACATATCGGTTCGATTTGGTTCCATTCTAAACCAAGAATCAACCATATATGTTCGGTTCCAAACTTTTGAAATCGGAACTGACCCACAGTCCAAAAGTATTGAATCGGATCCGAATTGTTTGCTTCGGGTCAGTTCTGGTCCGATTCTCGGTCTTTCGGTCCGATTCCAGTCCGATTCTCGGTCTTTCGATTATTTTTGCACACAACTGCAAATTAGAATATCTGGCTTTAAAATCCAATCTGATTTAATTGAGCCTATTAAAGTCATATTATCATTGTGGTACAATGCAATCATGCAAAAATATTCATCACTATCTTCATCCCCGCTCTACTGTCATCCACCGTCCACTTGATCTATTTCACCGGCGCCATTAAAACCAGCACCTTTTATGACCAACTTTCAGTTTTATGGGCAACCATTTCAAAAATCATACGCTGATATTTCTATGCAAATTAATCCTTGTAATTAAAATGGAATTAAAATGCATGGAATTAAATATTTCTTATTTATATCCACACTAATCTATACGCAAACTCTCGCATCTACAATCCCGCCGTCCATCTCCACTACGCGCCTCTTTTTTTTTCCCCTAAAATTGTAAAAATCCTAATAATATTCGGAGTTTAATTCTCGCTAATCGCACCCTATCAAATAACTTCCTCTCCATCTCTCTCTCGTTGCCCAAACCCTAGCTGTAGTTCTATCGGTCGCGTCGTTTACCCCTCTTAGATTCACCTTCAAAAAAGAAGAAAATTATCGAGCGATTTTCTGGTTAAAGAAAGGTTTGCATGCCATTTTACTTGATTTAGAGTTAATTCCTCTATGCATGTCATTTAACTTGTTTTTTTGCTAGGTTTTTAAATTGTTTTAGGCTCTGTTTGGGGGGACTTATTTTCACCGGTCAAGCGGTTACGACCACATGAACCGGACCTTAATTAAGATCCGGTTCATGCGATCGTAACTGGTTGACCGGTAAAAATAAGTCCCCCCCAAACGGAACCTTAGTCTTTAAGATGTTTTGTAGGCTTTTAGTACTTAATAAATCAACAAAGTGTTTCGCTTATTTGGGTTGAGAGTGGGATTTTGGACTACAAATAAAATTTATGGACTACAAATAGCGATGGATTGCGAATAGCCAATTTCAAACTGCTAATGTCAACTCTTTTTAAATGAATGAACAATAATTTTAATTTAAAAACTTTAGGTCATTTTAATTTAAATTCTTACTATAATATCGATTGACTCGACGAGATCTATTTAACGATATATTGACATCTGTTGAAACCGACTACTCGGTCTCCGTGGAGTTCGGGGTCCCCAAAAAAAGGGTGGTCTCACACCTACTTCTCTCGAGCCAACTCTCTAGGCAAGAGCACTTGGACTTGGAAACGGACCCTAGGCTACAGCGAGGAGGTCCCACCTCACACCCGGAAGACCTGAGAGATCTTCCCCTCCCTAGCCAATGCTGAACCAGAAGCACCAAATGAGAGCTCTAAGGGAAGGAGAAGATCCGAAATTTTGAAATCTAGAACCTCTCCCCTTTGGTGCCCCTTAGAGTCTATTTATAGGTTTTCCAAGTTGGGCTGCAAATAGCCAAAAACTGATCTGCCAGATTACCAAAATACCCTCGGATCTGGACTGCGAATAGCCAAAACTGGACTGCAAATAGCCAAATCCCGCTGTTATGAGATACTAAACGCAGATCAACCCCCCCCCCCCCCCTCCTCTGGAACTGGGCGAGAGAGGTTACCCTAGCTGGGCGAGGGCGAGAGGGGGCGCACCCGCCCCTCCCCTCTCGCCCCTAGCTGGGCGCGGGCGAGAGGGGGGGCACCCGCCCCTCCCCTCTCGCCCCTAGCTGGGCGAGGGCGAGAGGGGGGGCACCCGCCCCTCCCCTCTCGCCCCTAGCTGGGCGAGGGCGAGAGGGGGGGCACCCGCCCCTCCCCTCTCGCCCCTAGCTGGGCGCGGGCGAGAGGGGGGCACCCGCCCCTCCCCTCTCGCCCCTAGCTGGGCGCGGGCGAGAGGGGGGGCACCCGCCCCTCCCCTCTCGCCCCTAGCTGGGCGAGGGCGAGAGGGGGCACCCGCCCCTCCCCTCTCGCCCCTAGCTGGGCGAGGGAGAGAGGGGGGGGGGGGGGGGGGGGGGCACCCGCCCCTCCCCCTCTCGCCCCCTTACTTGCCTCTTACTCCAGCTGGGTGAGTAGGAGGTTCCTGCCTCTACTGCTCTCCCTCATTTCTTTCTGTCTTGGATCATACTACAAACGTGGGCCTGATGCACTCTTGGGTCCTGACGACCTACTCGGCGGATATAGGGTTGTACAGACACGTCTCGGCGGCCCTCCACGCTGGGCCTCACTCGATGGACATGGGGGTTGTACAACATCTAAGATTCGACGTTGGATAAATCTCGCATGAACTAAAACGTTTATAAAACAATTAAATTATGTATGTTTATGTGAGTGACAGTGAACGCCCCCGTGCTGCCCGCGACAGTGCTTCTCGTGTCGCTCAATTTTGTCGTGTGTATTACGCTGAGGCAATGCGATGAACGGAATACTCTCGCGCAGGACACTGTCTCATATTTAATAAGGGTCATGTTATATGCATGTCTGTTTAGGTTGTATGCAGTCCAAACTAAAAATTCATAGGAAGCTATCAACTCGTTCAGAAATTGGCCTGCATATAGCAATTTTCAAATTGCACAGTCTACACATAGCTGAGATCGGCCTGCATATAATTATTGCCTTTAATTAATAATCGGTAAAGAAAGTCTACGATTTTGGTATTAAGACCGTGTTAAAATATTATATTTAGGTGATGTATATGAAAATTCTATTGACAGTCACATCCATTTAAACAATGAAATAATATTATGTTTAGTTAGTTGAAAGTAGTAAATGGTAGAAGACACTAATATTTAATTATTGTTTTCCTTGTATAAATATAAATAAAGAGATTTAAAAAATGATCTGGCACGTGCGCTTACATGCTACAAAAGACACGCCATAACCGCGCAACGCAATATCACGCAGTGTGTCGAACTTGGTGCGCAGGAGAACCGCGTTGGAGCAAACGCGGGACAGGAGCAAGAGCAACTGGGACAATAAAAAAGCTTCTTCCTGGGGTTGGGTTTCTGTTTCACCGCCAAATTCCGACAGATTCTTCTTCCCTCATGCCCGGCCGTCACCTCGCCGCGCTCACACTGGTGGCGCCGGTGTGGCTCATCGCCGTCGCCTGCTGCGCCAATCACCTCAACGGAGGCGATCTCCCGGCATTTCGCGAGGCGCCGGCGTTCCGCAATGGCCGCGGATGCGCCGACGCGCCGACGATCAACATCGCCATGACCCTCGACGCCACCTACCTCCGCGGATCACTCGCCGGCGTTCTCTCAATCCTACAGCACACGTCATGTCCCGAGAATGTGATATTCCACTTCGTCGCCACATCGCCCTTCCACCCTCTCCGCCGCACGGTGGCGGCATCCTTCCCCTCCCTCTCCTTCCGAATCTACCGCTTCGACTCCGCATTGGTTAGGGGCAAGATCTCCTCGTCGGTCCGGCGAGCCCTGGACCAGCCCCTCAACTACGCCCGCATCTATCTCGCCGATCTCCTTCCCCGTTCCGTCCGCCGCGTCATCTATTTTGACTCCGACCTAGTCGTCGTTGACGACGTCGCGCGTCTCTGGGGCATCGATCTCGGCCCGCACGTGCTCGGCGCGCCGGAGTACTGTCACGCGAACTTCACCGCGTACTTCACCGATCGCTTCTGGTCGGACCCCGACTTCCCCCGCGCCTTCGATGGCCGGGAACGACGGCCTTGCTACTTCAATACCGGCGTGATGGTGATGGATCTTGAGAAATGGAGGGCCGGTGGATACACGCGGAGGCTGGAGGGATGGATGGAGGTCCAGAAGAAGGCGGCGAGGATCTACGAGCTGGGATCACTACCTCCGTTCCTCTTAGTTTTTGCCGGCGAGGTGAAGAGGATTGGGCACAGGTGGAACCAGCACGGGCTTGGCGGGGATAACGTGGAGGGGCTGTGCCGGAATCTTCATCCCGGGCCGGTGAGCTTGCTCCACTGGAGCGGCAAAGGGAAGCCATGGCTCCGCCTGGACGCAGGCCGCCCGTGCCAGCTCGACGGACTCTGGAAGCCGTACGATCTCCTCCGCCGCCGCGGCGACCGGGATCCATTCGCCGATGACGTCTGATTACGCCAAGGTTGTCGGTGGAGGCGGGATCCACGCGGAGGATTGGGCTGCGCTGGGTCGGGCAGCAGGGGCAGAACGGTCAATGCCATAGGAATACAGCTGGATCGTGAATGCTAGCACGCGGTTTGGAGATGGAAACAATAATGACTTTGATCGGTAGGCTATCGGTGTCGCCAGCTCATTGTTTTCGTCGTCATCGTGTTTTTTTTTTTTTTTTTTTTTTTTAACTTCGTTTTTTTTTCTCTCACCGACATTCAATTTGAATATATAATTGGCTCAGGACTCGAGTGGTCGTCTTTGGAAATGTAGATTTGTGCGGATAAATCATTTAATACTATTATTAAATTCAAATTTGGGGGAAATAAATCACAATTTATTACACAAACGGTTTAGATTTTGTCGCCATTATTAACCTGGGAATATTGTGTATTGAAGTGGACCGCGAACGCAGAATAAGGATATGGTTGTGGTCTCGAAAATCTCGGTTTTGTGAGAGGGAATTGAATTTGGTCCAAAACTAAAAAAACTGCGTTCAAAACTAAAACAATTCTATAAAAAAATCCTACATAATTTGGTTATGCAAGACAATTAATATCACACCAAACAGTATTGTCATCAAGTAAACGAACGCAAAAGCAACCTGAGAGAGGAGCGTCAAAAGTAAAAGTATTGTAATCAAGCTAACACAGCTCTGACATTGTAGTCAAAAGCACTGGTAAATATGAAAACAAACGACGTAATAATGATATAATCAAGTAAACACGTCTCAGAGACTTAGGCTCTGTTTGGGGGGACTTATTTTCACCGGTCAAGCGGTTACATCGCATGAACCGGACCTTAATTAAGGTCCGGTTCATGCGGTCGTAACCGCTTGACCGGTGAAAATAAGTCCCCCCAAACGAAGCCTTAGTCTCTACAACAAAATAGCCAGCAAAAAAAAACACACGAAGAAAGTATCAAAAGAGCAGAGAAAAGGAAGGAGAATGACAATAACATAGTACTGGCAAACTGCAAATAAATCATTAATTATGCTGGAGGACCTAATGCTTGGGAGAATCAAGCACTGGAAGACACCACCACCCGATGGAGGAGTAGGCTCGAAAAGACCTAGGGCTCGGGAGGGACTTGGGCTTGGGAGAATCGCCGAATACACCGTTGGATCACCGGAGGGGAGAGCCATGCGTTCGCTGAAGGAAGAAGCGAGGAAGACACCGTGTCAGGAGGGAGAAGGGTGAAAACAGACCTAGCTGGGACCGTTTTGGGGCAAGCATGTTTTAAGAAGAGTAGAAAACATGCCGTCTTAAGACCAAACTAATATGAACGAAAAATAGGCTAAACAAACGCTAGAATTAAAAATGGTCCAAATGAACGCAACCTCATAGGTTTTGGAATTGGTCAAAACTTAACTTCTTATGTTCGTTTGTTGGATGATTTTCAGAGGAAAGAATTGGTTTTGTTTCTTTTTGGTGACTTAGGTTTAAGAAGCACTCGTCCAAGGGATTCTCAATTTCTGCCTGGTCATCGTTAGAAATAGCAGTGTTGCAAGACTTCAACCCATCCTTTACATCTTCCTTGATCTTATGAGGAGATTTTTTTCGATGCTTCCTCCACTTTGGGGATGGAAGAGGCGCCTGCCTTCCTAGCTAGCAGAGACCTTGACATCGCACGTCCCTTTTTCTCTGACTCCTCAAAAGAAGTGTCCATTTCTTTGGCCAACGATGACGGAGATGATCAAACTGAACGGCTTGCCTGAGCATCAACTGAGAGCTGCAGTGGCCTACGAGCACTTTCCAGAAGGTCATCTATCATATGACAACTCTCATCGGAGTCTGATTAACGTTAGAGTTTCCAACACAACTTCACTAGTTACTTCGGAAAGGTGCCTCTGATATTTATTACTTATGCTCAACAACTTTTCTTCCAATTTTGATGTGAGAGCTGCTTTACATGGACTTTTCTGCCCTAAAGCACTCTCCACCTTCATCAGATCACCCTCATCGGATTCAAGATGTTGTAAGCCCACCATCTTCCTCATGGTTCTTCCCCGGGCCACATATTATGTTGTTGGAGGTCTGACTATAGTACCATTTGTAACGACTCAACCCTCACAATATTAAAATAATGACTGGTTTGCTTCATCTGAACCCATACTGAGCTAAATCACATGATTTTACCTTTTTCATAGGTGGCATGCGAGCACTTCCCAGGAGGTTACCAATCCCAGGACTACTCTCACCGGAGTACGCTTAACCTTGGAATTTGCAACATAAATGTAACACCCCATTTTTCTTGGTTGAGAAATCGAAATTCCATGACAAGTGGTAGCAGGAAGCTAACGCACCGCAGTAGGAGTTTCCGCCGGCGGTAGCCGTTTTCTAGTCAAGACGACATACCTTGTCGTCGAGAAGAGTTATAGATGGGTGTGTCGGCGAGACGTGCCGACTAGAGGTAACGCGCGCGGTAACCTCTACTGCCGCGCAGTAGTGTTGTTTCTTGGTCTAGTCGACATGGACTATGTCGACGGGAGGCATATAGGCATGAAGTGTGTCGACGAGAGCTAGCGCCGTGCGGTAGCGATACCGCTGGCGGTAGGCGTATCAGCTAGAGGAATGTCTTATCGTCGAGAAGTGTGCTGCTCAAGACGACACGAGACAGAGAGTGTTTTCGGCGCTGAATATACCACGACTCGGTAGCGGTACCGTCGCGGAACCAGATCCATAAATCCGTGATTTCAGGCCGTTCGATCTCTTTGGGACTTGATCCAATGGCCCAGACATGTTCATACGTAAACCCTAAAAGGGGCAGAGACCTATCTTTTTCATTTTACATCTCCATCAGTGTTTTGCGGCTAGGGTGAGGGAGAGAGAGCGGAGGAGGAAGACAACCTTGTTTCCTCCATTAGAGGAGCTTCAGAGCTCCGTTCGACGATCCGAAACCGACAATGCGGTGAGGGCTTGAAGGCGCTCGTGTTCATTCGTGCTTTTTGAGTTTTTCATGGCGAGGAAGAAGTTCCAAAAGGTAACATCTTTACCCCCGATCTTAGGATGTGTGCATGACATCTTTTGTTTATATTTCTTTGCTACATTTTCTTGGCATCGGAACTCTCAAATGAGAGGGATCCGGGTTGGCTTGGTTCAAGAAGAACCATCGGGTCGATTGAGCTTGTCCCCGACAAATTTTGCATTAGAGATCCATTCCGTTAGCGTATTAGGCATGGTGGGTGAAGCCAAAATCGTGGTCGGTGGTCCGATTCGGTGACGTTGCTTGACGTGCGTTTAGGGCTTGTGCTAGAAATGCGATTGCGGTGAAGACATCGTTGTGATGCTCTCAATATTTCGTGTGATAATGAATGACGGATTTAGGCCGAGAAATGTGCGTGATGTTGTGATTCACATGTGTGGAGGGTGTCCCGGCAAGACAAGTCCCCTTATGTGAAGCTGACAAGAACGAATGTGCTTATGGACAAGCCCGATGGTGTAGTGATCCACATGTGGGTGGGGTCTAAGCAAGAGTTCTCAGAATCGATTTGTATGTCGTTGGGGAAATGAGAGTACCCATGTTGTTGTGGTTGCGGTGATGTGATGATGTGTTAGAATCATACACATGATAAGGTGTCTTGGGTGAAACCCGGGCTGCATACGTGTTGTATTAATAGGCCCAATTTATTTCTTGCTCAACGTAGAAACATGTTTGATGTCTGTGACACATGAACTGCCAATTTTTATGTTGTTTAAATGGTTTATTTCATTTGCGTACGAAGTACTAACTTGCAGAGTGATGTAGTTCCCTGGGGTTCGCTAGGACAGTCGGGAGGAGGGTTGTTGTTACGTAGTTGTGGTCAGCCCTAGTCGACCCTTCCACCTAAGCCTCATGAAGTGCACCTCCTCCTATTTTACTGCATGTCTGTTTCTTTTGCATTATTTCAGCTTGCATGTAGAGGTAGCTTAGGAGCTTTACTACTCTAGTTTTGATGTGTTGGATTGTTGATTTGAACATTTGTGTGTAAGGTCATAAGACCAGACCTCTCCTATGTAGATGTGGACAACTTCTGTGCTTTGTTTAGTATTTTTCAGTGTGTGTACTCGTGTTGATATTGGGGAAAAACTTGTTGTATCATCTTTTAATGCTGAAGCTGTGACGACTCTATGTTGTGGGGTCTCGACCGGACCCATATTATATGGTTGTTGTAGGGGAGGCGTTACAATAAACACCTATAATATTTGAGGATTCAAATTATTACTTAAACTCATCAACTTTTCCTTCAATTTCGATGTGAGATTCAATTCATTCCTGCACCCCTTTCACCTTGCTGCTTATCATCCTAGAAGCCTGTCAGGAGTTCTTTGTTCGGGCTTCACTACCCCAAAGCACTCCCCCTTCATTAAATTTATGATATTACATGGATCATGTACTAGTTGATCTTCCTCCTTAATTTCTAATGAGGCACTATCAAGGGTTTCAATGTGAAGACTATGAGCGAGGCATGCGTTGTCATAATGGACAATCTTGTGTCATCTGAAGCAATGATGTATTAAGGGATTTAGACCTGATATATTAGCCATATATTTCCCATTAGGATCTCTTGACCTATTAGGATGTAACAAAATACTAGATAGTTTAGTTTGTGTGCTTCCTCCAATTCAAGGAATAAGTCTTTATTGAGGTGGAGAACGAAGATAATATTCAAACTATTGCTCTAACTTAAAAGCAACAACCAAATGATATACTCCTTGAGTTAGTAATTCTTGTAGTATATCAACTCAAATTTTAGATCAAAACCCAGAGAGTGTCCATGGGGGATGCAATGATGTCATAACAAATAATAAGTGTTGGAACCGATATCTCAGCTCGCTGTGTTCTGAGCGAAAGTATGGTCATAGGTTACTGGCCCTCGGCTTGGCAAACACAGGCACGTAATGGACCAGAGAAAGATCAAGGACCCCACTGCCAACAAATACGACCCACGTGTCACTGCGCAGAGGTCCCACAACATACCTAAAAATGTATATGAACTCTTGCTCTGAAACCAATATCAAGATGGGTTTGGAAAAGAGGTTGGTGGTCTCGATGTTTCTCAGTGAGTATGCTTGGGGTCTCAAAGGCCTCCTCTTCCACGTATCTTTGGGACATAATTATATGCAACTGAGTCTAGGGGTATCAAGTTCTCACTTGATGAACCTGGCCCCCTGTGAATCTAGTCGGGTCGCTCGACAAGATGATCTAAGGTCGGCCAAGTTGTTGCGAGTTGAGGGATGTCGCAGGAGATCTGTTGGAGAGGGTGAGGCGAGCTCTAGGCGAGTTCCATACGTGTCATGTGGGGTCTTCAAATACCTGTCTCATGGTCAAGGGTAAACTCCCTAGGGTCTACAATGTACTCGCCGAATATAAGTTATGCACAATCCCCATTTTTTGCAAGCTCAACTCGAGCTCAAAAAATCGTCAAACTTAGTTTGATGAGCTATTTGTCGCATTGACAGTACCGACCAGATATGGTTGACACAATCCCATGCTATTCATACAAAGGAAGAGCTCAACTAGAGGAGATAGATATGCGCAAGTTATTTGTCGCGACGTTGGTCCAAGGCAGATATGGTCGACATGCTCCTAAGCCATTCATATAGAGGGAGAGATCAACCGGAGGAATTGGATAAGTGAGTTGTGTACAACCCCCCGTATTCGCCGAGTGGGTCCCCAGGTCCTAAAGGGTCAAGAGGCAAGATATAAGTCGAGAAGAGCATTCACCCAGGTCAGGAGAGGCAGGGGAGCCTCCAGGCGAGTGCGATCCCCATCTGAAGGCATTCACTCGCTTAGGAGGGTGAGTGTGTGGGAGGCCAGATGAGTGAGGGCAGAACCTCACTCTCCAAGCGAGCTAGATATCAGGTGAGTGGTGCCCCCACGAACCACTCGCCCAGTGGAATCCAGTGTGCGAGAAGCCTGATAAATGATGCCTTCACGGACCACTCACCTAGAAGGCTTTAGAGGGGAAATGACCTAGGTACCCTTCGTGGGCTGCCAATAGCCCTCCAGAACAGTGGAGTTAGACTATTAGCTGACCAATTTGAGATGCGATTAGTAAAACTAAAAGACGGATTTATGCTATTTCCATGCCAGACTAGAAAACCTATAAATAGACCCTTAAGGGCACATTGGAGGAGATCCAATCTTTTGGGCTCTCTCCTCCTAGGCAAGTTTTGGTTGGCTGTTAGTGCCCTCCAAGGTGCCCGGCTGAGCATTGGCTTGGGAGGGGAATGTCACGGACTAGTCCCCTTGACTATGTCGCGCGCGGTCTTAGCTCCTCTTGCCACCCCTTTTCGCTAGCTAAGTTAGCCTTACTCCAAGAGAACGGTGGTAGGAATGAGGATGAGAACAAGAACACAAGAGCACAAGTGCACAAGAGAAGAAATAAGCAAGAGAACTCAAAAGCTTTATCCAAACTTGGATGGTTACAAATGAGGGGGTCTTTCCCTTTATAGGCCCCAAAGAGGTTTCCCTCCAAACCAAAGAATATTCTAGATCCCTACTATTCTAGAGTATTCTATACAATTCTGGTATATACAAGAGTCATGGACTCTCTAGATTTTTCTACTGCCTTCCTATGTACAAGAATCCAGATTTCTCTAGAATCTTCTCACGTATTAACCCCAAAGGTTAGGAGATCGTAACATTCTCCCCCACCTATCCTGGCGTCGTCCTCGTCGCCTCGTACTGCTGAATAAATTCCTTGAACTACCACAAGTCTTCTAATGTCTCCCAAGTAGCATCAGACTCTGGCAATCCCTTCCAACTGACTAAGTACTGCGTACATGGCGGGACTCCGCGTCGCCGTACCACCCTCTGAGATAGCACCCGATCAATCTCCTTCTCGAATGATTTGGTCATGATCGGAGGCGCTCTATGTGATTCTCCTCGCCCCGGGTCTTCCTGATCTTCATGATAAGGCTTCAACATGCTTACATGGAAGACCGAATGAATCTTCAACGAGTTGGGTAGATCAAGGCGATATGACACCTTTCCTACCTTGTTGATCACCTCGAACGGCCCTTCATACCTCCTTATCAACCCCTTATGCATGCTTCACATTACTTTGAACTGTTGGGGTAGGATTTTTACCATCACTTTATCTCCTAGGCCAAACTCTTGTGGCCTTCTCTTCACGTCTGCCCATTTCTTCATGCGCTTCCTTGCTTTCTCTAGGCAGACTTTGGCCAAGTCATTTTGTTCCTCCCAAGACTTTGCCAACTGAAGTGCTCCTGGGCTCTTTCCTTCTCCAGGGTTGATGGCTAGTGCATGCGGTGTGAGCGGTTGACGCCCGGTCGCCAGCTCGAAGGGACTCCTTCCCGTAGACTCGCTCCTCTGCAAGTTGTAGGAAAACTGAGCAACATCCAAGATCTTTGCTCAGTCCCGCTGGTTAGCACTCACAAAGTGCCCCAAGTAGCACTCCAATAAGCCATTTACCCTCTCGGTCTGCCCATCGGACTGCGGGTGGAAACTTGTGGAGAAGTTTAGTTGTGATCCTATCATCCTGAACAACTCCGTCCAAAGTTTCCCCGTGAAGCGAGGATCCCGATCGCTCACAATATTTTGTGGAAGTCCTTTGTGCATGGGATGAATGTCTCATACTTGGAGAATCTGTCTACGACCACCATGATCGATCCAAATCCCTTTGATTTGGGAAGAGCGCTGATGAAGTCCAACGTCACGGTGTGCCATGGATGATCTGGAACTGGAAGAGGCTCTAGCAGTCCCGCTGGTTGCCGATTCTCCACTTTGTCTTGTTGGCACACACATGTCTTCACATATACGTCCACGCTTTCCTTCATCTTCGGCCAGTGGTACAAGATCTCCACGAGCGCCATGGTTCTCTTTTGGCCAGGATGACCCGCCCATCGAGTGTCATGACACTCCTTGATCAATTCCCTTCGTAGGTTGTCCCACTTTGGGATGTATAGTCTCTTCCCCTTGGTGTAAAGGAGTTCATCCTCTACCCAAAAGTGTTTGGCTCGCCCTTCCCTTGCTGCCTTCATAAGCTCAATTGCCAACGGATCCTGTTGCAGCCCTTCCTTGATCCTGGTTAGCAACTACCCTTTCACCGTGGACATAGCTGCAAGTTCACCTTGCGGCTCAAGTCATCCGCAACGACGTTCGCCTTCCCGGGCTTGTACTCCATCGAATAGTCGAACTCTGCTAGAAAATATTGCCACCTTGCTTGGTTTGAAGACAACTTCTTTTGCGTCTGGAAGTAACTTGTGGCCACATTGTCCGTCTTGACCACGAACTTCGCCCCGAGCAAGTAGTGTCTCCACACCCGTAAGCAATGTATGATAGCAGTCATTTCCTTCTCCTGGACTGTGTACCGCCGCTCCGTCTCGTTTAGCTTTCGACTTTCATATGCAATAGGATGTCCATCCTGCATCAAGACTCCACCAATGGCAAAGTCGGAAGCATCCGTCTGGACCTCGAACTCCTTTCCAAAGTCCGGTAATGATAACACCGGCTCGGTGCTCACTGCTTGCTTTAGATCTTCAAAGGCTTGTTTGCATCCATCATCCCAAGCCCACGATCTATCCTTCTTTAGCAAGTCCGTCAATGGGGCCGTTCTCCTTGAATAGCCCTAGATAAACCATTGATAATAATTCGCAAGTACAAGAAAAGATCCTAGCTCGGTTACCTTAGTAGGTGGCTCCCAATCTATGATCGCTTGGATCTTGGCTTCATCCATCTTCAACTGGCCATGTCCAATGACATGTCCAAGGAATGAGACCTCCTCCGTGCCGAACGTACACTTTGACTTCTTCACATATAACTCGTTCTCCCGCAAGACACGAAAGATAGTGCGGAGATGTTCCGCATGCTCCTCCATTGAGTTGCTGTAGATCACGATGTCATCCAGATAAACCACCACAAATTGATCCAGGTAGGGATGGAATATCCTGTTCATCAAAGTGCAAAATGTGGCTGGTGCATTAGTCAAGCCAAATGGCATGACCAACCACTCGTAAGACCCATAACGAGTGATGCACGTCGTATTTGGCTCATCTCCTTCAGCAATTCGGACTTGGTAATAGCCCTTCTGCAAGTCCATCTTGGTGTAGACCTTGGCTTTCCCCATCCTATCGAACAAGTCAGTGATCAAAGGAATATGATACTTATTCTTGACTGTTACCTTGTTGAGTGCCCGATAGTTCACACACATCCGCAAAGATCCGTCTTTCTTATTCTGAAAGAGCACCGGTGCGCCATATGGTGCTTTCGATGGACGAATCTTCCCCGTGTCAAGTAGCTCCTTCAGCTGCTTGCGGAGTTCCTCCAATTCGGGCGGAGCTATGCGATATGCCGCCATCGCAGGTGGTTTCGCCCTTGTTCCAGCTCAATCTCATGGTCCACTTCCCTCCGAGGTGGTAGCCTGTTCGGAAGCTCGGTTGGCATAACGTCTTGATTCTCCTCCAAGACTTGCCCAATGAAAGGATGTACCTCCTCATCCTTCGCCCAACTTCTTCCTTCAAGGTGGCTAAGTAAGTCACCTCTCCTTTCTTGACGCCTTTGTCTATTTGCATAGCCGATAGCTGTTTTCCCTTTGTTGGTGGCCCTTCCACCGCTGGGATCATGCATGGAGACCCTTTATCCATAATGCACATGGATCTACAAAAAGGCATAGTGATAGCTCGTACCTTCTCGAAGAAATCCATCACAAGTACAACTTGAAAATCATCCATCGGTGCAATGGAGAAGTCCACTTGGCCCTTCCAAGTTCCCAACTGCAACTCCACTCCGCGTGAAACTCCTTGCAGCGGTCTCGCCTTCCCATTCACCGTCTTCAACCATCCTTCCCCCTTAGAGACATGAAGACCAAGTCTCTTGGCTTCCTCCTCAGTCATGAAGTTATGTGTTGCTCCTGTATCAAGCATGGCCTTGGTGGCTTTCCCATTTGTATATGCTTCCATGAACATTAATCCTTTTGGCGATGGGGCTGGAGTAGGTCTAACATTCAAAGCATTAAGTAATTGTAATGATCTCATTTGAGCAGAAGTACCTTCTCCTGAATTCGCCGCATCGTTGCCTTCCATGATCGCCGAAAGCGTTCCCATCTTTGGACAGCTGCTCATTGCATGCGGTCCCTTGCATAAGAAGCATCCCCCTTTCGGAATGAAGGCCTTCTTCTTCTCTTCATATTCCTTCCTAGTATCATGTCGTTGGAAGTTGGTCTTCTTGCCATCACGCTTCTCTCCCCCACCTTTCCCATAATCCTTGTCTTTCTTTGGCTTTGTTGCATCTGTGTGTCGTTGGTACTCAATAAGGGACTCAGCTGTGGCAATAACTTCATCCAACGTCTTGACATCTCGCCGTTGTAGTTCTTGCTTTGCCCAATGTTGAAGACCATCAATGAAGAAGAATAGCAAGTCTTCATCCGACATGTTAGGAATTTGCAGCATCAAGGTGGTAAATTCTTTAACATACTCCGCAATGCTCCCCTTGTGCTTCAACTCCCTAAGCTTCTTCTTAGCTTCATAAACGACATTTTCGGGATAGAAATGTCGTTTGAGTTCACGCCAGAACTCCTCCCATGTATCAATACGATACAAGCCTTTCTCGATGTCGGTCTGCTTTCTTCGCCACCAAAGAGAAGCTACATCCGATAAGTAATAAGAGGCTTGTCGTACCTTAGCAGCTTCGTCAACGAGGTTACACCCCTCGAAGAATTGCTCCATCTGTCAAATAAAGTTCTCTACCTCCTTTGCATCTCGCTTGCCCACAAATGACTTGGGCTTAAGAACCTCCATCCTTGGATTGCCCATTGCCATGTTGCCTCCACCATTAGCCACGGCTCGGCGACATAAGGTGAGTTCCTCCTTCATATCCTCAAAGCCAATCCACATTGCTTGAATGGCATCTTCCATCTTAGCGAGGCATTCCTCCAACGCCGGGTGAGCATCAAGACAAGTCTGGGTAGACTCCTTGATGGACTCGAATTCTTCTAGCACATGGGCCTCAAGAGCTTCGAAGTTACCTTCCACCTTCTCAACTCGATCGGCCAGCATCATGACAGCCTGATCCACATGAGTTCCTTCACGCGTCTTGCTATGATCTCTCTTCTTCCTGCCTTGTTGATCTACGGCCTCCCTGCCGCGCTCGTCAACAACGCTTGAGTTGTTTGCCTCATTCGCCATAACAACACCACACGAACCAAATTGAACCTCTCTCTGATACCAACTGTCACGGACTAGTCCCCTTGACTATGTCACGCGCGGCCTTAGCTCCTCTTGCCACCCCTTTAGGCTAGCTAAGTCAGCCTTACTCCAAGAGAACGGTGGTGAGAATGAGAATGAGCACAAGAACACAAGAGCACAAGTGCACAAGAGAAGAAGTAAGCAAGAGAACTCAAAAGCTTTATCCAAACTTGGATGGTTACAAATGAGGGGGCCTTCCCCTTTTATAGGCCCCAAAGAGATTTCCCTCCAAACCAAAGAATATTCTAGATCCCTACTATTCTAGAGTATTCTATACAATTCTGGTATATACAAGAGTCATGGACTCTCTAGATTGTTCTACTGCCTTCCTATGTACAAGAATCCAGATTTTTCTAGAATCTTCTCATGTATTAACCCCAAAGGTTAGGAGATCGTAACAGGAAGCTCTCTAAGATCTTCCGGGTGTGTGGCGGGACCTCCTCGCTACAGCCTTGAGTCTGTTCTTGGTTTTCCATCAACTGTCAAGTGGGCTCGTGAGAGAAAAGTTGGCGCGGGATACACCCCCCAGTGGGTCCGAACTCAAGAGGCCGGTTGACGGTTTCAACATTTTTGGTGCGGTGAGCGTGGACCGTAGCCTGTGCAAGAAAATCTCAAGCTGAGCTCCATGGCTGGAGATGGAGGAGATGGATCTGACCCAGGCCACTCGCAACCGCCTGCACGTGGGGTGACGATGGGAATGTTCGAAGACTTCAGGCGAGAGGTCCTGTAGACCTTGCAGCTGGCTTTCGCCACGAGAGGCGAATGCGAGACACCCGCTGTTGACGCCAGGAAATTCCTGACCTCAAGATTCGGACCAATGCAGCCGGAGGCTACTCGCCCAGCAGCCCAACGAGATGGCTTGGCTGGCAACGACGAAGAAGCTAGAAGAGCAACAAACAGGACCCCAGGTGCTGCGGCAGGGAGGTCCCACCACGTACCCAGAAGCTCCGAAGAGACTTCCCCTCCAAGACCAAAGAATGGCCGAGCAAGGTACGAGGAAGGCACCGACTTGGCTAGCAAGCAGGGGTGACGGGCTCAAGAATTCGGAAATGGGGTTCCAGAAGCTCAAGCACAGGTGCCAATCCAAGTACCCCTGGGGTCCTATTTATAGGCAACCAAGGGGTAGGGGGGTTTTTATAGCCCAGCCCTGACCTGGCGACATATGGTATACTCGGCGAGCATCTTCGACCATAGTCGCCCATCTGGCGAGTATCTGCTGCTGCTCGCACAAGCCTGGCTGATACTCGCTCAGGTCTTCTGTGATTGCCGGACACTTTGGGGCGACATACGGGATACTCGGCGAGCATCTTCGACCATAGTCGCCCTTCTGGCGAGTATTTAGCCAATACTCGCCAACCCTCTTTTGCTCCTGCTGGCTGATTTGTCTTGCCTCTTTGACTTTGACCTGCCTACGTGGCCTTGAGTGGGTCCTACCCTCGGAGAATAAGGGTTGTACACAATCCCCGCTCTTTGCGAGTAACGGAGTTGCTCGGAAAGAAACATCCAACCGTTATTCGACGAGCTTCTGTCTTGGCGAGTATAGGGAGATACTCGGATCTTGACTGTCCGATGCCCGGACTCTATATAAAGGAGGGGGGGGGGGGGTCCCTGATGGAACCACCTTTCTGTACTTGCTCACAATGTCGCTAGCTTTTGCTGAGGCTGCCAAAAAGGCCAAGGCCGACCTTGCGAATCTGATCGGCGTGCCCCTTCCTCCTCCTCGCATGGACGCCGAGGTAGACGCCTTCCTCGCGAACAAGAAGAGGAAGAGGGCGGCGAAGAAGAAGAAGGGAGAGAGAAAAAGGGAGGCGACTAAGGAGAACGTCGCCGATCCTCTGAGTGAGCAGCGTCAGCAGCTGCTGGAGGATTTGGGCCTCGAAGGGCTCTCGCCTGCTCTCCCCCCTGCTCCTCTCTCGGCAGAGGTCGCCCCGGAGGCGAGTAGGGATGAAATCCAAACTCAAACCCAACCGGACCCTCCCCCTGCCCGAGGTGAGCTCCTTGCTCGCCCTTTTTCGATCTATGCTGTCTTCCGGCGACATTCTGACGTCTTTGTTGCTATCTGTAGATCCGCCGAATACTGAGGCTCGGGAGGAGCCTTTGACTGCAATACCGCTGCGATCATCCCCGATGATCTCGCCTGAGGGTGGGTCTCGGAGTGGTCGCGCGGTAAGGATTCTCCACAGCTCCTCTGTGGAGAAGAGGCCGATGAGCGAGCATGGGGCTCCTCTGGCGAACATCGCTCCTCCTCCGCCTCCTCCTCCACCTAACTCGCGACCAGAGCCGGCGAGCAACACACAGCTGCCTGTGACCGCGCTGCCGCCTCCTCCTCCTGGACTCCCGCCGCCGGTGAATCCTCCAGGCGATCAACGTCCTTCTACCACAACTGCTCCCTCTTCCCACCAGGGGGAGTCCTCGCGCAGGGGCGGGACTGGAGGGTCTTCGGCCTTCTTCGCTCCAAGGGGTGGAGGGCGACCAGGAGATGGTCGCGGTCGAGGGGACCTGCCCTCCAACCGGGATCATTCCGGCAACCACTCTACTCGCCGAGATGGCGTCTATCACTCTCCCTCCCCACACCGAGGAAGGTCTTCTCCTCGCCGACGATCTCGCAGCCCTCCTCGCCGACGATCCCGTAGTCCTCGGCCAGGTATTTGATCGCTGCCTTCGGATAGTCGCCACTGTTTCCTGAATTCTGCTGAAGTTCTGGCCCTTTTTGCCTTTTTTCGCAGGTCGCGCGCATACTCCGGTGGGAGCTCTGATCGATGTCGTTGGGCTCCCACCTCGCGAGTACCAGGAAAAGGCTACTCGCGCTATCTTGGACTTGGAATCCAGGATAGAGCGGCTATCGATCTGCGAACCTCATCGCCGTTTGACTGAGGTGGAGTCGCGGGTTGAGCGCTTGGCGGCTAGTGACCCTCATCGCCGCCTAACTGACTTGGAGGTGCGAGTATCCCGGCTGGAGGAGTTTGATACTCGCCTGTCGGGTACTGAAGCTCGCCTCCAGTCTGTCAGCGACTTGGAGCGCAGGGTGGCGAGGATCGAGCATCGGCAACAGCTGCATCATGACGAGCTGGTCGGGATGCGCGCGAGCATGGGCTCGGTGGGGAGGCTGGCGAGGATCGAAGACCAGCTGCGACAAGGCGAGGACGCGATGTCTGTGGCCTCTGAGCACTTCAGGCGAGCTCGCGGCTTGGGATGGGTCGGGCGACAACCTCAGATCCAGGATCCCCAGGCGAACATCCAGGCGCAACCCTAGATGTTGCTCTTCTTTATCTTTATCTTCCATGTAGCTTTGTAGCTCCTCGCGAGCATTATTTGAATCTTGTGAACGATTTATTTGAAGCAGTGTTGATTTGCCGAGTAATCGAATACTCGCCCTTCAATCTTGTCTTTGTTTTACTTGATCTTCTTTTGTTTTGCTTTTTCTTCTATCTCCTTTTTGCCGAGTATCTGTTTGAATGTCGCCTATATTTTGGCGAGCTTCTTCATGTTTCTGTGATGTAGGTATTCGCTAGATGAAGGTCGGCGGTTGGCGCGCTCTGAACTTTGGGCGACTTTTCTTAGATACTCGCCACCCCTAGTCGTGCTCGCGGCGTCGTGTTCGACAAGCCAGACTAACCGACTACTATAAATAGGGGGGGTGGGTGAGTCTTAAATACGCCTTTAGCGATCTCTAGCTTCCTTGAGCGAGCATCTTCCAGGCTTCCAATCCTCGCCCTTCTACGATACTCGCTCCCTTCCCTTTCTTCCCAAGATGATCGACGAGGCGGCCATCAGGCGAGCTAATCATGCGAAGAACTTCGATGAGAGCTCGTTCAAGAAGCCGATCACGAATCAGAAAGACTTGGACGAGTTCAACTCCAAGTTCGCGACTCCAGGATATGTCGCCAGGCTTCCTCGCCCGTCTGAGCGACTAAACACCTCCTCGCAGATGGCGATGATCTTCCCAATCCGACACTTCGAGGTCGGCCTGCGACTTCCCATATGGCCCGAGTTTCGGAAGATACTCATGTTCTATGGGATAGTGCCCGCACAGATCAATCCCAACGGAGTGGCGATGATCATGGGGTTCCTGTGCTACCTTCGGGAGCAGAACATCGTCTTCGACCTTTCGGTCTTTAGGCGAATATTCACCATCATGGCGACCGGCGAGGGCGTCATCTTCTTGTGCAGTCACGTCTGTACACTGGCGGGGACTTCAAATAAGAACCATCGCTGGGTCGAGCGGATAGTCGCCATTGAGGGCGACTTCGCGGGCATCTCCAGCTCGCCCATTCAACCATCAGAGAACGTCTTCACGGTTCCCTGGCTCACCGAGGACCAGATGAAGCTGCTCGCCTGCTTCAGGAATCGTCGCTTCGACGTGATACTTTGGAGGAGGCGAGTAGACGAGCTCACGGAAGTTCGCCCAGGGGAAGGTATCTTTCGCGCGAGCATCAGACATACTCGCCCTAGGGCTTCGTTCTGGCGACTAATCTTCGATCTTCTTACAGGCGTGCAGGCTCTTCCGCGTGATGCTCTTCCTCTCGCGGCGAAGGCGACCGCTGTCGCCCAAGGGGGTGCGAGAACCTCGGCGCGCGAGGTTGGGGACTCCTCCCCAATCGACTTGTCGCCAGGAGGCGACGATCTGGATGTCGCCGGTGGTGGGGCCGGGACCTCGAAGAAGCGAACGGGCAAGGCTAAGGCCTCTGAGCCCAAGAGACAGAAGAAGGAGGTCGCCCACAGGGATCTGGGCAAGAAGGCGGATCCCTCGGAGGCTGGCGAGCCGAGCAACCATCCTTTCTTCAACGAGGGCACCCGTGGCGAGGACGACTTTGGTCGCCCATTGGTGACCTGGTCTGATCGCGCTCACGAGGTGACTCTGAGCTCGAACCTCCCCGTTTGGTCCGAGGACTGGGAGGACAAGGGGGAGGCCTTCGATGTGCTCCATGCGATCTATAGTCGTACTGACGCCGAGCTGCTGCAGGAGGCCTCTGCCGAGCATCTTGCTCATCAAACCTCGCGCTCAATCCTGCGGACGGCCGAGCTCGCACATTCAACAGCGAAGCGGCTGCTGATGTACGAGGAGGCGATCAAGGTGCAGGGGCCGAAAATGATCGCCATGGCGGAGAGGATCAATGGGTTCGAGGTACTTCGTCTTTGCGACTTTTCGCGCTTTCTGGAATACTCGCCTCTTTATACGATGTCAAGTTTTACCTTCTTTCTTTTTGTCTTCTATAGGCTGCCGAGCTGGAATCGGCGAAGAGACTGTCCCAGGCCGAGAAGGAGCTGGAGGATACTCGCTCGGCCTTGGAAGCCGCCCAAATCCGCATCGCCGAGCTAGAAACTCGGCCTGCCGAGCAACAGCCGGCGGGGTCGGGCCCTCATCGGTTCGTCAAGCAGGTCAGGATGCATGGCGACGACATGCCCCATATTCGCCGGGAGATCGCGCGAGCAACAGGAGAGGTCATCCTAAATCAGCTGAAGGCAGATGATCTTTTGAAGCCGGAGGCTATGGGATTGACGGTGGGAGACCTTATCCCGGCCATACTCGCCGAGGAGTCCACCTCCCCCCTGCGAGCATCATCGCCGCGACTTAGCGATGCCGAGGACGACGATGATGAGGTTGATGATGATGACGGCGATGATGACGGCGACGAGTCAGATGCAGACATTTGATGGCGAGGATGTCGCCTAGTCGCCCGGGCTCCTTTTTTGCTCGCCCGGCGACCTTTTTGTCCACCTGCAGCATGTACAGATTTTTTGTAAAAATGAAAAGGAATTTTGACAAGTTTCTTACTCGCCTATTCCTTCCTTCTGTGCTTTTACTTCCTTGCTTATATGTTGCTTTAGGCTCCTAGGTTCGAGGCGAGGTTGAGCGCTCGCTAGGCTCCTAGGATTTCGGCGAGTATGGATACTCGCACCATCATACTCGCACCTGCAGACTTCAGTTTGAGGCCTTGATCTGTACCTAGTGACGAGTGTTATTAGGTTTTTACGCAAGAATCTAAGGAGCTCTTCAAGGGAAGGAAGGAGTAAGGTTTAGCAGTCGGGGAGCCCTGGGGGAATATCATCCCGAGACCTCCCTCCTACTCTAAAACCTGATGTCGACGGAGAATGACGCCAAGTAAGGAATGGTAGCCGGGCAGGTCCCACGGGGACACAACTCCCAGGGCCTTCATCCTATAACTTGGATGCTTGCTGCCTTCAAAGGCCGACGTCAAGTAAGGAAAGGCCGCCGGGTCGATCCCACAGGGGCACAACACCCAGGAGCCTTCATCCTATCACTTGGGTGTTTGGATGCCTTTGTCTTTTGGTCGGTCGAGTTGGTCTCCTCCTCGTCTCAAGTTGGAGTATCGGCTTCCAGACTTTACCCTAGTAATTTCTACAGCCGGACGAGAAATGCAGTCGGTGGGAACCGCGGCCAACATGCAAGGGGGGAGCTGATCTCGACCGTCATTGCAGAGGCTTGGTCTTAAGGGAACGCACATCCGAGGCACTGTCCCATCATCCGCTCTGAGTTTTTACAAGGGTCAAGTCGGAGACTCGTCTTCCAACCTGCGGCGGCGAATGTCGATGTAGGACGACGTCAAGCAGGGAGTGGCAGTCGGGGAAATCCGAGGGGACACATCATCCCGAGGCCTCCATCCTACTTGGATGCTGGATGTGGATCGGACCTGCTTCCTGTTGCTCAACGAGTTTAGCAGGGAGTTAAGCACACTTTAGGCACAATAACTCATATGATCTAACACAGTAATTTAGAAAAGGAAATGCTTTGCTGCGAGCTTTTCAGCTTTCAAGGGTACACGACGCCTTTTTTCAAGGGTCCCCTGAGCTAGTGAAATCGATCATTCATTCGCCGAATCGGAAGGTCGGCGTCCAGACTTCTTCCCGGTAATCTCTACAGTCGGACGAGAAATGCAGTCGGTGGGAACCGCGGCCAACATGCAAGGGGGGAGCTGATCTCGGCCGTCATTGCAGAGGCTTGGTCTTAAGGGAACGCACACCCGAGGCACTGTCCCATCATCCGTTCTGAGTTTTTACGAGGGTTAAGTCGGAGGCTCATTTTCCAACCTAGCGTGGAGATTGACTTCACCTGCTTTTCTTCTTTTTCGTGAAAACACGTATCTGGAAGTGACAAAAGACTCACCATTTCCCATGTTTCAGGGAGGTGATTATTTTATTTATGGATAATACATTTACAGAGGTGAGATGTATACATACTCCCGCCTTTTCAGGTTATCGCCTTTCCGGGTGTTTCTTAACAGCTCCCCTTCACGATGAAGGGTTCTTCCCGTCTTGGAATGAGCTTCCCGACGACGGCTGCTTTTCCTGTCGCGTCCGCCTTCTTTCGCTTACCTGAGAAATCAAAAAGGGGAGTCATCCAAGATCGTCATTCTTCTCTCCTTGATCTCCAGGTCGTCAAACGTGTGCGTGAGAATGACGTAAAGATGACACGGACAGATCCCCCGTTGCACTCCAGGATTCGGTTGACGGTGAAGTCTTCGACGATCGCATCAATCACATGGGCCTCATGGAAGGGATTCTCATCCCTTACCATGCCTTCCTCTGAGAAAGTGATTTCTTCTAGCGGGGATGGCGCTTGAGAGGTCGGAGCGAAGTCTTGGCGGTAGGCCTGGTGGAAATTCGCCTCGCGGAAAGATCCGAGCTCCGCTTCTCCAAAACTCACTCCTACTTCCCCGGCCTTGATACTTCTTTGACATCCTTGGCCGACCCGATCCCTATGCCTCCTCCAGCTATTCCTCCGGTTACGTCTCTTCCCTCGACGGATAGGGTCGTCTCTCCCCGAGCAATAATTCATCGCGGGATCTATGAATCCTTCTGGCACCGATGCGGCAATGATCTCCTCACAGAAGGGGCTCCTCCCTCCTACTCGGCGACGATCCTTTACCTGGCGAGCATCACCACCATACTCGCCATATGGGCGAGTATCCTGGTCTCTCGCCTGCTCGCCGGGCTCGCGGAAGCGGATCCTTTGCGAGGTTGGCTGGGAGAATTGCGACCTCCTTGGTCGCTCGGTTTCGTCCTCCATGTGCTCCTTTCCTGCTCGCCGAGGGGGACTCCCTCCCTCGGATGGAACTGGGCGATGCGGCGAGGTCGCAGTGACCTCGGCGCGCGGCTGAAGCGTTGTTTGCAAGATCCCCTCCATGCGCTGCGCGAAGGCTCCCTCCATACGCTGCGCGAAGGCTTCCAGAACCGCTAGTGTCACGAACTCGCCACTCGCGGCCGAGTTGCCGACTACCCCTTCATGGTCGCCACCTACGACCATCTCGGCTTCCTGCTGAACTTTCCTTCTCCGACTACGATCCACGCTCACCGCACCAAAGTGTTGACGCCAGGAAAATCCTGACCTCAAGATTCGGATCAATGCAGCCCGAGGTTACTGATCCTGCGGTCCAACTCCACGGCTCTGATAGCTAAAATAGGAGAGAGAAAATGACTAAGCCCAACGAGATGGCTTGGCTGGCAACGACGAAGAAGCTAGAAGAGCAACAAACAGGACCCCAGGTGCTGCGGCAGGGAGGTCCCACCACGTACCCAGAAGCTCCGAAGAGACTTCCCCTCCAAGACCAAAGAATGGCCGAGCAAGGTACGAGGAAGGCACCGACTTGGCTAGCAAGCAGGGGTGACGGGCTCAAGAATTCGGAAATGGGGTTCCAGAAGCTCAAGCACAGGTGCCAATCCAAGTACCCCTGGGGTCCTATTTATAGGCAACCAAGGGGTAGGGGGGGTTTTTATAGCCCAGCCCTGACCTGGCGACATATGGTATACTCGGCGAGCATCTTCGACCATAGTCGCCCATCTGGCGAGTATCTGCTGCTGCTCGCACAAGCCTGGCTGATACTCGCTCAGGTCTTCTGTGATTGCCGGACACTTTGGGGCGACATACGGGATACTCGGCGAGCATCTTCGACCATAGTCGCCCTTCTGGCGAGTATTTAGCCAATACTCGCCAACCCTCTTTTGCTCCTGCTGGCTGATTTGTCTTGCCTCTTTGACTTTGACCTGCCTACGTGGCCTTGAGTGGGTCCTACCCTCGGAGAATAAGGGTTTTACACCCGCAGTTCCGGTGGTCCCGCCCCAACAGATAGGCGAGAATGCTCCCGGCTAGCGGCCCGGGAAGGAGGTGGCGGCGAAAGCAAGTGGGCGAGATCTCCCCGGGCGGAAGCTATTCAGTAGCCCGTCGAGTGCAGAGGTCTGCGAGCTGACTCCGCGAGAGCGAACCACTCGCAGAGTAGGGGAGGGAAGTCCCTTTTGTGAGCTGATCCTCTCAGCCCCAGTTCCGGAGGGGTTCAGAGGGCCGGAAATGTCTTACTATACCGGCAAGGATGACCCAGTACTACACCTGCAGTGGTTCGAGGACATGGTCTCGATCCTTCCTATGACGGATGCCTTCCAGTGTCGGCTCTTTGCCGCCACCCTGAAGGAGAAGGCTAGGGACTGGTTCCACCAGCTCCCCGTGGGTTTCATTTATGTGTTCGAGGATCTGCGTCGGAGCTTCTGGCTGCGCTTCTCAACATTGAAGAAGAGGAAGAAGGATGCCGATGCACTCTTCAAGATTAAGCAAGAGCCAGGGGAGTCGCTGGCCCATTATGTGGATAGGTTCCAGGAAGAGGTCCTGCTCGTCCAGGAGGTGCCAAGGTTCACCCTCCAGCTGGCCTTCATAGTGGGGCTGCGAGAGGGGTTCTTCAAAATGAACCTGAAGCGAAAGGCCCCTCTATCCTTCGAGGAATTGATGGAGAGGGCGGCGAAAGAGATTGAAAAGGAAGCCGCCAACCCAGAGTTTGCAAAAAGGTTGGCAAGGCTGAGCGAGCCAGAGACGAGGTGTAACATCCCGACTTTTATTAGGTCACTAGGCCCTAGTGAGCCCAATAAAAGTAGGTCTGTATAGTAGACATAACCCGATGAAGGGTTATGTGCTACGAACCCCGAATTGACTTCGGTCAGTTCCGTTAGACTCGCATGAACAATACGAGCGCAATGGAATTCGTTGCACTTCGATCCGAGGTCGTTTGGAGAAAACGACCATTTTGGGTGTCGTAGCGCGCCACTACCTCATTATTATGAATAGTGACCGTACGAACCCCGAATTGACTTCTGTCAGTTCCGTTAGACTCGTATAAACAATACAAGCGCAACAGAATTTGTTGCACTTCGATCCGAGGTCGTTTGGAGAAAACGACCATTTTGGGTGTCGTAGCACGCCACTACCTCATTATTATGAATAGTGACTGTACGAACCCCGAATTGACTTCTGTCAGTTCCGTTAGACTCGTACGAACAATACGAGCGCAACGGAATTCGTTGCACTTCGATACGAGGTCGTTTGAAGAAAACGACCATTTTGGGTGTCGTAGTGCGCCACTACCTCATTATTATGAATAATGATCGTACGAACCCCGAATTGACTTCTGTCAGTTCCGTTAGCCTCGTATGAACAATACAAGCACAACGGAATTCGTCGCACCTCAATCCGAGGTCGTGTGGAGAGTATGCCATTTTAGGACTATGCAGACCACCTCGGTACAACACCCGAAATATGAAGCACACAAACCCGACATCAGCCCCGACAAATCTTGACGGACCCCGGGACCATGGAGGACCCCGTCCTAGGATGACCTCGGTCAAACCCCCCTCCCCCAAGCTTAAAACTCATTGGGAAAGGAAAAGAAGGGGGGGGGGGGGAGAGAAGCCCCTCCCCCAAGGAAAGGGGCTGCCCATGAATGGGCAGCCCCCTATTGGGGCAAGGGGCAGGAGAGAGAAGGGAGGAGGGGGGGGGGGGGGGGGGAGAAAATATCTCCCCCCACTCACCCTCCCTTAAACCCACATGGGGAAAAGGGAGGGGGAGGGGGGGGGGGGGGGGGGGGGGGGGGGGGGGGGGGGGGTCTCCCCCTTCCTATAAAAGGAGGGCCAAGCCCCCTCCTTTCATCACACCACCCCCTCTCTCAAGCTCTCCCCTTGCCGGCTAGCCCAGCCACCACCACCCTGCCGGAGCCCTGCCCAACCTCAAACCACCGCCACCTCCTTCCTCTCCATGGCGAGCCACCACCCCTCAACCTCCCGAGCCCCTCCACCACAGGTAGAAGCCTCCCACTCCTCCTTCCTACTCCCCTGAGCCAGGTCGACCCCCTCCCCGTCGCCGGAGCGCCACCAGCGCCACCCCGAGCTGGGCAAAGCTCGGGTGGAGGCGCTGGCCGTGGAAGCCACCCCCCAGCGCCGGTGGTGGCGCTGGGGGAGAAGGTCCCCCCCCCCCCTCGGAGACCCTTGCGCCGACGGCCGTGGAAGCAGCCCCGGCGGCGGCCGTGACCCAGCCCCCCCCCCCCCCCCCCCCCCCCCCCCCTCAGCTCCCGTTTCCTGTACAAGAAGTAGCCCACCCCGGCGGCGGCAGGCCGCCGGACCACCCCCGGAGTGGTCGCCGGCCCCCGGCGCACCGACCGGGGGCGACACCGGCAGCCTTCCCCAGCGGGGAAGGTGGCGCAGCAAGCCTGCATGGCACATGCAGGCTGCGCCCCCGCCCCTCTCTTTGCCTCTTTCCCGGTGGTAGCCGGCGACGCCAGGCCGCTGGACCACCACCGAAGGAGTCGCCGGCCCCCGGCGCACCGACCGGGGGCGGCGTCGGCCCCAGCCGGCCGCTGCCCGGCGGGGGTGGCGGTCGCCTCCCGTCTTATAGACGGGAGCCGCACGATCTCCCCCAGGAGATCGGGCGGCTCCCGTTTTCTGGATTCCCGCCTCCCGCCTCCACTTGTGTGCCCCCCCACAGCGGATCCGCCGCAGATCTGCTATGGGAGCCGCGGGAGGGCGCAGGGTGCAAGACCCCTGCGCCTTCTCCCTGCCTCTAACCGCACCCCAACAACCCTTTACCTATTTTATTTTCTATAGGGTAATCAGGGCTTTTTCAGCAAAAACCTCCAAGATGAAAAATGTGGCCCACTCTGAGGGGCACCTCCTGTAACTTTTTGGGATTTTTAAGAAGTCATTTGCTATTTTTAAAACCCTACCAAAGGTTTATTTTGAGAAAATTAAGGGCCAAATGAGTTGAGAAAAATCACCAAAAATTATAGGCTCTACTTTAGGGTATTTTGCAAATACTCTCAAAGTTTGAAGTTGAGAGTTATTATTTTGATCCTCTAAAAGCTTTTACAAGCAAAATAAACGCCCGAAAGGGGAGCGAAATTAATCGGAATAAATCAGCGTCCTTGCGACACGTATTTTAGCGGTATAATAAAATTTCGCGTATCGATCTAAGGAATCGATTGGGTTTAAAATATTGACGCGAAAATTGAGACGAGATCGCGGCCGCCGCCGCAATGCAGTAACGCCAAGATAATAATAAAAATGAATCCGCGGCAAAGGAAAATACCAAATCTCATGAAACGTAAATAAACTCCTAGAAATGGAGTAGAACCCCTATGAACGGGGAGAAAACAGAACCTCCTCCTAAGAACGGAGTCGACGTTGAAGCCTCATCTTATGGAGTGATTGGACTACTAACCCTTTATTTATTTTACTGCTTTCTGTATTTTCAATACTCCAGTCTCGCACTGGTCCTATTTACTGCTTTCTGTACTTTCATTTCTCCAGTCCCGCACTGGTCCTGATATTATGGCCCCCTGCTTCCAGCCTACTTTATTGCTTAATATTATGGCCCCCTGCTTCTGGCCTACTTTATTGCTTAATATTATGGCCCCCTGCTTCCGGCCTACTTTATTGCTTAATATTATGGCCCCCTGCTTCCGACCTATTTTACTTGCTAACTCAGCGCTGTCATTGGTCCTACGCTGGCAAGCGGTGCTTATCCTCCCTTCTGCGAGGCCTTAGTTGGGGAAGACCCGGAGTCGAGCCCCTCCTCCCAGGTTAGCCCCAAGCAAGGAGCCCTCATACCGCTAAGCCTCCCGGTCAGAGGTCGTGTGACCGGTAGAGTAGTTGACACGCGTCTTAAAGCGCTTGTTATATAATTAAGCAGTTGAAGATTGTGTGGAAGTGGCGGGTCGGTCACGCCCGCAGACCATTCGTACCGGTGCGGGTGGGTTTGACGACTCATGGCGACAGGGAGATGTGCACAGCGGGTTGTCACCACTCCGAACCTGCAGTTTTGCCTCCGCTGGTCGGCCTAAAAATTGGTTCGCCGGATGTCGCTCACATCCAGTTAGTACACCAAGTTGTACGGGAGGGCCTGGATGATACGGTACGACTACATTCAGAAGTGGCAAGACTGGCCACTGTCATCGACGGCCACACCGGTGAGGCCCGCGGGGGTAGCTCCCCTGCTTGAAATAAAGCGGTCTAAACTGTGTCGACACATGGTCTTTTGTGTGTATACAGGTTTGAATACCTGAGTACGAGTATGCGCGAGATAGTGTTGTGTATTTACTATACTGCGCGGTTATGGATAGTAGAGCGGAAGGCCCTATTTATAGATATATATAAGTGTATATATATATATGATTACCTGCTGCTAACCCCTTCTTTGCTTCGACTATTTATTTCCGTCCTTTAGCCCGCCCCCGGATATGGATCCGGGGAGGGGATGTGTTTTCTACTTAGCTCTGTGACTAACGATTATTTCTTATAACCAATCACAGGAGATGAGACAGCGCGTAGCCCCCGCACCGCAGGATGAGTTACCAGCCTTAGAGATGGCTCGATCAGACACTCCAGCCTCTCCTCCTATTTTCCGAGACGTGAGTCCTAGAGTATAGGACTAGCTTAGGGTCCTTGTTATAGTCTATGTAGCCCCCGAGGCAGTGGTTGTAAACATTAGGCTTCGGCCCTATTTAAATATGTAAATATAAGCAGTATGCTTGGTTCTGTTCATTACGATTGTTTCCGCTGTGCGTTCTGATGTGATGTTGTGATTCTCGTGCCTGACAAGGAGACCACTCAGTGCTTGAGAGGGTGGGTCGTTGCCATCCGGGAAGCACTAGTGGCCATCTTTGGGTAGTAAGATCCCCCCTCCCTGAACCCGATTCAGTTTGGGGAGGGGGAGGGGGGGGGTCTTACACGAGGTAGCAGGAGGGTAGAAGGAGAGACGAACCCAGAGGTCAGAGGTTTCAGGGGCAGCATCGGGATTGAGGATATCAGGAGCCCAATAACCGGCTAGCTTGGAGACCCCAGGAAGGACCAGGGCGAGGTCAAGAAAGAGGTTATCAGGGAAGGGGGAACTTCCAGAGAAGAGGGTAGGGGAGGGTCAACCATCCAGGATGGAGGCAAGGTCCCAGACCCCCTCACCCCCCTCAGGAGCAAACCATGGCAGTAGGCCGAGGAAGAAGAGGAAATGGAAGAGGGGGAGGAGGCAGGGTGGTGTTTCCCTATTGTGACTTCCATCAGGAGGAAGGCCACGCGACGGCCACCTGCCCGGAGTTTCTGGAGATGAGGGCAAGAGGTAAGCAGCAGCAACGACCAGTAAGGATCGAAGAAGTGCTACCCGGAGAGAGGGAGGACAAATGTGAAGACCGAGCTGACGTAGGGGCTCGAGGGGGGATCGGGGTGATCCATGGGGGGTAGGGATCAAGGCTTCTCGCAAGAGGAGCTTCCAAACAATGTACAAGAGGAGCGTCGCATCAACATCCCAAACCCCACCCCCTCTGGAGAAGGTCACATTCTCCTCGTAGGATATGCAAGACTATGAAGACCCGTTATGTGATGCCTTGGTGATCCAGACGGCTATCGAGAACTTCACGGTCTCCCGGATCTTGGTCGACAACGGGAGTTCCGTGAATGTGATCTTCAAGAAGGCCTTCGACACGTTGTAGGTGGAGGCGAAGAGGGTGCAGACATCAGATGGGTCGTTGTTCGGATTTTCAGGGGAGAGGAAGGAGGTCGAGGGAGGAGTCGGTCTCCAGGTGACATTAGGAGGCGTCCCTAGGAACTGTCGGTTCGTCATTGTCGACGCTCCGAGCAGCTATACTGCGATTTTCGGACGCCCTCTCATCAACACCTTCCAATGCGTTCCCTCGTCCTTCCACCAGTGCCTAAAGTTCCACAGTGGAGGAGTCCAGGTCCGAATCCGGGGAGATACAAAGGTGGCGAGACAGTACTATGTGACTGCCGTCAACACCCTCTCCTGGATGGCGGAGGCTGAGGAGGTAGATAGGGAGACGAGGGTGTTGAATTTTTTGTGTGCTACCAATCAAGGATACCAAAACAGAACAAAGACAGCTGTAATATATATACTTGGCAACAAGATTACAACAGAACACAGCTGAATACAAGTTGCATCCAACTTGAATCACAACAGCCAATAGTAGTAAAGAACTTGGTCACGGACAAGGTCCGCTTCTCCTCCGGAGCACACCGCGCTGGTGATACTCGTCGCTTCGATACTCGGCACGGATACTCGGCACAGATACTCGTCACGGATACTCGTCACGGTGATACTCGGCACGACAATACCGTCACCGATACTCGTCACCGATACTCGTCACCGATACTCGTCACCGATACTCGTCACCGATACTCATCACCGATGCTCGTCACCCCGATGCTCGTCATGCCGATGCTCGTCACGCCGATGCTCGTCACGCCGATGCTCGTCACGCCGATGCTCGTCACGCCGATGCTCGTCACCGATACTCGTCACGGTGATGCTCGTCACGGTGATGCTCGTCATGGTGATGCTCTGGTATCTCTAACTCGCTCAGAGTTGATGATACTCGCCACTTCTGATGGCTATACTCGTCACTCTCAGAGTATATACTCGGCACTGTCAGAAGGTCTGGATTCGTTTTTCTTTGGGGGGGGGTACCCCTCTATTTATAGGCAACTCAAGGGGGGCGAGTATGCCGATACTCGGCACGGATACTCGGCACCGATACTCGTCACGGATACTCGGCACGGATACTCGTCACGGATACTCGGCACGGATACTCGTCACCGATACTCGGCACGGATACTCGTCACCTGGATAGTCGCCACTATCCCAGCATATACTCACTTCACAAATCTAACACTCCCCCTTGAAGTGAGCTCCGGGAACAACTCCAAGCAACGAGCGAAGCCTCCGGAAGGGCCCCGCAGATAGGGGCTTTGTGAATATGTCCGCAAGGTTGTCTTCGCTCCGCACATGCTCCACAGTGAGCAAGCCACCCAGCACCTTCTCTCTGATGAAGTGATGCTCGATCTCTATGTGCTTGGTCCTCGCATGACACACTGGATTGGTTACCAGTTTCAATGCACTCTCATTGTCCCCACGAAGCACAGTAGGTCCGCTGACCTCCTCATCCACATCCTCCACTAGTCTCCTCAGCCAGACACACTCCTGAGCTGCTAAGGACGACGCCTTGTACTCGGCCTCCGTGGTAGAAAGGGAAATAGAGTCCTGCTTCTTGCTACACCACGAGATAGCAGCAGCTCCACACAAGAACACGTAACCTGATGTCGACTTGCGATCATCAGCGTCACCTCTGTAGTCTGCATCCGTGTATCCGTGCAGCTTGAAGTCAGACTTCTCCTCATAGGACAACCCCATCTCAAGGGTGCCCTTCACGTACTTCAGAATTCCTTTGGCTGCCTCCAGATGAGGCTTCCGCGGCTCCTGCATATACCGACTAACTCGGCCGACAGCAAAGGCGATGTCCGGCCTTGTGATAGTCAGGTAGATAAGACTCCCCACCAGTGCCCGAAAGATCTTCGGATCAGGAAGAATCCTCCCTTCTTCCTTCCGAAGCTTCAGCCCAGCCTCCAGAGGAACGGAGATGCTCTTCCCCTCTTTCATGCCGAATCTCTCGACGATCCTCTCGGCATATGTCCTCTGGGAAACATCCAGCCCGCCTCTTCTCTTCTCCACTTGGAGGCCAAGGAAATGGTGCAGTTCACCAAGATCCTTCATCTCGAATCGTATGGAGAGCTGCTGTCTCAGCGTCGCGACCTCCTCAGGGTTGTTCCCTGTCACGATCATGTCGTCGACGTATAGCAGCACCAGCACGTGAAGACCTCCACTCTTCTTCACGAACATGCTGGAATCTGAGTCTGAGGCATCGTAGCCGCAGAACTGCAGATACTCCGCGATCTTCCCATACCAGGCTCTAAGCGCCTGCTTCAACCCATAGAGGGCCTTCTTCAGCTTGCAGACGTGGCACGGCTGAGACTTGGACACGTATCCAGGTGGTTGCACCATGAATATGTCCTTGTCAATCTCCCCATATAGGAACGCGTTCTTCACGTCTAGCTGCCATAGCTTCCACCCTCGGCACGCCGCCAGAGCGATGACCGTCCTCACCGACGTCATCTTCGCTACGGGACTGAAGGTCTCCTCGTAGTCCTCTCCATAGGTCTGTGAGAAGCCTCGAGCGACAAGCCTCGCCTTGTACCGCTCCACTTCTCCATCAACCCTCTTCTTCACCTTGTACACCCACTTGCAGGTGACAGGTTTGATGCCCTCCACCATGGGAACCAGGTCCCATGTCTCGTTCTTCTTCAGGGCCTCCATCTCTTCCTCCATGGCCTCGTCCCACTCCTTGATGCCAGCTGCATCCTCAAAGCAGGCAGGTTCCCTCTCATCGAGTGGTCCTGCGAAGAAGCAGGAAACCAGACTCACGAAGTTCCCCTCCTTATAGCGAGCAGGCGGGACGATGGTCCGCTTCGACCTCCTCAAGGCTTGGCCACTATCTACCGCTCCGGTAGACTCCTCTGCATGAGCTCCTCTCTGAGCTCCTCTCAGAACTCCTCCTGTAGCGGTGCTCTCCCTACTACTTGAGTTCGTAGCTCCCCCTGAGCCAGAAGCTCCTCCTGAGCCAGATGGCAATGGAGCACTTGGAGATAACTCCAACTCCACAGTAGGGTCCTCAGTGACCCACTCCTCTTCCCTGCTAGCTTCTCCACTCTCCGGCAGCTCCACAGAAGAGACTCCCTGGTATGAGACCAGTTCGTCAAACACAACGTCGCGCGAGACGACGAACCTGTGAGTCTGCGGATCCATGCACTTCCACCCCTTCTTCCGCTCATCGTAGCCGATGAAGATACACTTCCTCGCCTTCGGCTCCAACTTTGTTCTCTGAGCGTCCGGGACGTGCACGAAGCAGGTAGAACCAAACACCTTCATGTGACCCACATTGGGCTTCTCCCCGAACATGAGCTGGTGTGGAGACACCATCCTGTTAGGACTTAATGGTAGCCGGTTGATCACATGAGTGGCACACGCCATTCCCTCTGCCCATAAGGCCTTGGGAATGCTCTTGGCATGTAGCCAACTCCTGGTAGTCTCCACCAGATGGCGGATCTTCCTCTCTGCCACCCCATTCTGCTGAGGGGTGTGAGCGCAGGAGAGCTCCCGCCGAATGCCGAACCTTCTGCAGAAGGAAGCAAACTCATTGGAGGTAAACTCCCCTCCATTGTCGCTTCTCAGCTTCTTCACTCTGCGGTCCAGCCTCCCCTCCACAAGTTCCTTCCACTCTTGGAACTTCTTGAATACTTCTGACTTCTCTCTCAGAAAGTATACCAGCGCATACTTTTTGCCTCCATAAGTAAGGGTGGCGCACGACCCCATAACATCAGCATGTATGCACTCAAGAGGTGCCCTACACCTGGTCTCCGACTTGTCAAATGGAAGTCGATGTGACTTTCCATATTGGCATCCGTCGCACACATGGCCGTCGCCGTAGGAAGAGAGATGAGGCAGGCCACTCACTAGGCCCTTTGCCGCCATCATCTTCAACTTGTCCATCCCCACATGACCCAGCCTCTCATGCCAGATCACAGCGCTGTCTTTTGTCTTCAGCTTGTCCACGTAGGCACTTGCAGACAGAACATACAAGTCCTTCACCCTTCTCCCGGTGAGCGTGACGTCAGCATCGACAGACGATAGGTTCTTCAAGAACTTCACCTCCTTTGGTCCAAACAGCACGTGGTATCCAGCATCCACGACGTTCACCACTGAGAAGAGGTTCTTCTTCATGCCAGGCACGTGATAGACACTCTTCAGTGTCACTGGCTTCTCTATACTCCCAAGGGACACCTTCCCTTCTCGCTCCACTGGATGCACCGTATCATCCGCAGTGATGATAACATCCGATCCTTCATATGCTGCCGAGGAGGCAAACTTCGACATATCTCCAGTGAGATGATGCCCGCAACCGGAATCCACTATCCAGTCGTCCTCGAGGTTGATGGAGGCTAAGACATCGACTGACGTTGCCGTCATCTCTGCCAGGAAACAATTGTCCCCCCTCTCACCGCCCTGGTGACCTCCACCTCTTCCTCCACCTCTTCGATGGTCTCCACCTCTCTGATGGTCTCCACCTTTCTCAGCAACATGACCGGCCTGGAGATTAGACCGATAATCCTTTGCCATATGCCCGTACTTCTTACAGGCAAAGCAAAGGTATCTCCCCTTCTTGTCACGGGCAGGAAGGAACTTCCTCCCATCTCCCTGAGATGACGTTGAAGGTCCCTCTCGGGGGTTCTTCTTCCTCTTGTCCCAGGATCTCCTCTTTCCTGAGAACAAGGCCTCGCCATCTCCTCCTGAGATGGATACTCCCGCCATCTGCTTCGCCAAGCTCTCCTGTGACGATAGCAGGTTCTCTAGCTCCAGAAGGGAGGGCTGAATAGCCCATCCTTGCACGGAAGTAACGAAGGGGACATACTCCCTCCTCAAGCCTCGGAGTATGTGCCGCTTCAACTTCGCCTCTGAGATTGGCTCTTCAGGATCCAAGGCCGAGATCTCCCCACATAGGTTCTTCACCTTCAGGAAGAAGGTGGATATCGCCATCTCGCCTTGAGTCGACTTCGCCAACTCATTCTCCAGGAATTGTAGCCGCGCCACATTCTTCTTGTTGAATAACCCATCGAGGGCTATCCAGATCGCAGACGCTGACTTGCAACCAATGATGTGGTCGAACAAGCCAGGTGATATGGCTCTCTTCAAGGTGAACTCCGCCTTGGCGTTGGTCTTCCTCCAAGCTCTCACAGCTGGACCATTATCGCCGGCAGCTACAACTTCCTCTTGCTCCCCACCACCAACAACCTCCCAGAGATCCTCTCCAAGAAGGTAGCTCTCCATACAAGACATCCACTTCTTGTAGTTGGTCTGAGTGAGCAACTCAATACCAAGTCCCCTAGCATACCCTCCTCCGCCGTCCATTTTGGATTCTCAACCTTGAACCTTGATAGCACGCGCTGCTTCAGAAACCTTCCTCTGATACCATGTTGAATTTTGTGTGTGCTAGCAATCAAGGATACCAAAACAGAACAAAGACAGCTGTAATATATATACTTGGCAACAAGATTACAACAGAACACAGCTGAATACAAGTTGCATCCAACTTGAATCACAACAGCCAATAGTAGTAAAGAACTTGGTCACGGACAAGGTCCGCTTCTCCTCCGGAGCACACCGCGCTGGTGATACTCGTCGCTTCGATACTCGGCACGGATACTCGGCACGGATACTCGTCACGGTGATACTCGGCACGACAATACTCGTCACCGATACTCGTCACCGATACTCGTCACCGATGCTCGTCACCGATGCTCGTCACCCCGATGCTCGTCACGCCGATGCTCGTCACGCCGATGCTCGTCACGCCGATGCTCGTCACGCCGATGCTCGTCACGCCGATGCTCGTCACGCCGATGCTCGTCACGCCGATGCTCGTCACCGATACTCGTCACGGTGATGCTCGTCACGGTGATGCTCTGGTATCTCTAACTCGCTCAGAGTTGATGATACTCGCCACTTCTGATGGCTATACTCGTCACTCTCAGAGTATATACTCGGCACTGTCAGAAGGTCTGGATTCGTTTTTCTTTAGGGGGGGGTACCCCTCTATTTATAGGCAACTCAAGGGGGGCGAGTATGCCGATACTCGACACGGATACTCGACACCGATACTCGTCACGGATACTCAGCACGGATACTCGTCACGGATACTCGGCACGGATACTCGTCACCGATACTCGGCACGGATACTCGTCACCTGGATAGTCGCCACCTGGATAGTCGCCACTATCCCAGCATATACTCACTTCACAAATCTAACAGAGGGGGCCGGAGGGGCCGGGGGAAGAGAGGAAGACAGGAAGAAAAAGGAGAGGACAACATCCGAGAAGAGGAGGCGGAGGCGACGCACGGGGAGCATGCCGAGCCCATGGAGGTGGAGGCTGCGGTGGAAGAGGAGACCCTAGCCGAAAGGGGGAATACAGAGGGAAGATGGGAAGAGCCGTCCTGGCTTGAGGCGGCGGAAGAAGTAGTTAGTGTGGTGTCATTAGTAGTATGGTTGAGGAGTGATCATATGTTACACTTTTTGTGGTAGAAACTTTTGATCAAATAGAAAGGAGAAATAACTACAAAAGACAACAACTATCTGCAATCAAACCTGATTAAAGAAATCTAGAAAAAACAAACATTTTGGAGTAAAACTTCTGATTTTTTTTTCTAAAATTTTAGATCAAAATGTTTGAAGTTTAAGTTTCTTGGTTTGAAGAGTCAAAAAACTGTGCATAAAATAGCAGTGACCAAAGATAAAGATGTTCTAGAAAAAGTATATTAAATTAAAATAAGATACCCTAAACTTAGAAAATATAAAATATATGAGAGAGAGAATATAAAGTATAATAAAATTAAAGTAAAACAAGGGAGTTGTTAAAGACACCGCAGTTTTAGCTAGTCGACCGCACTAACTCGCATCACATTAGCTTGAAAACTTAGTTTATTGCGCCGGCCTCCGGCTTGTCGGATCCACCGTTCCCCGGAGAAAGAGACTGGGCATGTAGAGCTCGAGGCCGGCAAGGATGCTGGAGGCGAGAACGTGCCAGATGTGCAGGAACTCCTAAGGCAGGAGTTGGGCCGAGGGAAACCAGTCACGAACTAAGGTTTCCACCATTCACAATCCTCATCTCATGGAATTTACGTTGAGGTGTCTTTAATATTACTAGGATGCAATTAATAATTTTAGGTGTCTTGAAATACTTTGCACCGAAGGGCCCATGTCATTTTCACATTTGAAAAAATGATACACGTGTCAAAAATGTATTGAACGACATTTAAGTATTAAACAGAATCTGGTACACCACCACCTCCAGGCTCCAACGTCTTCTTCTTCGTCAAAAAATTAATGTGATGGGAGACGTCAAACTGCCTCTGAAAATCTCTAGACCCCATTTCAAAGATGAAGGCGCGAAACCGAAAACTTCAGGGCAAAAGTCGATCGAAGACGAACCAGCAGCGGCCATGAATCCCAAAAGGCGGGTGCTAAGCAGATGCTGGCCTTGATTTTCCTCACACCAACCTTCTCTTCCCCTTCGCACTAACCATTATCAGATGGCTCTTCTACTGCTTCCAGGAAGAAGAGGGAGGAGGCAGAGAAAGCCCCGAGTTCTAATCGACGGCGAACGTCGGAGATGCTGAGGAGAGTGCTCTCATCTTCAAAGGGTGTGCGTGAGAACAGGGAGTTTTGGAGGAGGCCGGTGATGAAGGGGAGGCGATGCCGCGATTTAAGCCTGGAGAAATCTCCGTATTCCGAACTGGGCGCGGAGAGGAGCGAGGAGGTGAAAGAGATGGATCAGGATGGTGTCGGATTTGCTGAAGAGAACAGAAATTGAAGTTTGATTTCGATCGATCTTGATTCAAAAGTGTCGGCGGCGACGGCGACTGATGCTTTGCATCTTGATCAAGAGGTAATAAGAATTGATTTTATTCTTCAGCAGGCATTCGATGGAGTTTCTTGAAGTCTCTTGAACTTTGATTTTCTCTTAATTTTAGCTTATTATACAGAACTTTTTGTAGTGGAGAAATTCATGGCCGTCTCCATTTCTCCATCGAAAAACTCTTAATTTCCATTTCTTCTCTGCCTGGATGATTGTCTTTATGTTCTTTCGTGAGGCTCAATGAATTGTACCCAGTCTTTTATATTCATTAGCCCAAGTGTTCATTCCTCCATTACCTCAATTTTCAACCGGTGTTCGAATTCCGCAGCTATGAATGGAGGATTGTGTGAACCCGAATTCAAAAATAAAGGGATGTTGAGAATGAGTAGAGTTATTGGCTGGTTCGAGAGCAATACTCTGTTCTGAAACGATTCAAAAACACAGATTTATAGAGGTTTGATCAATTTATTTATCATACGATGAATCTGAGATTGTAATGTGTGGTGGATCGATTACCGAAAAGGAAAAAATACAGGCATAGCGAAAACAGGGAAGTAATCGCACTAGAAAAGTTCTTTCATTTCGATTATCTTTCAGAATTTACTCATGACATTCCATACATTCGTTACAACATACTTAATTCTTAATTTTCTTCGGGTCTCGACGGCTTCACTGCATGCTTTGGCTTCTTTAATTCTTCTCGTCTTCTCATCCCCTCAACTTCCTCTTAACCTCTCATCTCCCCGTCTTCCAACTTCAGAGTTGTATTCTGCTTAACTAGTCTTGCCCTAAATTAAACTCGCAGAATTTCTTATCAGACAAAGGTTTTGTCATAATGTCTGTCACATGTTCGGCAGTTGGACAGAAACCAAGTTTAATCGTTTGACCTTCAACTAAGTCTTTGAGGAAGTGATATTTTAGATCAATGTGTTTTGTCTGGTTCTGAAAGATTGGGTTCTTTGCAATCCTGACTGCTGAGAGATTGTCACTCCAAATTTCAGTGATTGGTTCTTCTTGGGCGAGAGTGAGATCTCTCAGTATTCTTCTTAGCCAGATGACTTTAGACGTTGCACCACATGCAGTAACATACACGGCCTCAGCTGTGGATAATGCTACTGTTGAGTCCGAAATCGCACCTCCGAAGGAAATCGGAGGCTGCGGGCTGCCGATTACTTTTTAGGTGGAGAAAACGAGACCGCTAGCAGCGGTCAAGGCCAGACTTCGCCCGTCACGGCGAATGTCACTCCTGTGACGGACTTTCCTTTGATTCAAAAGAAGCGGTTACAACGGGTTACAAGTGCAGGAAAAAAGAAGCCGGCCGGTCAAACAGTCTGCAAGACGGGAAACTCGAGACCGCAGCTCAAACAAGCGAGCTCCTGGATTCGAGTGTGCGTATCTTGTGAACAGTGCCGCCCCCTATTTATAGGCTCGGGGGCCTGCCCGAACGGGCAGGGATAAAATAACCTCCTGCCCGGTTACAGGAGAGACGGGCAGACGGTGACGGGATACATAAAGAAGAAAAGAAAGAAGCCGCTCGGCTTGGCGGCTTGCCCTTCCGACCTGTCTGACCAGGGGCTGAGGATGACGCGACCAAGGTGACGATTCAATCCGAGCGGTCTCCGTCTTGAGACCGCGGCTTGTTCTTTGGATTCGAACCTTGGCTCTCTATAACACAACCTGGGCGGTCTCCTCCTTGAGACCGCGGATCGCCTTCTTGCCTTAGGTTTGACATTCTTCAATCTTGGGGGCGGTCAGAAGTGACATCAGACCGCCCGGCTTGGTTCACCCTGGACTGAGAGCCGTTGATCCTAGAACCCAGCGGCTTGATTTAGAAGCCCGCCCGAGTCTGAGAATGATTCAACCCGAGAAGCGGTTTTCCGGGTAAACATAACCACACCTGCCCAACTGATCATCTTAGTCTGTGACCATCGAATACTCCTAGGTAAAGCAATGTCGAGAAGTGGTTTAAGACGGAGACCGAGAAGCCTGCATGGTCAGATTTACTAGAAAAATAAAAGAACCATGGGCATTCAGGAAATCAGGTGCAAGCATACATCACAGATCAACCAGGGTGAACCTGCCCAATTGATCAACCCGAGAAGCGGTTTTCCGGGTAAAGCAATGTCGGTATAGCCCCCGCGGCATAACCACACCTGCCCAACTGATCATCTTAGTCTGTGACCATCGAATACTCCTAGGTACTCTCAAGCGATGCCTAAGCGGGACCCACAACTGAGTTGATCTCTCTGAGGAAAGCAATGTTCGCCGCCTAGGCCCACCTGCCCAATTGATCAACTCGGCTTGTAGCCCTAGGCAAGAGAGCAGTCGAGTCGCTTACAGCCCTTATGACCACTTGAGGAAAGCAATGTTCGCCGCCTAGGCCCACCTGCCCACTTGGTCATCTGGGTCTGTACTTGTCTTTTTCTTTATTTCTACAGCTCTTATGACCATTTGAGGAAAGCAATGTTCGCCGCCTAGGCCCACCTGCCCACTTGGTCATCTGAGTCGGTAGTCATCTTGTATTTCGTTACAGGGAATTATCTCATCTCATATGGTCATTATAGACCATTTGGAAAAAAAAATCAGCAGGACTCTTATGTACATCACAAATCGGCCGACTTGATACTCAAACCGGGCGGTTTGAAATAAGCAGGTATCAGGATTATCTGACTGTCTGATTATTAAACCGGGCGGTTTAAAATAAACAGGTCCCAAAGATGTCATGCGGTCTGATTTTCAGATCGGACGGTTTGAAATAAACAGGACACCATTAAAATATCACAAGGCAAGTATCGAGGGGTCGAGCATAGTCATGACCGGTCAACCTCGTCATTTGGATCGTGAATCTGTCTTTATGGTTTTCAATTCGATCCGTCCGGCTAATAACAGACTCTTTTCAATCAAAGCAATTATGATTCTCATTGCAAATATCAAATCTACTGACCACACAAATTATATGCAGTCCGTACGGATTATCAGCTAATATTATATAAACCATTCGAGAAAGATGTTATTAGAACAAGTGCAGGTGTTCGTCTACCCTAATAAGGGGTTGTGATATTAAGACCGGACGGTCTGCATTTTCAAGCCAAACGGTCTGATTGAGGATATATGGACGCCCGGGTGGCATTCTAACCGGGCGGGTCTATCTATCTCTTATATTAATCAAGTTTGAATATTTCTGGATCTAGATATATGGTCGCCCGGGTTGCTTTCTAACCGAGCGGGTTTATCTGTCTCTCATATTAACCAAGTCTGGATATCTCTGGATCTAAATATATGGTCGCCCGGAATATGTTCTAACCGAGCGGGTTGATCTATCTCTTGGCAAGAAGTTATCTCTGGATTCAATGGATTACTCGCCAAGATTATATTCTAACCGCACAAATTTATTATTCAGCAAAGATGAGATATCTCTGAATTTAGATAAGAAGCCGCCCGGTTTGAATTATAATCGCACGAATCTATCATTTATTGTTTATACTATCAGAAATCGGATATCTTGAGATTTAAATGAGTAATCGCGCGGGTTGTATATAGACCGTCCGAGATCATCGATTATCACTTATACTCGGATCAGGGCAGCCGCACGGTTCAATCATAAAGAGCAGAAGGTAAAGAAAAAAAAGAGAGACAAGATAGCAACCACAAGTAAGTAACAATAGATGGACAATTAGACAGGTAAAATTTCCATTTATTCTTCAAAATATGTGTTAACAAAATATTAACCGCCCGACTAACAAAAAAAAATCAAAACCGGCAGTTACACAAAAGTAAAATTTAAACAAAGGCACTAGTCTGCCGACTTCTTTTTCTTCTTGACAGAGAAATTCGAGCCCTCACCATCAATGTCAACATCAGGCGAATAGCCTTCGCTTGTCGAGGAAGAATCCGATGAGCCGCTATCACTAGACCGCCCGGTCTTACTCGCGGAGCCAGTTGTTCCAGAGGACAAACTGTCCTCATCATCCTCATCATCATCATCAGCGTCGTCATCCTCAAACTTGGCCCACCTGCCCACTTGGTCATCTGAGTCGGTAGTCATCTTGTATTTCGTTACAGGGAATTATCTCATCTCATATGGTCATTATAGACCATTTGGAAAAAAAAAGCAGCAGGACTCTTATGTACATCACAAACCGGCCGACTTGATACTCAAACCGGGCGGTTTGAAATAAGCAGGTATCAGGATTATCTGACTGTCTGATTATTAAACCGGGCGGTTTAAAATAAACAGGTCCCAAAGATGTCATGCGGTCTGATTTTCAGATCGGACGGTTTGAAATAAACAGGACACCATTAAAATATCACAAGGCAAGTATCGGGGGGTCGAGCATAGTCATGACCGGTCGACCTCGTCATTTGGATCGTGAATCTGTCTTTATGGTTTTCAATTCGATCCGTTCGGCTAATAACAGGCTCTTTTCAATCAAAGCAATTATGATTCTCATTGCAAATATCAAATCTACTGACCACACAAATTATATGCAGTCCGTACGGATTATCAGCTAATATTATATAAACCATTCGAGAAAGATGTTATTAGAACAAGTGCAGGTGTTCGTCTACCCTAATAAGGGGTTGTGATATTAAGACCGGGCGGTCTGCGTTTTCAAGCCAAACGGTCTGATTGAGGATATATGGACGCCCGGGTGGCATTCTAACCGGGCGGGTCTATGTATCTCTTATATTAATCAAGTTTGAATATTTCTGGATCTAGATATATGGTCGCCCGGGTTGCTTTCTAACCGAGCGGGTTTACCTGTCTCTCATATTAACCAAGTCTGGATATCTCTGGATCTAAATATATGGTCGCCCGGAATATGTTCTAACCGAGCGGGTTGATCTATCTCTTGGCAAGAAGTTATCTCTGGATTCAATGGATTACTCGCCAAGATTATATTCTAACCGCACAAATTTATTATTCAGCAAAGATGAGATATCTCTGAATTCAGATAAGAAGCCGCCCGGTTTGAATTATAATCGCACGAATCTATCATTTATTGTTTATACTATCAGAAATCAGATATCCTGAGATTTAAATAAGTAATCGCGCGGGTTGTATATAGACCGTCCGAGATCATCGATTATCACTTATACTCGGATCAGGGCAGCCGCACGGTTCAATCATAAAGAGCAGAAGGTAAAGAAAAAAAAGAGAGACAAGATAGCAACCACAAGTAAGTAACAATAGATGGACAATTAGACAGGTAAAATTTCCATTCATTCTTCAAAATATGTGTTAACAAAATATTAACCGCCCGGCTAACAAAAAAAAATCAAAACCGGCAGTTACACAAAAGTAAAATTTAAACAAAGGCACTAGTCTGCCGACTTCTTTTTCTTCTTGACAGGGAAATTCGAGCCCTCACCATCAATGTCAACATCAGGCGAATAGCCTTCGCTTGTCGAGGAAGAATCCGATGAGCCGCTATCACTAGACCACCCGGTCTTACTCGCGGAGCCAGTTGTTCCAGAGGACAAACTGTCCTCATCATTCTCATCATCATCATCAGCGTCGTCATCCGCATCGACCTCCTCAGCGGCTCTATCACCTACATCGCCTCCTTGATGAATTACAATTTCCCTACTCGCATCGGCTTCAGCCTCTTCACCCACTTTGGCTTTTCCTTTCTGCCTGGGGCTAATTTCATCAAGCTGGTCCTTCAAGGCAGGGAAGAGGTCAGAAAAAGTAGTGCCCTCGAAGCCTTCGCACAGACCGCCCCGGTCTCCCAGGAGGCCAAAGCTTTATTAATTCCTTGGGCCACATGAGGCAACACCTCATCCTGGAAGGCTGGGTTGGTCACCTCATATTGTTTCTGCAAAAGAAAAAGTAAATTAGGTCGCTCGGGCTTAACAAAACAAACCGCGTCATCATTTGGAAAACTCACCGCCACGATCCCTTGAAGCCGCGTGTTCTCCGCGACCTGCTCTTCATGCTTCTTTTCTAGATATTTCTGAGCGGAAACCAGCCGCCTGTACGATAAGGCCATGAAGTGATTGGCCGCAAACCCCCATGCACCGGCTTGTGCAGCTAGCCGGGGAAGCTCTTCTTCGGGAACTTTCTTCAGCTTCTTTAAGGTCTTTCGACCATACATCGCGGCCCCGGCAGCTAGCGCATGGCGGCTAGTTTTCTCACTCCCCCATGAAGGAAGTGCGGTGGATACCCGGATGCGACTTCCGTCCCTGTGCCAGAGGACAGTTGGGTTGCCCCGCAGATCGGGCGGGTTCCCGCAGGAACGTAGAAACTCGTATTCATCAGAAGAGCCTGGGCTCTCTTCCTCTGATGATGGCGACCTGTTTTGCTGCTGCCTCCTTTCCCTCTGGGTCAAAACCGGGCCGGTCGGGGTGACCGGCTTGTTCGCGGGGACAATGTGGGCAGCTGTAAGATGAAATCAAAAGTTTAAATAAAACAGTCCACGCGGTCATATACAGGCGGGTTGAGAGGAACCTACTATCTTCGGGGAGGACGTCCTCCAGCTCTGAGAACAGCGGAATGTAGTGATTGATATCTAACCGCTCGTTCTCGAGAAACGCGAAGGTGTCCAACTCGATCTTTCCGACTTGAGGGGTTTGGAAAGCTTCTTCCCCCCGAACTTGCGGGTCGACTTGCAATAGTCCGAAGTTGCCTTCGAACATTACAAACTGCTCCGACCAGTTCGAGACCTTGTTCGCCAAATTGACGACCTTCAGTCCGTGACAGCCAAAGTAGAGATGCCCCCTGAAAGTTGAAGTCCCCACGTCGGGGACAGCCCGCACCGAAAAGAATTTCCTAAATAGATCAATGGAAAATCTGGTCTGCTCGAACCGCAGATACGAAATAAAGCTATATATGGATGCTATGGAGTTCGGTGGAAGCTGGCCGGGTACAACCCCATAGTGGTCAAAAATGGTGATGACTTCAAGTGGCAGCGGAAACTTGAAGCCATATTCAAAATGGTCGACAGGAACGGCTATCTGATGCGGGTTGGAAGAGTTAATCCGCTCGTCGCGCAAAGGAAGCCGCGCGAGCAGATCACTCCCTGCCATGTGTCTCGCAATGAATTCGTCTAGCTCGATTTGGGTAAGACGGCACTCCGGGTGGTCCGCCGAGTGAAAGGACAAGGCCGCATCTGTTCGAACGGCTTTAACCTTGACGGGTCGCCGCGACTTGGTCTTAGATCGCGCCATTTGAAATCATAAAAATGACTTCGAAAGGTCCCTACTTATAGATTTTGACGATCTGCGAATATCAAAATTATATCGCGGCTACACATTCTAACCGCACGGTCAACAACTTGCATGGTCAGATTTACTAGAAAAATAAAAGAACCAAGGGCATTCAGGAAATCAGGTGCAAGCATACATCACAGATCGCGCGACCTGTAATCAGTTCGGATAAAATATAGAGAATTTGAACAGAACACAAAGTACAACGATTAAACAAGAACCCACACGGGTTATTCAAATAAAAGATATGACGCAGAAAGAAGCATTGTCCATGATACACATTGTTCTAGAAAGCCGTTCACGACTGGCGGTGTTCGGGGGAGACGTTCTCTCTATGAAGCCGCGCGACCTGGTCGCTAGTATGGTTCAGAAGAGAGTAAATCTGGCTGGTATGATAATGGATGTGGTTGATCGTGCTATGAAGCCGCCCGACATCCCTCTCAACCCGCGTAGCATTAATCATACGAGGGGTTCCAGCGGCCTCATCGATCATTGGGTCAGCCGCTCTAACCAGGGGAGGATTTGAGCCCGCCCCAACAGTCGGGCGGCTAGAAACCTGCATCCCATCATTCATACTTCGCCGGCCTCCAACGACTTCTCTAGTTAACCGAAAAAATTTATCTTGATAATACTTTGAGTCATCCTCAAACTTGGCAGACATATTCTTCTCCTTCTCAAACTGAGCGGTCAGAATGGCGACTTGTGCAATCTTGGCCTTCTTCTCAGTCTCCACTGCAGCTCGGGCGGCCTCCAGCTGCATCTCCAGGCCTTTCTCCCTCCTGTCCAGGATTTCTTGTCGGTCTCCATCTGTGCCTTCAGCGCCTCTTCAGCCTTTTTCCTCGCCTTTTGCTCGGCCTCCAGGGTGGCTTGAATAACGACTTCTCGGTCTTCCACCTTCTTCAAACGGACCCTCAGATTCGCTAAGTCTTCTTCGAGATGATCAAACAATGGCTGCCCTTCTCGCGAAGCCGTTGTATAGGTCAACACCGGGGGGACTAATGGAGGCTCCTAGGCTCCATTAACCACACCTACCTTGACATATTTTAGAACCCCCTTCGCCGCCTCTAGATGAGGCTTCCTAGGATCTTGCATGTAACGGCTCACTCGGCCAACCGCAAACGAGATATCCGGCCGTGTAATTGTCAAATAAATTAAACTTCCCACCAGAGCCCGGAAAGGCTTAGGATCTGGCAAGATCCTTCCTTCATCCCGACGAAGTTTCACTCCAACTTCAAGTGGAGTAGAGCAGCGCTTCCCATCCGCCATGCCAAATCTCTCCACGATCCACTCCGCATAGGCCTTCTGAGAAATCAACACTCCGCTCTTCTTCCTCTCCACTTCAATACCAAGGAAATGGTGTAGCTCCCCCAAATCCTTCATCTCGAATCGGATTGATAGCTCCGCTCTAAGCATTGCCACCTCTCCGTCGTCATTTCCTGTAACGATCATATCATCTACATACAACAGTACAAGAACATGAAATCCACCCTTCTTCTTCACGAACAGACTCGAGTCGGAATCTGATGCATAGTACCCGCAAAACAACAAGTACTCCGCTATCTTCCCAAACCAAGCTCGAGGCGTCTGCTTCAAACCATAAAGGGCCTTCTTCAATTTACGAACATGCTCCGGATGAGACTTGGACACATACCCGGGTGGTTGCACCATAAAAATATCCTTGTCAATCTCGCCATAAAGAAACGCGTTCTTCACGTCGAGTTGCCACAACTTCCAACCTTGGCTTGCCGCCAATGCAATCACCAATCGCACCGAAGTCATCTTCGCCACCGGGCTAAATGTTTCCTCATAATCCTCTCCGTACTGCTGTGAAAATCCCCGAGCAACAAGGCGAGCCTTGTATCGCTCTATGCTGCCATCCGCCTTCTTCTTTACCTTGTACACCCACTTGCAAGTGACCGGAGTGACGCCATCAACTTTGGGCACAAGATCTCAAGTTTCATTCTTCTTGATGGCTTCCATCTCCTCATCCATGGCTTTCTCCCACTCCTCCACTCCAGTGGCTTCCTCAAAACATGACGGCTCCCGCTCGTCAAGAGGACCTGCAAAGAAGCACGAACACATGCTAACAAGATTACCTTCCCTGTAGCGAGCCGGTGGCACAATAGTCCTCTTCGACCTTCGCAAGACAGAACCACTCTCCACCGCTCCAACAGCATCATCACCATCAGCTCCCCCGCCAGAATAACTTGGAGCATCGCTCCCCCCGCTTCTAGAACCCGAAGCACCTGAACTAGAGCCTGATGAATTTGGAGCACTTGGAGACAAAGGCAACTCCACCAAAGAGTCATCACCAACTCTTCCTTCACTTCTTTCTCTTCTTCCTCCTGTACTTTCTTCCAAAGCAACAATAGAACCCCCTTGATAAGAGATCAACTCATCAAATACCACATCACGAGAGACAATGAACCGACGTGTCTGCGGGTCCATGCACTTCCAACCCTTCTTCCGCTCGTCATAGCCAATGAATATGCACTTTCGTGCCTTCGCATCCAACTTGGTTCTGAGAGAATCCGGAACATGCACAAAGCAAGTAGCTCCAAACACCCGCAAATGCTTGACACTCGGCTTCTCTCCAAACATCATCTCGTGTGGAGACTTCAACTCAATCGGACTTTGCGGCAACCTGTTGATAACATACGTCGCGCAAGCCATTCCCTCAGCCCATAAGGCTTTGGGTATGCCCTTCGCATGCAACCAACACTTGCACGTTTTCGCCAAGTGCCGAATCTTCCTTTCCGCCACTCCATTTTGTTGTGGAGTGTGAGCACAAGATAACTCTCGCCTAATACCGTGCTTCCTGCAAAAAGTAGAGAACTCATTAGAAGTAAACTCCCCTCCATTGTCCGTTCTCAACTTCTTAATCCGCAACTTCAGCACGCCTTCAACTTTCTCCTTGAACTCCATGAGCTTCTTGAAGACCTCCGACTTCTCCTTCACGAAGTACACCCACGTGTACCATGAGAAGTCATCCACAAGTACAAGCATGTACCGATTTCCTGAGTAAGTGGGCGTGGCGCACGGTCCCATCAAGTCACCATGAATACACTCCAACGACGCCTTGCATCTTGAAAGAGACCTGTCAAATGGGAGACGACGTGCCTTCCTAAACTGACACCCTTCACAAACATGACCGTCACCAAAAGAAGATAAGCTAGGAAAACCTTTCACTAGGCCTCTTGCCACCATAGTCTTCAACTTGTCCATCCCCACATGACCCAACCTTTCATGCCAAATAACCGCAGCGTCATTTGTCTTCATCTTGTTCACATAGGAGTTTGTAGATAACACAAATAAATCCTTCACACGCCGCCCGGTGTGAGTGATATCCGCCTTTATCGAAGAGAAGTTTTTCAAGAACTTTACCTCCTTCGGCCCGAACAAAACATGGTAGCCTGCATCAACCGCATTAGTCACTGAGAATAGGTTCTTCTTCATCCCTGGCACATGATAAACACTCTTCAACTTGAGTGCCCTTCCATCACTGCCCAAGGTAACTGTCCCCTCCTTCTCCAACGCATGCACTGAATCATCCGCCGTCACAATAACATCATTCCCTTCATAGGACTGAAGGGAGGAGAATTTCGATTCATCGCCAGTGAGGTGATGACCGCACCCAGAATCAACAATCCAATCATCCTGAAAATTTATGGAGGCCAAGGCATCCACCGACGTCGCCGTCATTTCTGCCAAGAAGCAATTCCCCCATTCCTCTTCATCCTTGGATCCCTCTCCTTTCTCCGCTACATGACCCGGCTTGAGATTCACCTTGCAATCTTTCTTGAAGTGACCCGGTTTGTTGCACCTAAAGCATTTGAGCCTCTTCTGCCCTCCATCAGACCTTGGAGGAAACTTGCCTCCATCTCCCTGTGATGAGGTAGAAGGTCCCTCCCCCATGTTCTTCTTCTTCCGCTTGTCCCAATTCTTCTTTCCTGAGAATAGAACCTCGTTTTCTCCTCCAGAAATGGAACACCCAGACATCTGCTTTGCTAGGCTCTCCTGGGAAGCCAACAAGTTCTCCAACTCCAACAAGGATGGCTGAGTAGCCCACCCCTGCACCGAAGTAATGAAGGGCACATACTCCTTCCGCAGACCGCGAATAACATGCCTCTTCAACTTAGCCTCCGAGATCGGCTCATCCGGATCCAACGCCGATATCTCCGCGCATAGGTTCTTCATCTTCAAGAAAAAGACTGAAATCGACAACTCCCTCTGATTGGCCTTCGCCAACTCATTCTCCAGGAATTGCAACCTTGCGACATTTTTCTTGTTGAACAAACCATCCAACGACTTCCAGACTTCCGAAGCCGACTTGCACCCGATGATGTGATCAAATAAATCTGGAGATATTGCCCGTTTGAGCGTAAACTCGGCCTGCGCATTTGTCTTCTTCCAGGCCCTCACCGCTGGACCGTTGTCCCCGGCCGCAATAACTTCCTCCTGTTCATCACCGCCAACAACCACCCATAGATCTTCTCCTAGCTACCAGATAACTCTCCATACAAGACGTCCACTTCTTGTAATTTGTCTGCGTCAGCAACTCAATACCAAGACCTCTCGCATATCCGCTTGCACCTTCCATTCCGGTATACCGATTTTCTTCTCCGAAGGAACTTAGCAAACACCGCTAAAACCAACGTAGCTCTGATACCATGTGAAAAATATGTGCCCAGGATGCGCACAACCACCGGAAAATAATGCAGGATATAATTGAAATCAAGAAAATAAGTTTGCAACAACACACAGATCAAATACCGGACATACACCGAGACAAACACGGTTGTATGATTCCAAATAGAGTCCACAAGAAATAAAAACAGAGAATCTGAAAATACGAAAACAGATTAACCTCCGCCAATCTTCAACTGCATGTACGGCCTCGTAGGAGCGAAACGCCACTTCGAGAAATACACCACGATGATCTCCTTGTCGAGGGCTACGCCGTAGAGTCGGCGATCTCTAGAAACGATGGTCACGCGGCGCCGAAATGAGGAGAGAAGACTTTCTCTCTCTAGAAATCCTTCACAGGCAAGCTTGGCGGCTGAATGTTTCACGGGAGAAGAAGAGGAAGCTACAGGATCATTAGGTTTTTTTTTTACTTCTTACAAGGAAACATATATAAATATATATATGGAGAATCGAAGTCGACGTGCGTCGAGTTGAGAATGGCGTTGAGTTGAGAGTGGCGTTGAAATGGAGTTGCGTCGAATTCACCATATCAAATCAGAGCATGCGTTGAATTCCCATCAGAGCATGCTTTGAATTCCTAATCAGAGCATGCTTTGAATTCCTAATCAGAGCATGCTTTGAATTCCCAATCAGAGCATGTTTGAGAGCAAATCAAAGCATGCGTTGAATGCTAATCAGAGCATGCTTTGAATTCCTGGACAAAAAAATATTATATAATATATGAGTAAAAACTGATTTCACTTCCAAAAATTCAACAGAGAGGTCGCCGGATGGGGAAGGAGGCTCGCCGGATGGGGAAGGAGGAGCGGCGGCGCAGGCGAAGAAGGCTCTCGATGGAGAAGACGGAGAAGAAATCGCGGACAGGGAGATGTCGAGCGGCTGGAGGAAAGAATAGAAATTAGGTTAAATTTTAGGCTTTTATTAGGTTTGTGGATAGTGTTTTAAAACACCTAAAATAATGAAATAATTTGGTTTGTATATAGCCATATTTGATTTGTATATAACATCACCCTTTTTGTTTCATCTCTATTGGGGAATGCTACCGCTATAAAAAAACCTATTTGGTAACCCTCCGATTTCTGTCATCGCTCTAGAACGCTATTTTGACTTTTTTAGAACGCAACCTGCTTCTTCCTTTTTTCACTGCATCATTGTCACCACTTCCATTTCCACCACTCCAACTCTCACCGCCGAATTTTATTTTATTACAATCAGTAAAATTTTATTTTTTGATTGGAGAAGGTTTGATCAACGGCCGCAATTTGGGATGCAGTCCATCAAACTTTTCCAAATTTTTGGAACGAAGTGAGAAGTTTCAACGAAAGACAAAGGTTTGTCTATAACTCTTATTAAAACAATATAAAAAAAGTACATACTTTTCAACAGGTTTATAAATTTTTCATAGGTACATGTTATGCTACTAATAAAATACATGCATCATATTTGAAAAAATTGGAACTTTACAAAATAAGTGAAATCATTTTTTATTATGCGTCTAAAAATTATATTATAAAATTTATGAAGAACAGACTAAAACAATTACTTTTTAGAATTTAGAGATTGAAATCTTAAATTTGAAAGTTTACGAACTGATTTCCAAAAACTCATTAAATTTGGGGATTGAAACCACAATTTTACCTATAAAACATCATCAACAACAACAACAACTGCATTTACCACGAGAATTTCACACCACCACAACTACTCCAAACACAACCATCTATGTTTCATCTCTAACATTCATAAAGCCATTGTTTTTTGGCCGAAGTTCTTCCTAAAAAAAATCACTTTTTTCAGCATGCGAAGGAAATATCAGTAGAACAGGAACAGAAACTTGCATTCATCAGCAACAAACGCCCAGAAACACACAGACAACTCTCGCCTTCTTAAAGCAACAATATAATTAAGATTAAGCCGCAAACACAGAAGCGCATGATGAGATTAAGCATAAGCGGTTGGATTCGCCAGCAGATATGCTTCAATGGCTTTGATCATCATAAACAATCCCGCCAGCATCTGCTCTTCTTCCTCGGCGGCGAGCAGAGTATCATCCAGAGTGTCGTACTCCAGTTTGATCTTTCCGACGGTCTCTCCGTTGCTCCCCACTTCAAACGTCATCTCGTAGGAGTATGACCTCAGCCTCAGCCCAATAAGCCCTCCTTCAATCACAGCCTGCTTCACTATGTATTTCTCATGGTCGATCGCTTCAACTCTGTCTTTTACGAATCGGAATTCCTTCACCGCTGCCATGAAAATCAGCAATCATCAGCTCGAAATGGAGGATTATGGCTCCGGTGTTTTTGCTCCGGTGAGTTTGGGCATATACGCCGCCGTCATAAAATGTATGTTTGGCGAATGACAGACACCAAGAAAAAAAAACTTGTTTTTAACGTAAAAATGAATGAGGTTAATTGTCAGTTCAACCGGGAGAACTTGGATTTAGGAAATAATGGCGAGGAGATACTGACCGTCGGTGAAGGTCAGTTTTTTGACAGTGCCGACTCCGCCGTCGCCTTCCACGATCTCGCCGCTGGCGATGAAGTCCGGCAGCAGCTTGGGAATCAGATTGTGGGCGTCAAGAACACCTGCTTTCCATACTCTGTCGAGGGAAACGGCGGAGATATTCTCGCGTGTGAGGGAGCCGGCCACCATGACTCTGCGCTTAGAAAGAAGGAAGAAAAGTGAGCGCAAAGGGAAGGTTTTTGACGAAGCGGTGAGGAGTTGAAGCGTGAATGTTCGCAAATCGAATGGTATATTTATAGGGATGTATGGAAGGTTTTCAGAATCGGATCGAATCGGTGAGACCAAAGGTTTAATGTCCGACCGATTGGACCAGTTGGACCGGTCTGACCGGGGTTGAACCGTAATTTATAATAAATAATAAAAACATATAAAAATTATGTATAACTATATAATAATACTAAGTTGTATAATTTTATACATATTTTTATAGTTTTATAGTTATATATATTTAGTTTTATACATATAAATACAATATAAATTATAGTATTATACCCACAAATAAATATAATAAAATATAATATGTTATATATATTATACATATATTTATATAATTATTTTTTAAAAATATACATAAGTCTGTGTATAAGTAAAAATTATTTAACTTGATATTATAAGTGGTTTTATGGTTGGATGGTTTGAGCTCTTCCTCTTATCTTGGAGGTCACAAGTTCAAAATCTGGCAGCCCCAACATTTTAAAATTTTAAACAGTTTCTCCAACCGGGCGGGTTTCCAAAACCCGCTCCGGTTCGCCGGTCCGCGGTCCGCCCGCCCGATTCCGCGGTTCCCAGGCGGTCCGCGGACCAAGCGGGTTGATAACCTGGACCGGACAGGCTGGGCGTCCGGTCAGCGGTTCGACCGGTCGGACCGCTCGGTCCGATCCATTTTCAAAAGGTTGGATGTATGCATATATATATATTTATTTATTTATTTATAAGAATCATTTCTATATCTTATAAAATGACCAAAATCTCCCTCTAAGCATATACATATGTAAATTTTAGGGGAAATTTTGATAATTTTGAAGTATCTATTAATTACATTTTTATTCTATAAAAGAAATTAATTATAGCCTTTACTTTTTCATATAATTATAACTTTTTAAATATTATTTGTAATTATAATTTATGATGTATACAAACACAATTAGTGGTTGTTCATCTATACCTTGAAGTAGGATTCTAAAAGAAAATAAAGGGCAGCGCGGTGCACAAAGCATCTCCACAGAGCGAGAAAGAATCTCATCACAAGGGTGAAATGTAAGGAAACCTTATCCTACATATTTGAAAGAGGCTGCTTCCAGGGACTCGAACCCGTGACCTCAAGCTCACACGACAACACCTCAACAGGTGCACCAAGGCTTCCTTTCAAAAATTGTTGTTGCGGGTCGCTCGGGTACTCTGGTAGACCGGTCGAATTGAACCACCTTAGCTCGGAAGCGAACCGAGCGCGCAAACAGTCAATTAAAGATTAGTTGAGTACACGGAGACTTTTTAACGTGGAAAACCCGGAAAGGATAAAAAACCACGTGGCCGGAGCTGTGCCGACTAAACTTCACTATCTTCTCAGAGCTTACAATTAGGTACTTAGAAGTCGAGCGCGACAGGCCGCCGCTCGTTACAACAATAGAGAGAGAGAGAGAGAGAGTTCCGAGGGTGACAGTCCACCTCTCGGAATACTAAGTTTTTTTTCCTTCTGAGAACTGCGGGGGAACAAAAGTGAGAATGCTCTGGAGAACGAAAGTGAGAATGCTGAGTCGCCTTTCGGGATGGGGGAAATCTTCAAGTCCACGAAGGAGATCTTCAAGCGCCGAAGGAGAATTCCGTGAAAATTTTCAAGGAGCTCTCCCGGGTGCAGAAGGCAAGGTCCCCTCAAATGAAGGTTCTGGGCTCCTTTTATAGCTTTGGCCGGGGGGTAGCCCGGTAATTTCGCCGTTGTAACCACCGTAACCACCTGGCGGACGAATCACGTTTTCCGGTTCGGAGCACACAGATCGCCATTTTTCATAAATGACCGTCTCGCCCCTGGGCAGTTCGGGCAGCTTTGTTGAAGGCGGAAAAGGTGACAAGCTGTTCCTGCAATCTGAGATATTAGAAAGACAAAAAGTGAGCATGCCCGAAATGTGAAAGTGCTCTGAGCGCGCTCAGAAGTGTTCTGAGCGCGTAACGAACGGGGAAGTGCTCCGAACGGAATTTGGAGCCCGAAAAGCGGGCGGCGAGCCAGAAGAGGGGGGACTCACCCCAACCTTGCTACGGGGGAGAGTGGTTCGACCTCACCTAAAGGGGGGAGCGGCGCGGCCGCACCCGAGGGGGGGGGGGGGGTACGACTTTGCTTGGCCGCACCCCCCACTATGGGGGGTGCGGCTATTCACACCCCACTAGTGGGGTGCGGGCTAATCGCACCCCAGTAGTGGGGTTCGGTCATGGCGGCGCGCGACGTGCGTTTCGTGCGTGTTCTCGTGTTGGCGGTTGGCGGCGGAAATGACGGGTTCAGCTTCTTCAACTCGGGCGATCATGCGTTGACCGTTGACTCCACCTCCCTTTAGTGGAGTTTTCTCTAGACGCACTCCAAGGCCTCTATGGATGCATAACATAAGTCCCCCAAACCTTCGGAGTCCGGACTTCTGCGCGGAGGAGTTCGGAGGTTTCGATTTTTCTGTGGCGGCTTTGATCATTGCTTTCTTTGTGGTGCCTTGGGTAGGAATTGCTGTCGGAGGATGAGCGTGTGATTGCTTTTGACTTCTTATTCTGTTTAGGCGTATCTCGTTCTGCGCTGCGTTGTGAAAGCGTTCTCGTGGCCCCGCTGCCCTGGTTGTTGTCGAAGTGTCGATTTGAGGGAAGATGCTTCAAGTTGGCCGGCGAAGGGTGTTTGTACTTTGAGATTATTTCTGGCTTGCTATTTAGCGTTGACGCCTGAGTAGCTTGGGGGCGATGTGCTCTGCTACGCGGGAGCGTGATGCTCTGCCGCGTGAGAGCGATGTGCCCTGCAACGCGGGAGCGTGATGCTCTGCAGCGTGGGAGCGGTGTGCCCTGCAACGCTGGAGCATGATGCTCCGTAGCGTGGGAGCGGTGCTGCAGCGTGGGAACGGTGTGCCCTACAACGCGGGAGCGTGATGCTCTGCAACGTGAGAGCGGTGTGCCCTGCAACACGGGAGCGTGATGCTTTGCAGTGTGGGAGCGGTGTGCCCTGCAACGCGGGAGCGTGATGCTCTGCAGCGCGGGAGCGGTGTGCCCTGCAACGCGGGAGCGTGATGCTCTCCAGCGTGGGAGCTGTGTGCCCTGCAACGCGGGAACGTGATGCTCTGCAGATTGGGAGCGGTGTGCCCTGCAACGCGGGAGCGTGATGCTCTGCAGCGTGGGAGCGGTGTGCCCTGCAACGCGGGAGCGTGATGCTCTGCAGCGTGGGAGCGGTGTGCCCTGCAACGCAGGAGCGTGATGCTCTGCAGCGTGGGAGTGGTGTGCCCTGCAACGCGGGAGCGTGATGCTCTGCAGTGTGCCCTGCAATGCGGGAGCGTGATGCTCTGCAGCGTGGGAGCGGTGCTGCAGCGCGGGAACGGTGTGCCCTACAACGCGGGAGCGTGATGCTCTGCAACGTGGGAGCGGTGTGCCCTGCAGCGTGGGAGCGGTGTGCCCTGCAACGCGGGAGCGTGATGCTCTGCAGTGTGGGAGCGGTGTGCCCTGCAACGCGGGAGCATGATGCTCTGCAGCGTGGGAGCGGTGTGCCCTGCAACGCGGGAGCATGATGCTCTGCAGCGTGGGAGCGGTGTGCCCTGCAACGTGGGAGCGTGATGCTCTGCAACGTTGGAGCGATGTTGTCTTTTTTGTGGACTTAATTTAGATTGTCAGACTCGACGCATGTCCTCCACTTGTGAGAGGCCTCTTCTTTTCACTACGATGGCGAGTTTGCTGCTTGGTAATAATACTGAGGGTCGTACGTGGCCTTAACTTTTCGGCGCCTTACTTTAAAAGATTCGCACCGCTGATTGAGCCAGAAAGTAAATGTAGCAATTTCAAATACATAATGGGTACATGCGCACAAGTATAATCTTGCGGCTTACTGTTTTTAAGAGCAGAAAACTGAAAGAAGCGGAAAATAGAAATTGATGATAAATGAAATGCAGGCTGTGCTCGCTCTATTAGGGGGGAAGTTTCCCTGCTCAGTATCTCTGGTTCATCCGTGTCGGGGTACTGCGTCGTCCTCTACTGGATTGTCAGCCCGTGTTCCGCGTTGGTTCGGGACTTGGTTTAGTAAAAACCTTCCGAGGAGGCCTTGTTGGACAAGACGCTCGATTTCCTCCTTCAATCGATTGCAGCCTTCAGTCCTGTGTCCATGCCCGCGATGAAGTCACAATACTGCAACTGGTTTCCTCTGTTTGGTGCAAGCGGCTCGGGCCTGCGTAGCGCATTGTTATCACGGATGGTGAAGAGAACGTTAGTCCTGGTAGTGTTCAGGGGAGTGTAGTCCTGATGCTGGTGAGATCTTCGGTCTCGGCTGGGATTGTCGTGATGCTTGTTGTTCTTATTGGGAACTGTCTGCGGCAGCGACTCCTCTTTCTTCCTCTTCGAGCTCCCCTCGAACTGCCGGCGGTGCGCTTCAATTGCCTCATCTGCTGCTATCTGGGCCTCGACTCGCTGAACGAGGTTAGGATAGCTTGGTACGGTTTCTCTCTTTAGAGCTCAGTAAAAGCCACTTGGGCGGAGACCTCCAAGGAAGACTCCTCGCAAAAGCTCGGGGTCGACTCCCGGGATCTGTCGAGCCTCAGAGGTGAAGCGTCGGAAAAAATCCTTCAGAGTTTCTCCGTCGTTCTGGCGGATTCCCGAGAGATGGGAGGGATCTCGGACAATCCTACGATTGTCGATGAACTGGTCTACGAACTATTGCGCCATTTCAGCGAAGTTGCTGATGGCCCCATCTCGCAGGGAGTGGAACCAAGTGCGCGCTTGTCCCTTCATGGTTGCCGGGAACACTTGACAGAGGAGTTGATCGGGGGCGCTGTAAATCCTCATGATGGTGGTGAAGTGATTGACATGTTCCAATGGGTCGTCCGTCCCGTCGAATGTTTCGATGTTGGGAAGATTGAAACCATTCAGAATTGGATGGGCCAGGACTTGAGGCGACAGTGGGGAGCCGTGATGCGTGGGACGGCGGGCGAGAGCTGCGCGTCGCCCCGCTTGACCGTACTCTTCCGCTATCATGTCATGTATTTCTTCTCGCGTGGTTCTTTCTATTGCTCGATCAGGGGCAGCTCTTCTGGGGTGATGGTGACGGTGGTCAGCTTCTGGGCCTCTAGCTATCGGGGCAGGGTGAGCGGAGCTTGCTTCGTTGGAGAATCTTTCTGAAGCTTCTCCTTCTCGAACTGCCTCCTCGTTCGGAGCATGACCCGGAGCTGGGGGCGGCGGAACGTTCAGCGCTGGGGGTTGAATGGGAGCTCGAGGAGCCCCAAGATTTCTTACGAGAGCCAGCATCTCGGCTTGCTGTTCTTCCATCTGCCGTACGCGCCCTTCCAGTACTGTCACAGGTGCATGCACTACCTCTTCTGCGAGAGGCGCATTGATAAGCGAGTGGGAGGGAGCTGCGTCGACGCGCCCCTCCGGGATTGATCCTTTAGTAGTGCGAGCACTTCTCCTTGCCATTGCAATTGGCGACAAGTGCTACCTCCGGTGAGTCTTTACAGAACCTTGGGAATAGTGTTCCCACAGACGGCGCCAAACTGTTGCGGGTCGCTCGGGTACTCTGGTAGACCGGTCGAATTGAACCACCTTAGCTCGGAAGCGAACCGAGCGCACAAACAGTCAATTAAAGATTAGTTGAGTACACTGAGACTTTTTAACGTGGAAAACCAGGAAAGGGTAAAAAATCACGTGGCCGGAGCTGTGCCGACCAAACTTCACTATCTTCTCAGAGCTTACAATTAGGTATTTAGAAGTCGAGCGCGACAGACCGCCGCTCATTACAACAATATATATATATATATATATATATATATATATATATAGAGAGAGAGAGAGAGAGAGAGAGAGAGTTCCGAGGGTGACATGCCACCTCTCGGAATACTAAGTCTTTTTTCCTTCTGAGAACTGCGGGGAACAAAAGTGAGAATGCTCTGGAGAACGAAAGTGAGAATGCTGAGTCGCCTTTCAGGATGAGGGAAATCTTCAAGTCCACGAAGGAGATCTTCAAGCGCCGAAGGAGAATTTCGTGAAAATCTTCAAGGAGCTCTCCCGGGTGCAGAAGGCAAGGTCCCCTCAAATGAAGGTTCTGGGCTCCTTTTATAGCTTTGGTCGGGGGTAGCTCGGTAATTTCGCCGTTGTAACCACCGTAACCATCTGGCGGACGAATCACATTTTCCGGTTCGGAGCACACAGATCGCCATTTTTCATAAATGACCGTCTCGCCCCTGGGCAGTTCGGGCAGTTCGGGCAGCTTTGTTGAAGGCGAAAAAGACGATAAGCCGTTCCTGCAAACTGAGAAATTAGAAAGACAAAAAGTGAGCGTGCCCGAAATGTGAAAGTGATCTGAGCGCGAAATGTTCTGAACGCGTAACGAACGAGGAAGCGCTCCGAACGGAATCCGAAGCCCGAAAAGCGGGCGGCGAGCCAGAAGATGGGAGACTCACCCCAACCTTGCTACAGGGGAGAGTAGTTCGACAACACCTAAAGGGGGCGCGGCGCGGCCGCACCCGAGGGGGGGGGGGGGGGGTGCGGCTTGGCCGCACCCCCACTATGGGGGGTGCGGCTATTCGCACCCCACTAGTGGGGTGCGGGCTAATCGCACCCAGTAATGGGGTTCGGTCATGGCGGCGCGCGACATGCGTTTCGTGCGTGTTCTCGTGCTGGCGGTTGGCGGCGGAAATGGCAGGTTCGGCTTCTTCAACTCGGGCGATCATGCGTTGACCGTTGACCCCACCTTCCTTTAGTGGAGTTTTCTCTAGACGCACCCCAAGGCCTCTATGAATGTATAACAATTGTAAAAGAAAATAATTCAATAAAAATGATTTTTTGAAACTTTATTTCTCTTTGCACGGTTTGAAATAATCTACATTATTCGAGTTCTTAAATTAATTTAATTAAATAAAAAATAAAAAAACATAAGTAGATATTGGATGGTAATTTTGAAAAAAAAAAGAGTCAACTAAATTGAAAATGGGAAGTATGCTCTTGTCTCTGTTCTGGGATGAATCAATAAGAATCCTTCCAATAAGAAAATTTTGATGCCATTAGAAACTTCGATTAGTATAAAACTTCCAACTTGAAAAAAAAAAAAACAGGCTCGTTGTCAAATTTAACAGAAAACAAAATAAAAAACTCAGCTTTCTCTCTGTTTCCATCTCCGTTTTGTACGGAGAGTTGACGGCCGGCCACCTGAAAACGTTAATTTGCAGGCCAGTGGATTTATATAAACGATAAACGAAGGACACACCAAAGAACATCGCTCCACGTAGAGACCTCGGCTCTGTTTGTTTCCGCGGTGGTGTTTTAGGTTTCGTTTGGTGTGGTGAACGCGGTGGTCATGAACCGTGTTCGTGAACGTCCGATCTCACCTAAAAAAATTCATGCATGTTATGCTCAAAACTAGTTTATTTTTTTGGTAACTGTCATAACCTTTGTCTCACCAAACATACATTCTATGATAATGATGTTTTTAACCAAACTCACCGGAGCAAATAAGCCGCGCAAAACGAAGTCTTAGAGTGTTGAGAATGAGAGCGGTATGTATGGAGGGGAGGAGGGTAGTTTTGGCGTTGATGGCCAAAAATAACGTTTTGAATTGTTAGGAATGAAGAAAGGAATTTTATCAAACTTTTTTTCGCCGAAACAAACGGAGCCCTCATCCGGCTACATGAAATCGGATGGAACAGGGAAGATGTCTGTAGCGGCCGACCTTAACGGCCTTTGAGAGGAGAATTATTCTATATTGGTCCGGGACAAAGTCGGGGATCAAAATTGTGTGGAGTTTATTATGCACCACGGGCCACGCACTCTGCCCAAAACCATACATTCTATTGGTCCCGGACGCCAACTGCCGTCCGTGACCCATGTACAAAAATTTCCTCTTTGAGAGGCCATCCCTCCCCATCTCTTCAAGGATTATGGTCGGTGAATTTCGAAGACGTGAAATTTTTCGACAATTTATCTTTTATGATAAATAAATAAGCAATAATTTCTCCGATCAAACTTGATCAAACTAAGATCAAATTCGATCGATCTTTTAACTACTATAATTGAACTCACTAATAAAATTGTGTTTTTAATATAATAATTACTGCAATTGCTCGTGAGTTCGTGATTGGCAAGGGCGGATCTAAGGGGGTCCCCCCTTCCCCCTAAGAAATCCATAAAAGTATAATTGGATTTGGATTCCTCTTGTCGAGGGAATGAATTTTGACTATTCACACGTCAAAAACGATGGCAGGATGAGGGAGAAGCGTTTTCGATAAGATTGAGGTCTTTAAATTATTTTTAACGAGAGGAAGACGATGTCTGGCCCCCTCCTACAAAGCTGCTGCCATTTTGATCCTTCATATGTTTCTTCGGTTTCCGCAAGCGTACAACCGCCTCTACGCTAGTAGACGAGCACAACAACATTTGTGTCGTCTCCAGCAAGCATGTTGACGCCTCCTAACACGCCCAACGCGTCCGTTCCCTTCATCTGCCGTCTCAAGCGCCTTCACGATCCCTATCTCCGTCGACGAAGACATCCATTTGGTAAACGGCGCACTTGTACGTCAAGGGGAAGCAACATCACTCGTCGTTATGTTTTTGTCATGTCGCCGTCTCGTCGTCCTCAGCCACAACTAAAGCCTCCATCAATCTCCCCTTTCAACGCCATACCAGCGGCGCCTGCTCGCTCCTCACGAGATCCTTGCCGATCGAATCCGCTTAATCACTCGCGTGTGTCGTCCTTGCTGACCGCACCGGGAAGAGCGACCTTTTTTGAGCCCCGGGCCGGGTCATCTGCCCTCGGCACGCCTGGCGTTTCACCTCGAGCAGTTCCATCGAGCCCAGCCCCGTTTGGGAAACCGTGTAGACCTATCAGTCGGCCCGCAGTTTTCTCTCCCAGCCGCACCACCGCCTCGACCTGTCATAGCACCACCGACCCTCCTCTACCGGCCTTGCCAGTCATCTCTCCGCCTCTTTTGCCTCCCCCTTGTTTAAATTTCTGGATCCGACTCTAATGATTGGTCCCTAGCGACCAATTTTCGGAATGGTACCCAAGCTGTCAAAAAATTCTGCGCTTCAGATAGATGAAGACCAAGATATTGCTAGGCTAATTACTATGTATTAGCTAATTAAGAGCTAATTAATATAAAAACAATGTCATAAAATAAAGTTAATCAATGATGTATAAATAGCCATTAATACCCAATGATTGGAGAAATTGAATAATAGCAATTTTTTATTCATCATCATTCACCTCATTATGTCATTAATTATTTGACCAATAATTTTAAGTACTTAGTATTAAAGATAATAGTATATTTGTCTGCATATGCAGTTCACACCAAATAATTTGTCCATAAAATATAAACGTATCAACAAAATAAATGACAAGAAATTGTAGTTAATTTTCCACAAATCATTGGATTACATTAATGTGGTCATCAAAGCGTATTTTTCGGTACTTTAGAGGGACATCAGATGTTGGTCTAATCTATGGAGGTAACACTGATTGTCTTGTTGCTAGATACTCAGATTCAGACTATGCAGCAGATGTGGATGACAGAAGATTAGTTACATGGTATGTCTTTACTCTTGGAAACTCTGTTGTAATTTGGAAGGCTACTTTGCAGCTTTCAGTTGCATTATCCACTATAGAAGCATAGTACATGACCTTAACGGAAGCAGACAAGGAAGATAGTTGGTTAGCGGGTCTTCTAAGTGATCTTGAATTTCATCAGGATCAAGCTATTATTTTCTGAGATAACTTGAGTGCCTTATGTTTGACAAAAGATCAGGTGCGTCATGACAGGACTAAGCGTATTGATGTGCGATATCACTTTATCCGGTCAGAAATAAATCAAAGTGAAGTAGGTTGGCACAACAGATAATCCAGCAGATATGTTCACTAAATCAGTTTCGAAGAGCAAGTTCACGCACTATTTAGACTTGCTCAATATTGACAGTTGGAGATAGCCCCAAGGGGGGGCTGACATCAGCAGATTCATGGCGTGTTACTTCTGTAATGATAAGATTCAATGCAAGGTGGAGATTGTTAATTGTATGCCTTGAATTCTAACCAAAATACGACTAATGATGCTGAATACGACCCGCAAGGCATAAAATTTTCTGGCATATGGCCCGAGGCACACTGGCGAGTGCCCAGGACATGTGCGGTTGTAACCGCAGCTAGAGGATGCATCCAGAAGGTGGAAACATAACTTTTTGGGGCACACGGTCCGAGGCACACATGTGTGTGCCCAACCCGTTTGCCATTCTGACAGTTTCATGATGGTTGTTACACGCCTGTTGATGAAAGGTCGCGATACTCGAGACACATGGCGAGGCACATGGGCGTGTCCCTCTGTCCGTGTGTCAATCTTGTTTCCCGAAATTGTAATTGTACGAAGTGTTATATAAACTCTTGGTCGTTCTTGGCATTGGGTATTGTGAAATTTGAATTCTGAAACGTCCCTATCTATGTAACCATGACCTCTGTTCTTGATAGTGAAGATCTGACTGCTGCTGCCTGTGGACGAGCCCATTTTGAGGTGAACCGCATAAATCTGTATCATCTGTGATTATTTGATTTTTGTTTTGTTCATAAGGAATTATTTTTCTTTTAGAAAGAAGAACACAGGGACATAAAAATGTCAAGACAATGGGGTTGTCTTCCATCAGACCTAATATTAGATTCTGATTATTTGTAATTGTTTTCATTAATTTGATCATGAGTAATTCAATTGGACTCCTCCAATGAAATTCATATTGGTGTGACGGTTTTGCTCCCGTGAGTTTGGACAAAATACTATTTGTCGTAAAATATGAGTTTGACATGAAAGCGGTTATTATCGTCACAAAAAATTTAAGTTTAAACTTAAATGTGGATGAAATTCCTCCGGTGAGATTTAGTGTTCATGAACGGACGGTTCATCACCATCGTCCTCATGACTGCCACTGTCGTGCAAAACGGAGCCTTAGTTTGGTGAGAAGTTTTTGCTCCGGTTAGTTTGGACAAACACGACACCACCATAAAATTAATATATGCTTGGCATGACAACAGTTAGGACTGCCCTAGATAAAAAGAATGGAGTTCTTTAGGTGATGTCGAGTCCAGTTTCGCGGCCCTAGATTGAGCCCGATTAGACCTGGCTTGGTTCGGCCCAGGCCTGGCCTAGGGGGCACCACCAAGCCTCCTGTTTTTGTAAGGGCCCGACCCGGTGCCCGAACCAGGAACCAGACTGTGCCTGGTGCCCGTTGGGGCCTGCCCAGCTGTAAAGATGGGTAGTCACCCTACATTTAATGCTACCCGCCCAAAAATTTTGTTGCCAAATGGGAGCAATTGATGTTGTTTGGCAACAGTTAGCTGCCTTTGACGGGCAATATCCATTGCTGCTGCCATTTGGCGGCAGTAGTGGCCCTCAAATGAGATATTTGGGGGCATGCCCTTTAGCGGCAGCAACTACCCCCAATTGTGATATTTATGGGCATGCCTAGCCAGGCCCAGGCTTGGCCTGATCTGCTAGGCGCATCCTGGGCCCGATTTATGCAGGGCCTGGTCTGGGCCTGACAGCAAAAAATCCCAAGCCAAGATAAAAAAAATCTAATTTTGAAAATGGAAGTGGAAGAAGTTCCTTAGGTGAGATCGGGCTTTCACGAACGGTTGTTCATAACCATTGTGTTCACGATCGGTACCGTCGTGCCAAATGGACTCAGTTGTGATGTGCATGATTACAAATGTTGAGTTTTACTTTCCATGCGATTAGAAAGAGAAGCGGAGAAGAGAGAGAGAGAGAGAGAGAGAGAGAGAGAGAGAGAGAGAGAGAGAGAGAGAGAGATGTTAGAATTTTGAAGTGAGCTACCGCGGGCGCTAGCGCTACAGCCGACGGTAGCTCAGCTTCTAGATGACGTCTCCCGGATCTATAAATATGGGGTTAATTCCCCTGCAAAGCAAAACAGAGGGAAATAGAGACTTGATCGATCTCAATTTGGCGTTCTCAGACAGAGTTAACTCGGTCTGAGTTCGGAAAGGGACCTAAAGCTGGTTTCTTGAGTGTGGGTGATCGCGAGCTAACGCGGGCGCTAGGAGCCAGCGCAGGCGGTAGTGGCTGAAGCAGACTGGCGGTCCGCAACCTGCGGTCTCGTCAGTGGAGTGTGCGAGAGCGAGCTCGCGGTCTGAGAGATAGCGCGGGCGCTAGGAGGTAGCGACGGCGGTAGTGGAGAGTAGAAGCGGACATTGTTCGCGACCAGTTGTTTTTCTTTATTTTCGGCTGTTGTAAACTAAGTTGTATGCAACTTATATTTTGTCATGTCTCTTATAATTTGTAACTATTTGTCAAGCAATAAAAATACGTTTTTTGTTCATTCTTGGTGTGCTTGTCTCGGTGTTCCATCGATCTTGAAATCTTCACATGATATCAGAGGTAGGTTGGAACAAACACTGAGCAACCAAGATGGACGACGGAGGAGGTTATGCGAGAGGTCTTGACATTGAGTTGCTTACTTAGACAAACTTCAAGAAATGAAAGTCGTGTATGGAGAGCTACCTTCTTGGAGAGAACCTATGAGAGATCGTTGGTGGAGATGAGCAAGAGGAAGTTGTAGCTGCCGAAGGTAATGCTCAAGCTGTGAGAGCTTGGACGAAGACAAACGCCAAAGCGGAGTTCACTCTGAAGAGAGCTATTGCTCCTAACTTATTCGACCACATCATGGGTTGCAAGTCAGCATCTGAGATCTGGAAAGCCCTCAATGGGTTATTCAACAAGAAGAATATAGCACGACTACAATTTCTGGAGAATGAGTTGGCGCGGTCCACTCAAGGAGAGTTTTCGATATCCACCTTCTTCTTGAAGGTGAAGAACTTGTGTGCGGAGATCTCGACCTTGTATCATGATGAGCCGATCTCTGAGGCAAGTTGAGGAGACGCATACTCCGAGGCCTGTGGAAGGAGTATGTTCCATTTATTACCTCAGTGCAAGGATGGGCTACTCAGCCCTCCTTACTATAGCTAGAGAACCTGTCGTCGTCACATGAGAGCTTGACGAAGCAGATGATAGGAGTGTCTATCTCAGAGGGAGATATCGAGGTGTTGTTCTCAGGAAAGAATAAGTCCTGGGACAAGAAGAACTATGGAGATGGACCTTCGTCATCCTCTCAAGGATATAGAGGGAAGTTCCTCCCTGCTCGTGATGAGAGGGGGAGAAATCTTTATTATGTCTATAAGAAGTACGTGCACATGACAAAGGATTGATGGTCTAATCTGAAGGCCGATCACGTTGTTGAGAAGGAAGGAGGCCACTAGAGAGGTGGAGGTCACCAGGGAGGTGAGGGAGGAGACAACTGCTTCCTGGCTGAGATGACGGCAACGCCAGTCGATGTCTTAGCCTCCATTAATTTTGAGAATGACTGGATTGTGAATTCTGGTTGCGGACACCATCTCACTAGAGACGTGTCCAAGTTTGCCTCTCTGAAGGCATATGGAGGGACGGATGTCACCATCACTGCAGATGATACGGTGCATCCAGTTGAGCAAGAAGGGATGGTGTCCCTTGGAAGTGAAGAGAAGCCTGTGACATTGAAGAACATGTATCAAGTGCCGGGCATGAAGAAGAATCTCTTCTCGGTCGTAAACGCAGTGGATGCTGGATACTACGTGCTGTTTGGACCAAAGGAGGTGAAGTTTCTGAATAACCCGTCTTCTGTTGATGCTGATATCACGCTAACTTGGAGAAGGGTGAAGGATTTGTATGTTCTATCTGCAAATGCCTATGTTGATAAGCTGAAGACAAATGACAGCGCTGCGATCTAGCATGAGAGGTTAGGTCATGCGAGGATGGACAAGTTGAAGATGATGGCTGCAGAGGGTCTGGTGTGTGACCTGTCTAATCTCTCTTCCTACGACGACGGTCATGTGTGCGAGGGCTGTCAATATGGAAAGTCACATCGACTTCCGTTTGACAAGTTGGAGACCAGTGTAAGACACCTCTTGAATACGTACATGCTGATGTGATGGGGCCGTGCGCCACCCTTACTTATAGAGGAAATAAGTATGCGCTGGTTCTGGTGGATGACTACACCCGCTACACGTGGGTTTATTTTTTGAGGGAGAAGTCAAAAGTATTTGTGAAGTTTCAGGAGTGGAAGGAACTAGTGGAGGGGAGAGATTAGACCTAAATGGATGGTGTCTTCACACCAGCTCATGTTCGAGGAGAAGCCAAATGTGGGTCACATGAGAGTTTTTCGTTCTACCTGCTTCGTGCACGTCCCGGATGCACAGAGAACCAAGTTGGAGCCGAAAGTACGGAAGTGTGTCTTCATCGGCTATGATGAGCGGAAGAAAGGGTGGAAGTGCATGGATCCGCAGAACCATAAGTTCGTCGTCTCGCGCGGCGTAGTAATTAATGAACTGGTCTTGTATCAGGGAGTCTCTTCTGTGGTGCTGCCGGAAAGTGAAGGTTCAAGCAGGAGAGAAGAGAGACTCACTGAGGACTCTACTGTGGAGTTGGAGTTATCTTCTAGTGCCCCATCGCCATCCAGCTCAGGAGGAGCTTCGAGTTCGAGAAGCAGAGGGAGCAGTGCTGCAAGAGATGATGGGAGTAAAGCTGTAGAGGATGAGTCTACCAGAGTGGTAGAGAGTGGCCAAGCCTTGAGGAGGTCGAAATGGATCATCGTCCCGCCTTCTCGTTATATGGAGGGGAACTTCGTGAGTTTGGTCTCTTGCTTCTTCGCAGGACCACTCGACGAGAGGGAACCTGCCCGCTTTGAAGATGCAGTTGACATTAAGGAGTGGGACGTGGATATGAATGAAGAGATGGAAGCCTTGGAGAAGAATGAGAGATGAGACCTTGTTCCCATGGTAGAGGGCATCAAACCTGTCACCTGCAAGTGGGTGTACAAGGTTAAGAAGAGAGCTGACGGAGGAGTAGAGCGGTACAAGGCTAGGCTTGTCGTTCGAGGTTTCTCACAAACCTATGAAGAGGACTATGAGGAGACGTTTAGTCCTTTGGCGAAGAAGACGTCGAACAGTCATTGCTCTGGCACCGTGCTGAGGGTGGAAGCTGTGATAGCTTGATGTGAAGAATGCGTTCATGTACGGAGAGATTGACAAGGACATATTCATGGTGCAACCATCTGGATATGTGTCCAAGTCACAACCACATTATGTGTGCAAGTTGAAGAAGGCCCTCTACGGGTTGAAACAGGCACCGAGAGCCTGATATGGGATGATTGCGAAGTACCTGTAGTTTTGTGGTTATGATGCCTCAGACTCAGACTCTAGCATGTTCGTGAAGAAGAGTGAAGATCTTTATGTATTGGTGCTGCTATATGTCGATGAAGCTAAGTACAATGCGTCGTGCTTAGCAGCTCAAGAGTGTGTCTGGCTGAGGAGGCTGGTGGAAGATATGGACGAGAAGGTCAATGCACCTACAGTTTTTCGCGGTGACAATGAGAGCGCTTCGGATCAGAGAAGGTGCTGGGTGGCTTAATTTCGGTGGAGCATGTGCGGAGCGAAGACAACATTGCAGATATATTCACGAAACCCCTTTTTGCGGGGCCGTTCAGGAAACTTCGCTCGCTGCTCGGAGCTGTTGACGGAGCTCACTTCAAGGGGGAGTGTTAGAATTTAAGTGAGCTACCGCGGGCGGGCGGTAGCTCAGCTTCTAGATGGCATCTCCCGGATCTATAAATAGGGGGTTAATTCCCCTGCAGAGCAAAACAGAGGGAAGTAGAGACTTGAGCGGTCTCAGACAGAGCGAACTCGGAGTGAGTTCGACAAGCGACCTAAAACTGGTTTCTTGAGTGTGGGTGATCGCGAGCTAATGCGGGCGCTAGGAGCTAGCGCAGGCGGTAGTGGCTGAAGCGGTCTGGCGGTCTGCAACCTGCGGTCTCGTCAGTGGAGTGTGCGAGCAGCGAGCTCGCGGTCTGAGAGCTAGCACGGGCGCTAGGAGGTAGCGCCGACGGTAGTGGAGAGGAGTAGAAGCGGACACTGATCAATACATCTCCACTAAATTGCTTACTCAATTTTAGGGCAATATCCCAACCTAACTTGAATAGTTAGTAGTTTTGGGTAAGATTGATTTGAGAGCTAAGTTTCTAGATCATTAGAAAACATTTTTGGGACAAAATATAGCCTAAAGAAGAGACACAACACCTTTTATTTTCACCACGTCTAAACCATAAATTATATGGAGATGCTTACAAAACCGAAGACAGGTAGAAAAAGTTCAATTGATATCGCAAGTAGCAACACAAGCATTTTTCATCAAAAGATGAGGAGCAAGGTTATCTTTCTTGATATATCATTGTCGTTGCGAATTAACCATAATAACTATAAGTAAGACAACATAGAACATACGTATAAATACTGCACTAAACGGATGACAATTCGTAACCACCGCGTTCATGACCGACACCACTATGCCAAACGGACCATTAGCCACGTAACGTGGCACCACCTTCACTCACATCGATAGTCGATACATTGATCCCTCTTCCTAATTAGATTGATCTTCATACACTAATTGGCAATGATGTTCCGCCTTCACTCTCACCATCGACTTAGGAAGACCCTTGATGGGCTCCTGATAGCCATTTGTTTAGGGTTTAGGAGCTTATCAAGTGAGATCAATTTATAAAGGGTGTGTGAAGAGTATTGTTGGGGCAATTGGGCATCACTTACATAGTGTGTAACGGTCCAGGCCCGCCAACACGGGATCCAGCTGGACCGCCGGCACCCTCCCGGCCCAGGGCTGCGAACACGGGACTCAGCTGGCACCGGAAGGGTTCAGCCTAACCAGATGATCTGCAGACCATGCACCCCAATCCCTCTCTGTCCCACCACAAGGCACAATGGGTTGTTGGAGACCGCAGTCCCCCTTTGATGAGAATTGAGCCAGTTAATCGGCAGCGCGTGGACTTCCCAGGAGGTCACCCATCCCGTGACTACTCCAGCTCGAGCACGTTTAACTATGAAGTACTCTCACTTCTCATCATCAATTGAGCTGCAGCTCAATTGATGGTGAAAAGTGAAAGTACTCCATAGTTAAGCGTGCTCGGGCTGGAGCAATTCTGGGATGGGTATGCCCGCTATCAAATGCAATTATCATAGAATCAAATGCAATTATCATAGATTGTATATTTGGCAAGAGAAAGATTATGCCCGCTACCAAGAAAATAAACTAGTTTTGAACATAAAATGCATGGATTTTTGTAGGTGAAGTCGGGCGTTCACGCAACCACACGGTTCATGATGATTGTCGCGTTTGGTTCTGAGTGGTTGCTCTCTTGTTGCGTGCCTTCACAACCAACTGATTGGCATATAGTAATTAAAAACTCTTTCATTTTGGATAAAATTTTGTTAAGTTTTCTATTTGATTCAAAGAAGAGATAACACCATTTTGTATTCATGTTTAAGTAATTTGCTTCCTATGTAAGCCTAAATTCAGCACTCAAATGCCATGACAACGTTAAAGAACAGAACCATAGGCTTTTATTCATCCGTAGCAAACTCAAACAGGGAAAAAAACCTGAAACAGTACACAGATTTCCTTCTCACCGGAAGATCAACATAACAAGCCAAAAACCAGCAACAAAACAGAGACGGCATGATCAGATTAAGCATAAGCAGTGGGATTCTCAAGGAGATATCCGTCAATGGCTTCGATCATTACAAACAAGCCCGCCAAGATCAGTTTTTCTTCGTCGGCGCTGAGAGGAGTATCATCCATAGTGTCGTAATCCACTCTGATCTTTCCATTGGTTTCTCCATCGCTCCCAGCATCAAGCTTCATCTCGTAGGAGTATGTCTTCAGTCTCAGCCCAATAAGCCCTCCTTCGATCACAACCTGCTTTACTATGTAGTTCTCACTGTCCAGCACTTCAACTCTGTCTTTTACAAAGCGGAATTCCTTCACAGCTGCAGATAGTTACACAGGTAATAAATTAGTATGCTTTTGAATTTTTGATGCAGGATGATCATCAAATAATTAGAACACTGTAATCCACCGGAGAAAATAAATATTAAATTGTGGAAACTTTTTTTTAGTAAACAGCTTACAAAAGACTGCGATTTGAAGAAAGACGGATCAAAAACATATACAAATTAGTGAATTGATGAAGTCTAATTCAAAATTGCTATCCTTCGGGAAGAGTTGACTTCTAATTAGAACAGGGGTTTAATTATATGGAAGATTCAATTTTAAGCAGGCAGTAAAACAGACCTTCACTGAAAGTCAACTTTTTGACGGTGCCTACTCCTCCGTCGCCTTCGACAAGCTCGCCGCTTGCGATGAAGTTCGGCAGCAGCTTGGGCAGCAGATTGTGGGAATCGAGAATACCCGCTTTCCATATTCTGTCGGCGGAAGCCTGCGACACAGTCTCGCGCGTGAAGAAGCCGGCGACCATGGTTGTGCGTGTGAGTAAACCGGATGAAGAAGAGGATTTGAAGGATGAATTGTAGCAGAGGGAAATGGCATATTTATTTATAGGCGCCAAAATGGTGGAAGTTTTGCTGGGCAAAAACTCTGATGTGGAATCCTCATAAACCTTGCAATGGGATCTGTTCACAAGTCTACAAAATTGTTTTGTAAGACATGTTAACGCAGATGGAAAAGGTGGAGCCTTTCCATTTCCAAAGTCTTAAAATTTATATTGGCAGACCGTCGTCGGAACAAGCTCGAGGCCGACGAGCCGCTCCTCAAGCTCAACATCAACTTCTACCCGTGCTGCCCACAGTGCTGTCGCCGTCGAAGCCGACACCTTCATGCGATTACTCGAAAAATAACTGCAATTTGAATATTCTTCCAATTCCAATGAGGAATCTGTTTTGCTAATTCATTTACCAAAGTGTGATGAAATTCGGTCATTCTTCTTTCATTTGCAAGTTATAAGAAAACCGTTTGGAGATTCTGGCTCCCTGTTCTTTTTCTAGCTTTGAGAATTCACACAAAACTGATTGTCGCAGATCACAGTTATCTGGATCTTGCCCCTGGGTATACATTTAGGTTATGTTTAGAAGTTAGAGCCGTTAATGTGAGAAAAAAAGTTGTCAGTGATGGGTTATCATCTATTATGTAGAGAAATTCGGGTTGCGATTAGTCAAAAACCTCACTCCTCCACTAAGATAATGAGGTCATGGGTGAGAAAGTGAGTTTAACCAAAAGAAAGTCAAACTCACTATCTCTGCAACAAACCACGCACGTAATCGCTGTGAGAGCACACAGTCCTGCAAGTGCAACCGCGAGCACCCGCGGTACCGCGCACGACACCCGCGCGCGGCACCCGCGCACGCAACCGCGCGCGGCAGTGTCACGCACAACCACGCGTGGCGGTGCCGCGCGCGCAACCGTGCGCTCCACGCGCAGTACCGCGCATGGCCCGCGCAGTATCGCGCGCGGCATGCGCGATACCGGTTGCTCCCCCTCGCCGCGCGGCACACCCGCCGCCCCTTTGCGTCGTCCTCGCGCGGCTCCGATCGTGCTTTTACAACGCTATCGTTCGATGCTCGACGCTCACTTAGCACCGCTAAGCTCGTAACGTGCCTTTGACCCGCGCGCATTTGAACATTGCAAAGTTCATAGTGCGCGCAGTTGCTAACTCCACTTTTCTTCTTGAGACTGCAGGATTCGCGCATTGCTATCAGAATCGTCAACGAAGCTGCCCGAACTGCCCGAAGTGCCAGAACTGACCAGGGGGCGAAATCATCATATTCAGAAAGTGGCGATCCGTGTACTCTCGATCAACGGTCGATATCGGCCCGTCAGGTGGTTACGGTGGTTGCAATGATGAAATTACCGGGTCGCCCCTGTTGACGTTGAAGTGGAGCATGCAGGCGAGTGGAGGAGGTGCTTGGCCTAGGCGAGTGGATGTTGGGCCAGGCGAGTGGAGGAGAGTGCATGGTGCTGGGCGAGTCCAATAGAGGGGGCGAGTGGGAGCCTTGGGCTGTGCGAGTGGAGATGTGTGCTGTGCTTGTGAGGGAGTGGAGTTGGCTAGTGTATGAAGAGAAGAAGTGCTGTGCATGGGGGGTTTGAGCTTGCGATCGAGTGGGTGAGGTGCAGTTGAAGCTGTGCGAGTGGAAGAGTGGAGAGGGGGTGCTGGGTGAAGTTGGCGAGTGGGCTGCCTTGTTGAGTTGCCGAGTGGAGCATTGTGCTTGGCTGTGCGAGTAGAGTGGGGAGGGGGGCTGCTGTGAGCTTGGCGAGTGCACCATGGAGGGGGGCTGCTGTTGTTGGCGAGTGCAAAACTGCCGAGTGCTGCCTTGTGAGAGGGAGCTTGGCGAGTGGAATGAGGAGGAGGTGTGCATGCATGCAAAGTGGAGCTTTATGCATGTGCCGAGTGGAAGTGTGTGTGCATGCAAGTGATGTGACATGTGCATGCATGAGTGGTTAGTGTACCCCCCCCCCCCCCCCCCCCCCCCCCCCCCCCCTCTCTCCTATGTTTGTGTTTTCTATAAATACCCCCCCCCCCTTTAGAGAGCTAATGCGAAGAGAGAGAGAGAGAGAACTTGAAGAGAGAGAAACTTCAAGTGAGTGAGAGTGGGAGTGTGCCTACACCCCAAGAGGTCCAACCCCAACCCGCACCTCAGCGAGAGGTGAAGAGTGCACTGTGAGGTGGAGAGTGCAGGGTTGAGTGTGTTGCATAGTGGAGAGTGCGTTGATAAGCTCAACGGCACCTAGTGGAGAAGCGGACCTTGTCCGCGACAAGTTACTATTTTTCATATATTTCAGTTGTTGTGAATCAAGGTGTATGCACCTTGTATTCAGCTTTTCTATTTGTAATCAATCAATTGCCTAGTATAAAGTGTTATTCGTCTTTGTTCATCGTTGGTGTTCTTGTTCATGGTAGCAGCATGAAAATTTAACAGCCCCCGGCCAAATCTATAAAATGGTCTTTGAACTCTCATTTGAAGGGATCTGACATTTTGCATCCGAGAGAGCTTTCTGAAGAATTTCTTCAGAGATCTCCTTCAGTGTTCGAAGATCTCCTTCGCGACTCGAAGATCTCCTTCGTCGCTTGAAGATCTCCTTCGTCGCTTGAAGATCTCTTTCGGACTTCGAAGACCTCCTGTAACAACAAAATACTTAGTTTTTCTGAGAGGTGTCCTGTCACCCTCAGAGACTTTCCTTCAACTGCAACTGTAACGAGAAGCGGTCTGTCGCTCTCGATTCTCGCAACTTTACTTGTAACACTTCAACACCTAGTGAAATTTGGCTGACGCAGATCCGTCCACGTGGTTTTTCACCCTTTCCGGGTTTTCCATGCTAAAACGTTCTCTTGCCATCTGTCTGTTCTCTCTGTGGTTGTTTGCGTGCTCGGCTCACTCTCGGGCTAAGACGGTTCAATTCGCCCGGTCTGAAAGAGCGTCGAGCGACCCGCAACAGTCAGAAATGTAGTTTATATAAAGAACTGTTTGTTAAAAATGATTTTTTTAGATAACTACTGTTTGATGAAACTCTGTTTGCAGAGATGTTCGAAACACATAATGTTTGGTAAGAGCATAATTTTGGCAGTTATTATGATTTTAAAATAGGTAAAAAAAACAGAGTTCAAAATTTTGACCGTTATTATGATTTTAAAATAAAATGACAATTTCTAAATAAACTTAAAGGTAAGCTTTCTCTCACCAGGTCATGCTACCAACACCACATTTTTTTGTCTCCGTGATGTATGTCGGGTTAATAAATATCACCTTCTTGCTTCATGCAATTGTTGAGCAATGGATTCACATTGTGAAATCATCTCATCTACACCACTAGCTATTTCAATATATGAATCGCTTTTGTACAAACAAAATTATTATCATCATCACATGCACATAAATCTAGATATGCATGTGATGGGTACCTACGTATATAATTATGCAACGATATTGTGGCAGCCACAATATCGCTCCGTCTTACAAAAATATATCGTATGTCCTTTAGTATTGACCATTTTTTTCAAACTTCAAACATTTGTTCTATCACACTTTGTATCGACGAGTGTGTTTGGTTGAAAATCTCTCGATGTCCTTCTACTGGACGATTATTACGTGCAAAATTCGAAAGATGGTATCGAGTATCAGCACACTGCTTCAATAAATCGCTCAAAAAGTTATAATTAAATAAATTTATGTACAATTTAGAAAAATAATAATAAATTACGACCTCGAGTGGGATACGAGACATTATGACAAAAAGATTACTAATTGAGTAATTGAAAATGCGACTGTCATGCGCGGATCTCTCCCAATCGACCATTATGAAGGTAAGTGCATTTCCAATAAAGGGAATTTGATCTTCAAATGATATGTCAACATCAACATGTGCTTCATTGATTGCCCCAATATATAGAAGCTTTAAAGAATGACATATAACGCTCATCATTTGTATTTCTTGCTAATTTGTTAGTTTTTATGACATCTTCAAAAAGTGCTCAGTGAGAGAAATATCTGTTGATCGTCTCGACGAGTGTTCAAAATGCTCGCATGTCGCTTTATTTATGGGATATGAAGCTTTCACATCTCTCTGATGCTATTGCTTGTTTGAATAGTCTTCATTTGGAATTCCAGATCCCTAAATAGAGCGAGTTCCACACAAGAACACTCTTTTAGCTTCATCACGAGCCGCCATTACCCACACAAATAGACACTTAATTTAGACGGTCGCTGCAGATCGCCGCGTTCCGGATTCCCACCGACGGATTCCCCCTCATTTGGTCTGTGATAACAAAATGGTTCCCTACTAACATATCTTCCTCACTAGTAATTTTTAAGTGTCAAAAACTCTGCCGAAAATTTTCGGGAAGCTTATAATTGACAATTGTTAGATGTAATGTACTTTTTGGCTATTTGTATACCAAATAACTCATGATCTTATTCTAATACTCCTCCCCTTAAATTTTTTTTAATTGGGGATAAAATTTAACAGAAACATGCGGATAATTTACCGAAAGCTTTTAAATTATTTTTATTTTTAATTCTCCACATCATATTTGAAGTGTTTTTGATGCCAGCTGTTAAGAAAAGTTTTCTTTATAGCGTCGGAGTACAAATTTTAAAATCAATGATGCTGGAAATAGCTGTAAAGAACTAAAGATCATGTTTTTAATAATTGATGATCCAATCAAACCCCTCAAATATATATATATATATATATATATATATATATATATATATATATAAGTAGGCCCAGTCAAAAACTGAAATAAAAGAAATTAATTAATAAAATTTAGAAATAAAAATAATGTAGATAAACTTTGGACAAATAAAACTTATATTTTTAATAAACAAAAAAATATAAACAACCATATAGAAGGTACATCAGTTGCACTGTGATTTTTCACTTTATAAAATTAATTCATCTATGATCAATTCTTTGCTAATTTTCTTCGTTATTTCTTGTTCAATGTATAAAGTCATGCATTTTGTATAAAAAATGTCCTCTATCTTATTGCGAAACCTCATTTTAACAAACTTCTTAGCAGAAAATGATCGTTATGTAGTTGTTGAGACTGAAATGATCAAAATGAGTCGAATCAATTTGTCAATAAGATGACATGTCTTTGATTTTTTCGTCTCTACATTTTCTCACAAAATTTTGAAATTTTAGACCAATTCTTCAAATTCTTACGAGAAGGAACATCAAACTCATAATGTTGCAATTGAGTATTTAACACATAAATCTAACGCTGACTGAAATCTTGTGTGTAGAAATTCTTTGCAAGAGCAAATATGCCATCAATATTGAAAGATCTGTATTCATAATTAACTTGGATCTAAAGTCATACTTAGACAAAATAGTTTAATAGAATTTTCACTAAATCTGAAGTTCAACTCGTACAACACACAATCTATTGTGTAATTGAAAATATCCACTCGACAGTGATGTTCCACACTCTAATGATATCATATGTACTTCGAAATTGATGATTAATATATCGAGCATTCATGTGATCAGGAGCTTCGACTTCATTTTTCTCACAAAATATTTTTCATTATCTTGTATAGACTTTTCCCAGCCAGATAACCCTTACTTTTTGAATGAGAGTTGTTGTTGAAACTAAATTTATAGCATTTAATATATCTTGAGTTTGATGTTGCAGTGTTTTGCAAAGAATGTCATCGATTTCCAAAACTTCTTTCATCAAATGTAAGACAAATACATATTTAAATACCCAAATCTTTCTGAAGTTTGTTTCAGCATCTCCTCGTCGAGTAGATATCACTCAATTATTACTAATATCAAGCAACGCAGAGCAAGTGACATTATACATATTTATAACACTACAAAAAGAGTTTAAATGAGATGACTATCTAGTGTCACTATGTCGTTGTAGTGAACCAATTTGATTAGCTCTAGTGCAGGTCTCAATATCACCCAAAACAATTATGTGATCAAAATATTTCTTTTAAACTACTCGCAATAGATTAGTGTTTGAAGAAAACACCAATTGTGTTAACAATATATATCAAGTCATTGAAAAAATTATGCACTGTCTTCACTTTCTTTGATGTAGTAGTAAAAAATACCTAAAGTTTATGTGTGAAACAATGAACATAATAAGCTAGTGAACATTCATTAATGAAAGAAAACTTCAAGCATTTCCATTCACCACACATGTTACTTACACCATCATATCCTTGACATCACATATATTGAATATTCAAATCATGATATGAAAGAACTATAAAATTTTAAATTTTAAGAGTTAGTGCATTTGTATCTTTAACATGAACAATATCCAAAAAAAAATCTTATATAAAATCATGGACATCCACAAATCGAATCATAATAGTCATTTACTCTCTTTTTGACTCATCTCCAGATTCATCAAAAATAATGCAATATTTAGTGTTGGACGAACCAAGAAATTTGGTTCACAAAGTACATACCAAGAGAGGTGACCAAGGGTTACTAGTCCAACGGTCGACCCAGGTAAAACACAATTGGAAGAAGCTGAAGTACAAGAAAAGAACTCTGGATTGCCTGCTTACAAACAAGGCCCATGTGCTACGACGAGGAGGTCCCGCCACACACCCGAAAGTTTATAGAAACTTCCCTTCTGAGAGCCAAAGTTGAGTTAGGCACAAGAGAGGCAAGCACTGAGGATTGGGCGACCTTGGAGGGGGGGGGGGGGGGGGGGGGGGGGGTCAACGTGCCTTCTACTTGTGTCCTGAGTTCCTATTTAGGGGCAATTCAAAGGGGTCTGGCTGCGAATAGCCATTCCATGTCTATGTTGGATATGAGATACTTGTTTCCCCATCGACATTACTCAGGATAACATTTAAAGCTAGCAAGTTGAAGTAGGTCACCAGAGTCGGGCTCGATGAGAGCGAGATTGCTAGAGCCGGACTCGTAGAGGCCGAGCTCGCTAGATTGGAGGTCGCCTGGTAGAGAGCTTGTAGACAAGCTGGGGACTGCTGAGCGAGCTCTGAAGGAGCTCGCAGACGAACTGATGGGTAAAACTATCTAGCTCTAGATGGGCTCCATGTGTCCTTGATGACATCCTTCCTTCGGGTTAATGGTCAGTCTTCTGATATCTGATAGGACAATAACTAGTCTTAGACCCCCTAGATGAATATGAGTTGTACACAATCTATGCTCTTTGCGAGCTCGCTTGGAGCTTAGAAATAACTGTCCAACCCTTATTCAACGAGTTGAATTCTGCTAGGCTTAGGAGTTTCAGATAGGTCTGCAAGCGGTTCAGTTTGGTTTTAGGTAAAACCGAAACCGAACCGAATAGCCTTGGTTTTTACACACTCAAAACCGAAATCGATCGGTTCAGTTTGGTTCAATTTTTTAACATCGATTCGATTTTACTACTAACACTTATATTACAGATTGTAATACAAAAAACACAGCTCATACACATACTACACACCTAGGTGAATGCAAACCATTTGAATTGCAAGTAGTCAAAGTTGTCAAATATGAGTTCCAACATGTAAGACCCCCACCCCTCGGAATTAGCAGTCTGACCGGGGTTCTAATCGCCCACGCACAATGTCGAAGTGACCACATGAGAGTTGAGGCACGACCTTTTTCTGACCTCCCCCACTAGTTACTCCGATGTTACGCAACAACAGTGATGTAAAGCGAGTATCACCACACATAAACAGGGTAGGGATGCAATTAATTAGCGGAAGACACCATTAATGAGTTATGTCTTATAGCAAATTAGCGGAAGACATAAATACATTAGCGGAAGACATAAATACATTAACGGAAGACTATCTATCACATAAATCAAATGCTCAAGGCTTGCATGAGTAGCATCAACATCTATGCTACATTATAATATATTAGTCAGGGTTCTATCAATAATGATTATCATGAGATATATAAGAAAGATGCAACTTAGCTATAAGTTATACCCGAGGTAGCCTGCTCAACAGTTTTCACAGCTCTTTGTGCACTATCATTCACCCACACCCATCACATGTGCTTGTAATGAAATATTAGAACAATGAATAAAATTCAATCTCATTAGTATCAAGTGCAGTAAAGTATCTATAAGGGAGGCAATATCTGGACTTCTATTGGGTCGTGACAGTCTTCCCACGACCACCGCCTAAGTACTCCGTATCAACCTGTATAAGGCCTCTGACCCACGTAGTTTTATTAGTTTGGCACGGGTTGTCCTTTCGGACCGTCCATCATGCGGGTTTCCTTATAGTATAACTCGTCAGCCATCTGATATTCTCCATTTGTACATTTCTCGAAGGCATATTTCTTGAATTCACATTTAACTCCCGTACAAATTATTTCTCAATGACAATTTATTTTCGATGGAATTATTTCTCCAAGACACATTTTATTTCCGTGAGAATTATTTTTTGAAGGCACATTTTATTCCTGAAGGAATGTTTCTCATCAAGGCAATATAATTTCTGTCAAAATCGAATGTATCATTTTATCGTTGTAAAACGAAGCGATAAAGATTAAGCTGTTTTAATAGAAACATTCATATATTCAAACGAAACGAAAATTAAGGCACCCAAGGATTGATTCAAAGGTTGAAGCATTATCCTATTAAATCAAGCTCGTAAACCATATTTAAAAGATTGTGACTTTGGTAAGCCTCGGTTCCTAGATCAGCTTGATAAACGTCATGACCTCATATGTTACAGACCAATTTGTTCATAATAATAGCTACAACAATTACGTTTCAAATCATAAGCATTTTGTATAAAAAAAGCAAGTCTTGCGTTTCAAATCGATCACTTGCCCTACTCGACATTTAAATAATTCAGGCAAGTGACTAAGACATCGAACTCGGCCGCACTGCCCTAAAACCTTGGAGGAATCTCTCTTCTCCAGTTTAACTCTAAATTATAAGTTTGTAATGTAATATAAAATAATAGACAAAGACATCGAACTCGACCGCACTACTCTACAATCATGAGAGTTGATCGAGTTTGACATTATTTAGGTTAACCTCAAATGAATTTGTCATCGATCTCCAGGTTAACTCTAAATTAGAAAGTAGTAATGCAATATAAAATAATATGCCAATATATTGAACTCAACCACACTGCTTTACTAACATAAGAGTTGATCGATTCAGCATTATTTAGGTATAATCTCGAAGGAATTTGTCATCTCCAGGTTAAGTCTAAATTATAAGGTAGTAATGCAATATAGAATAATAGGCCAATGTTGGACATGTGTGTCACATCCCTTTGTTTGAGAATAACAAATCTCATATTGTATTTGATATTGCTTGTAGTGTGTTTATAATGTGCAGGAACTATAGGTGCAATACTCCACAGGTAGAAGGGAGCATGGAATCAAACTTTTGAAAGGAGCAGCGCTACCGCCGGCACTAACGCTACCGCCAGGCGCTAGCCGTCTGACGAAATTGAAGCTGCGTTCGACGAAATTTCGTTCGACGAATTTGGCTCCGTTCGACGAAATGTCCGTTCGACGAACTTGAAGCTCCGACCGACGAAAGTTCGTTCTGCCATGCCACCGACAGTTTTCGCTACCTCCAGCGCTAGCGCTACCGCCTGGCGCTATCTCAAGTTCGTGCACAGAGCCACGCCGCCGACGGTTTCGCAACCGCTCCACACGAACGCTACCGCAGGCGCTAGCTCCAAGATCTATAAAATGATGTGTTCTCTCTCATTTTGGGTTAGACCTTCCAGAGACATTACTTGTGCCCAAACTCTCGTGCTGCTACTCTGCCAAAACATCATCTCTCACTCAAAGTCAAAGAAGAAATTCTGGAGAAGGAAGCCATCACGCTGCATCCGAAGAACGATCGTTTTGACCTCGCTTGTGCTTCAGCGATCCTTCATCCTCATCTCCAGAAATCTCAAGAGGGAGTTTGCTTGTTATTTACTTCACTTCTTTATTTGTATCTTGTAGTTAATTCGTCTTGTGTTGGCGACTAGGTCTGGGTAGGACTTAGGGGGAAATTTGCCTTGTGTTGGCGACTAGTTCTAGGTGATTAGATCTAGGGGGCTCGAGGCCATATCCGGGAAGGATTGGCTAGAGCGGCTTGAGGCCTTATCCGGGGAAGGATAGGCTAAAGCCAACCGGTTTGTGGGGATATAAGTCCGTATAGAAAAGGAAAAGAAATTCACTTTTGTACGCCTCCGATTTCTAGCGATATTGAAATCAAATTTTATAAACACCCTTTTTTACATAATGCAATCATGATTATATTTGTGTTTATTTGATTTCTCACTTTTGGCGTTATCTCTAAAATATTGGTTACAAAGCTTTCAATTCAAATCACTTTGTCTAAATTGTTTATCTTAATCTATTTAATCATATAACAATTTAGCACTTGTTTCTAAATCCTAAACTTGCAAATTATGATATTTTCTTCCTTTAGCTAAATTATTATTTTGTGTTCTAATATTACTTTAAACAATTTAGTAATTTCAATAAAATTATAAAAAGATTTGTATTCCCTTATTCACCCCCCCCCCCCCCTCTAAGGGCGCCGTAAGATCCAACAAGTGGTATCAGATGGCAGGTTATTCTAAACGGTTTAAAAACCAGGAATAATAGCGTCTTATGATCTCGCTTTTTCTGAGGGTCAGGGAATTAGTAGACCACCTCTATTTACTGGGTCAGATTATAATTATTGAAAAAATAGGATGCGTTGTTTTCTAATGACCCTAGATATTGAGGTTTGGAACATGGTAGAAGAAGAATACACTCCTCCTACATTTGTAGTTGGAGAGATAACTTTAGAAAAACCCAAAGATAAATGGGATGATCAGGATAAAGTCAAATGTAAAAATAACGCAAAAGCCATGAATGCTCTATTTTGTGCGTTAGATAGAAATGAATTTAATAGAATTTCTGCTTGTACTACTGCATATGAAATTTGGAATCATTTGGAAGTTACTCATGAAGGTACATCGCAGGTTAAAGATTCCAAGATTTTCCAACTGGAGTCGGAATATGAAAAATTCTGAATGGACGAAAGCGAAGATGTTGATGGTATGTACACGCGCTTCACCAAGATCGTCAATACCTCAAAAGCTCTTGGAAAGACGTTCTCAAATGGCGACTTGGTCCATAAGATCCTTCGTTCTCTTCCTCCAAAATTCAACCCGAAGGTGACGGCTATTTCGGAATCGCACAACTTAAGAACGCTCCAAGTTGAGTGCCTCATTGGGAATCTCAAAACCCATGAGGTAGAACTCAAAATCCAATTTGATGAATACAACAAAGAGCCAAAGAAGAAGGCGTTGACATTAAAATCAAAGAAGGAGTGCCAAGAGGATGAGGATGAAGATGAAGAGAGTCTTTTGGTAAAGAACTTCCGAAAGTTCATGCGAAATCCGGAAAGACGAAACACTTTCCGGAAATTTATCCAAAAGGATGGAAGATGGAAAGGGTCGTCCTCAAAGAAGGAAAAGGAGAGCGACGATGAAGATGAAAGACCTCCACCGGAGTGCACATAAGGAGCCAATGCCCAAAATTCTTGAAGGAGAAAAAGGAGAAACGACATAAAGGGAAAGAAAAGAGGAAGGTACTAAAGGCAAAGACGTGGGATGACTCCTCTTCCTCCTCCTCCGAAGAATCAAGCGGGTCTTCATCAAGCGAAGATGAGGAAGCAAACATGTGCCTCATGGGACATGAAAATGACGACGACGACACCAGTGTTCCTAGTGACACTGAGGTAATTTCTCCCACTTATGATGAATTATTTAATGAATTTCTTGAAACGTGCAAAGCTTTTGATAAAAATATGAAGGATAGTATTTTATTAAATCGTGAAAATGAATCTCTTATTAAAGAAAATCAAAAGCTTTCCAAAAAGGTAATTATTTTAGAAAAGAGAAAGGTTTCTTGCCAAGAATGTGATCACTCTATAAAATTGGCAAAAGACATTGAAGAGTCACTTTCTAAAGCCCTCTCTCATGCCAAAACTCTTACAAAAGAGAAGGGGGAATTAGAAAGGAAATTAGAAGCCTCTCTTTTGCAAAATAAAAATAATAAAAAAAGGTTTTGAAAATAGGTGTGTCATGCTTGTGAAAGAAAATTCTTCACTTAAAGCACAAGTTCATAATCTCACCATGGCCATTAAAAAATTTGGAATAGGCCAAAAATCACTGGAAATGATTCTAGGAAACCAGTGTCATGGTTCTGGAAAGTTTGGGCTCGGATATCGAGGAGAGGGCTACCGCCCGGCGCTAGGCACTAACGCCGGCGCTAGCACCTCATACCAGAAACCTGAAATTTCTTTTTCAAAATGCTTACCATCTGCAAATCAAAGTTTTTCCAGCAAGAAAATATACCAAAAAAGGGCATCAACCCCTTTATTTCGTGTGCAAACTGTTATAGGTTAGGTCACACATCTAGTTCTTGCAGGAAAATAAAACGAAATACTTTAAAGCAAGTCTGGGTACCTAAGGCTTCCACTTACTCTATGGGTGGTTCCACTTGGGTATCCGAATCTTTACTCTCATCTTCTTTCTAGATGTGCAGGAAAGCTAAGGACAATGAAGACGTGTGGTACTTGGATTCAGGACGCTCCAAGCACATGACGGGCAATAAATCAAAGTTCCTTAGCCTAGAAAGGAAGAAGGGAGGGATTGTGACTTTTGGCGACAATGAAAAAGGAAGAATCATGGGAATTGATACAGTTGGTAACGAATCCTTCACTATATCAAATGTTCTTTATGTAAAAGGGCTAAAACATAATCTTATTTCAATTAGCCAATTATGTGATAAAGGATTAGATGTTTTATTTGAATCTTCTACTAATCTATGCAAAATATCTAATTCTATTACAAACAATATTTTACTAACTACACCAAGAATACACAATGTTTATATTGTTTCATTTCATGATCTTTCAAAATCAACTTTAAAATATTTTATTACCAAAAATGATGAACTTGATCTTTGACATAGAAGGCTAGGACATGCTAGCACAAAGCTTATTGTAAAACTTGCCAAAAGAGATTTAATTAGAGGATTGCCTAGATTAAATGGAAATTTACCTTCACTTTGTTCACCATGTCAAAAAGGTAAAATTACTAGATCCTCTTTCAAAAGTAAAAATGTTATTTCTACTACAAGACCTTTGCAATTAATTCATATGGATCTCTTTGGTCCCGTTAGCACCGCAAGTCTTGGTGGTAGATTGTATACATATGTTTTAATAGATGATTTTTCTAGATATTGTTGGACAATATTTCTCTCATCCAAATCCGAAGCGTTTTGTGAGTTTTCAAAATTATGTACTCATATTCAAAATGAAAGTGGTTTAAAAATTAAATGCATTCGCTCGGATCATGGAGGAGAATTTGAAAATGAAAAATTACTTCTTATTGTGATATGTTAGGCATAAAACATGAGTTCTCCGTACCACGCACACCAAAACAAAATGATGTTGTAGAAAGAAAGAATAGGACACTTCAAGAGCTAGCATGCACTATGTTATGTGAATATAAATTACCTAAGTCCTTTGGGGCCGAAGCCGTAAACACATCATGTTATGTTATAAATAGAAGCATGCTTCGCCCATCTTTAAATCTCACACCATATGAACTCTATTTTCAAAAGAAGCCTAATGTGTCTTACTTCAAAGTTTTTGGTTGTAAATGCTTTATCTTAAATACAAAAGATAGCTTGGGAAAGTTTGATGAAAAATGTGATGAAGGAACATTTCTTGGTTACTCTTCAACTAGTAAAGCTTATAGAGTTTTTAATAAAAGAACTAGAAAAATTGAAGAGTCAATTAATGTGAAATTTGATGAGCTTGTTCCTTGTTTAGAAAGACTTTCCGCAGGAAAAGAGGATGATCTATTACCTCCTTTGGAGCATGGTGATGAAGCACCTTCCAAAGAAGAAGAAGAGGAGGCCAAGAAAGATGAATATGTACCTCCAAGCATCTTAAAATTCACAAAGGATCATCCACGGGAACTTATAATTGGTGAACCATCCATCGGGGTAAGAACTGGCTCTTCTCTTCATGAATCTTATTCAAATATTTGCTTTGTTTCCGAAATTGAACCAAAAAATGTTACAACCGCTTTAAATGATGAATTTTGGTTTTTGGCTATGAATGAAGAGTTAGAACAATTTGAGCGACATAATATTTGGAAATTAGTAGAAAGACCATCTAATCACCCGGTTGTAGGTGTAAAATGGATTTTTAAAAATAAATTAGATGGTGTGTCTAGAATATTTAGAAATAAAGCACGCTTAGTAGCACAAGGATATTCTCAAATCGAGGGGATAGATTTTGATGAATCTTTTGCATCCGTTGCTAGATTGGAGTCTATAAGAATTTTTCTAGCATTTGCAAGCTTTAAAAGAATAAAACTATTTCAAATGGATGTGAAAAGTGCTTTTCTAAACGGGTTTGTAAAAGAAGAAGTTTATGTTGAACAACCCCCCAGTTTTATTAATGAAAAATTTCCAAATCATGTTTATAAACTAGAAAAAGCGCTTTATAGTTTAAAACAAGCGCCTCGTGCATGGTATGAAAGACTTACATCATTTTTATTAAAGCACGGTTATATTATGGGAAGTGCGGATAATACTCTCTTCATTAAACACAATAATGATGATATAATTATTTTACAAATATATGTTGATGATATTATTTTTGGATCTACTAATGAAGAGATGTGTAAAGAAGTTATTTTAGTGATGAAAAATGAGTTTGAAATGAGTCTTGTAGGAGAACTTTCTTATTTCCTTGGTTTTCAAATATCACAAAGAATTGATGGTATCTTTGTATGTCAAACTAAATATGTCCATGATATGCTTAAACGTTTTGGATTTGAAAACCTTAAACATGCTTATACACCAATGCGTGCATCACTAAAATTAGGAAAAGATGAATCAGGAGTTTCTATAGATCAAACTTTATATAGAGGTATGATAGGATCTCTACTTTATCTTAGTGCAACTAGACCCGATATTATGTTTGTCGTATGCTTATGTGCTAGATTTCAAGCCAATCCAAAAGAATCTCATTTAAAAGCGGTAAAATAAATTTTTAGATATCTCATTGGGTCATCTAGATTAGGATTATGGTACCCGCATAATGATTCATTTACATTACATGGCTATTCCGATTCGGATTATGCCGGTTGTTCACTTGATAGAAAAAACACTAGTGGTACTTGTCATTTTCTAGGATCTTAATTAGTTGCATGGCTTAGTAGGAAACAAAATTCGGTTGTACTCTCCACCACGGAGGCCGAATACATTGCATTAGGGAGTTGTTGTGCACAAGCTCTATGGATGAGCCAAACTTTAGAGGACTTTGGTTTTCATCTAAAACTTATTGAATTAAAATGTGACAACAAGAGTGCCATTGATCTTACAAATAATCCGGTACACCACTCTAGATCCAAACATATAGATGTGCATCATCATTTCATAAGGGATCACATTAAAAAGGAAAATGTAAGGATAAATTTCATCGGCACGGACTCTCAACTTGCTGATATATTCACTAAACCTCTTCCCGATGCAAGGTTTCAAATGTTAAGGTTGGAATTAGGAGTCTTAGACATCTTAGGATGAAAAACATATAAAACGCTAATGTTTTATGCAATTTGAGCAATCAAGACATCTTTGATAATTACAAAACTTCTACATAAGACTACTCTTAAGACCCCTAACCAATATCAAAAATCAAAAATTTAAAATTCTTGAAAAATCGTGTATTGTTTCCAGCGATAGCGCCGACGCTAGCGTGGGTGTGTGATTTTTCTATTTTTTTTTTAATTTCTAAAAATCAACAAAAATATGTTAGTTTATTTGTGCAAATTCATTTTTGTGTTTCTGTCTATTTTATTTTTGTTTTATTTGAATTATAAAAAATCAACTATAAAAGTTCAAAATTCAAAAATACAAAAATATGTTTTTGATATTTGTGTTTTATTCATATTATGAAAAATCAACTACAAAAATTCAAAATTTAAAAATGACAAAAATATGTTCAAAAATATGTTTTTGTGACAAATTTAAAACAAAAAAAAACTGTATGATCTTTATTGCCAATATCAAGCATGCATGAATTCTATTTAGAATTATTTACAATGTTAAAACTTATTCCTTCAAATTACTATGAACATTATTTTGCTTATCATGCTTTGATATATCTATTTAAAGTGCATCAATTGTATTGAAAATGTGTAGAACCAAGCTTAGCATGCCTCTAAGTATGAGTAAATGTTTTATGATTGATAATGATACATTTCACTCACTTATTTTGGTAATCAACATGTGTGTTTAAATCTAAAAATGCTTGCTTGTGTATTGTATTTGTACAATGATTTAAAACTTGCATAAGTTTATTGCCTACACTACATTTGAATTGCACTTATTGAAATTTAGAAAAGTAGTTAAGTTAAAAATTTTGGTTTGCAAAACAAGTGTATTCGGAGAATGTTGTCTCAAAAATATGAACAAAAAATTATATATGTAGACAAATATAACTCCACCAAGCACTACTTGAACCTCCTGATAAGTCTTCATAAGCATTGTGAGGTTGAGCACCTTGGAAAGAATAGTAAAGTGTCTTGTGCAAACTTTGATTATTACACCACTTCGTTAAAAAATTATGTGCATTAAAAGTGTGTGAAAGTAATTTACTTGTGTTTTATTATGCACTTTACTTTACATATGTCTTATATTTTGTTGATTTAAATCAATTGTTAACATTGCCCAAAATACACTTATGTGCACATCATTATCTTTCATAACACTTCTTCTCATGAGTATTGGATTCTAATGCTTTATCTATACTACTCTTTATATAAAAATGCACTAGATAACCTAGCATGATCTCTACAATGTTTTGGTATTTCTTGAACTTAGAATTAAGTAACATTGTAGTATAATCTCTCTTTGATATGTTCATTTCATGCTTGGTATTTTTATGAAAATCTTTGAGATTTCAAAAAGGTTAAAACATCTTTCAATTTTGAACTAAAACACATATTTCTACTTATGCTTTTCATGATTACAAAAAGATGTTTATTATAATCTTCCGCTTGCTTACAACTCTTATCTTTATATTTGAAATCTCTTATATATGCTATGCTTAAACTCTTTATCATTATTTATATTTCGAAAAGCTCGATCATGATGCCTCCTTACTACCCTCACCCCACCTTCTTTTTGATAATACCAAAAAGGGGAGATTAATTAAAGAAATATATATATATATGAGAAATATAGATAAATAAGGGGAGACTAATTCATGAAATCTATCATTTAGGGGGAGTAACACATAAATTGCATTTATGTAGGGGGAGCATTAAGTTAGGGGGAGTATGCACATTATCATGCTTATCATATACTATAGTTGCACTATCATCTTGCTTATCATTTACTATAAACACTATTGTTGATTTCTTGCTAAGTGGATTTGTTATTATCAAAAGGGGAAGATTGTTGGACATGTGTGTCACATCCCTTTGTTTGAGAATAACAAATCCCATAATGTATTTGATATTGCTTGTAGTGTGTTTATAGTGTGCAGGAACTATATGTGCAATACTCCACAGGTAGAAGGGAGCATGGAATCAAACTTTTGAAAGGAGCAGCGCTACCGCCGGGGCTAACTCTACAGCCAGGCGCTAGCCGTCCGACGAAATTGAAGCTGCGTTCGACGAAATTTCGTTCGACGAATTTGGCTCCGTTCGACGAAATGTCTGTTCGACGAACTTGAAGCTCCGACCGATGAAAGTTCGTTCTGCCACGCCACCGATAGTTTTCGCTACCGCCAGCGCTAGCGCTACCGCCTGGCGCTATCTCAAGTTCGTGCACAGAGCCACGCCGCCGACGGTTTCGCAACCGCTCCACACGAACGCTACCGCAGGCGCTAGCCACTACCGCAGGCGCTAGCTCCAAGATCTATAAAATGATGTGTTCTCTCTTATTTTGGGTTAGACCTTCCAGAGACATTACTTGTGCCCAAACTCTCGTGCTGCTACTCTGCCAAAACATCATCTCCCACTCAAAGCCAAAGAAGAAATTCTGGAGAAGGAAGCCATCACGCTGCATCCGAAGAACGATCGCTTCGACCTCGCTAGTGCTTCAGCGATCCTTCATCCTCATCTCCAGAAATCTCAAGAGGGAGTTTGCTTGTTATTTACTTCACTTCTTTATTTGTATCTTGTAGTTAATTCGCCTTGTGTTGGCGACTAGATCTGGGTAGGACTTAGGGGGAAATTCGCCTTGTGTTGGCGACTAGTTCTAGGTGATTAGATCTAGGGGGCTCGAGGCCATATCCAGGAAGTATTGGCTAGAGCGGCTTGAGGCCTTATCCGGGGAAGGATAGGCTAAAGCCAACCGGTTTGTGGGGATACAAGTCGGAGCGATATTGAAATCAAATTTTGTAAATACCCTTTTTTACATAATGCAATCATGATTATATTTGTGTTTATTTGATTTCTCACTTTTGGCGTTATCTCTAAAATATTGGTTTCAAAGCTTTCAATTCAAATCACTTTGTCTAAATTGTTTATCTTAATCTATTTAATCATATAACAATTTAGCACTTATTTCTAAATCCTAAACTTGCAAATTATGATATTTTCTTTCTTTAGCTAAATTGTTATTTTGTGTTCTAATATTACTTTAAACAATTTAGTAATTTTAATAAAATTATAAAAAGATTTTTATTCCCTTATTCACCCCCCCTCTAAGGGCGCCGTAAGATCCAACAGCCAAGACTTCGAACTCGACCGTACTATTTTACTAACATGAGAGTTGATCGAGTTCGACATTATTTATGGTTAACTTTGAATGAATTTGTCGTATATAGGTTAAAACTTTAAATTATAAGATAGCGTAATGCAATATAGAATAATAGACCAAGATATCGAACTCGACCGCACTGCTCTACTAACATGAGAGTTGACCGAGTTTGTCATTATTTAGGGTTAATCTCGAAAGAATTTGTCATCTATATGTTAACTCTAAATTATAAGGTAGTAATGCAATATAGAATAATAAGCCAAAACATCAAACTCAACCACACTGCTCTACTATCATGAGAGTTGATCGAGTTCGACATTATTTAGGTTTACCTCGATGGAATCTGTCTCATCTCTAGATTAACTTTAAATTATAAAGTAGTATTGCAAAATAGAATAATAGGTCAGGACATCGAACTCGACCGTACTACTCTACTAACATGAGAGTTGATCGAGTTCAGTATTATTTAGGGTTAACCTCGAATGAATCTGTCATATCCATGTTAACTCTAAATTACAAAGCAGTATTGCAAAATAGAATAATTGGCTAAGACATCGAACTCGACTACACTGCTCTACTAACATGAGAGTTGATCGAGTTTGACATTATTTAGGATTAACCTCGAAGTAATCTGTCATTTCCAAGTTAACTCTAAATTATAAAGTAGTAATACAATATTGAATAATAAGTCAAGACATCAAACTCGCCCCGCCGCTCTACTAACATGATAGTTGATCGAGTTCGATATTATTTAGGATTAACCTCAATGGAATCTATCATCTTCAGGTTAACTCTAAATTATAAAGTAGTAATGCAATATAGAATAATAGAACAAAATATCAAACTCGACCACACTACTATACTAACATGATAGTTGATCGAGTTTGACATTATTTATGGGTAATCTTGAAGAAATCTGTCATCTCTAGGCTTGGAACAGTACCACTACTTGTCGTATGGTCCTCACGCACTCTGGAAGTCCTCGCATTGTCGCTACCACCCCAACATAGGCAATACAACACGTTAAAATAGATTCTATAAACAGACATCAATCACATGGACACTCATGGTTCCAAGAATTAATCTTATGTGGATAACATTTTAAATGATCTAGTTACCATATATCTTTCAGTACTATCGGTTTAGAATCTCTGAACCTCCCTCTGATATCAAGTATATCGTAACACCTCCACTGCAATTACTATATAATATGGGTCCATCCGAGATCCCACATCATAGCGTCAACACAATTTTAGCATTATAAAGTGATATTGAAACAAACTCAAGCAATCTATACAAAAACAAATCAGAAACTGAACCAAACCCAATCATTGTCCACATCTAATGAAATAGCTCATCAAAAGAGTTTTTGACCTTAAGATATTAAAAAACAAGCATAATTCTTAATATCACCAAATACATCAAGTCCTACATTGCCTCAACATGCAAGTCAGAACAAGAGCAAATGAAAATAGTAAAAAAAGAGGAGTGGAAGAACACTTCATGAGACATGGTTTTTTAGCCAGCTTGAGAACCTTGCCCTGCAACCATCACAACAAAAGTGGTACATGAGGGTCAGCCACGGCTGACCACAACTTCATAACAACACCCCTCCTCACGGCCGTCCTATCTGACCTTGGAACTACATCACCCTACAAGTCAGCATTTTGTATGTAATATTAAACAAATATATAACAAAGCATAACAAGCTCTAATATATATGTCAGAAGTATCAAACTTGTTTTTATGTTGAGCCTGAAATAAAAGGGGCTTATTAATACAACATGTATGCAATCTGGGTTTCACCCACTGTTCTCTATTGCGTGTATGCGACTATCACATCATCAATACACCAACACGTACATCACAATGTTCAATAGGTACTCACACCCATAAAGGAAAAGCATTGATTTTGAGAACCCACTGGGACCCTTACTCGCACATGGATACTCACACCATGAGGACTCGTCAACCAAGTGTGGTTGTCCTAATCAATTACGATCAATCCGTAGGGACTTCTACCCGCACATGGTTATTTACGCCATGGGGACACATCAACCAATCATGAAGGTTCCAAATAAGTGGCTTATCTCATGGAGACATCTACCACATGTTTATGGTGTCGCCATGGGGCTAGTCAACCAAACACAAAGACGAAGCCACATCTTAGAAATACAAACTCATAGTATTAACAAATGAACATCACATACAAACCCAGGATTTTCCCCGTGCTTCTCACCAGAATCTCATCATCCGCTAATCTTACAAAATTTTGGCATTACAATGACGTTATGGTTATCATCGCACGTCTAGTAAAACCCTAAATGCAATGTCAAAACAATCATTATCAAATCGGGCCACGTGCCACGATTTTGGATTCACCCATTATGCCTAATCCATTAAACGATACAGATTTCTAATACAATCATGCTAGGGACAGACTCAATCGACCCAGGATTCTCAATGAACCATGATTACCCCAAGCCCTCTAATTAGAGAAGCAGGATACCACAAAATGGAGAAAAATCAAGCATGAATACAAGGAATGTCAAACACGAATCCTAGAGATCAGGAGGAGAAATATCATTACCTTATGAGATTTCCTCCGTGCCATCGAAAAGATGAAAACCATTGATGAAGACGAGCGCCTACGGATCCTCTCCGCGTTATCAATCTCGGATCGCCGGTCGGAGCTCCGAGGCTCCTCAAATGGTGGAAGAGAGCTTCTCCTCTTCTTTGAATTCCTCTTCTAAACTCTCAAACCTGAGAGAGATAGAGAGAGAGGATGGGATGAAATGAGCCTTATTCAGGTCACAAAAGACCTAATAACTCCTATCAGATCCCCACAGTCGGATCTTAAAAGATTAGATTGAACGGCTTAGAAAACGGACTCAAAAATGATCATTCTCCCGATCACATGATCATGCGTTTCAAAACACAGGAGTGTGTGCGAGTTAAACAAAAGTAAAGGGCAACCCCCTGAAATACCAACTCATCGTGCGATCTTTGTACGATCGCAAGCACAAAACTGCTGTTTGATCGTGCGCGTTAAAACACATGACCGTGCAATGCGCTACTAAAACACATGACCAACACTGCAAATCTCCAGAAAGCCTCTGAACAGTCCCCAAAACATGCGAGATGTACTTATGCTCCTACGAACCTTAACCCCCTTCCAAAATAATAGAGATTTGAGGGTGTTACACGACTGAAGGTAAGGCTATCGTGACCTCGACACTAGGCACTAATAGAGCTCCCAGCGTCTCGATCATACCTTTTTTGAATTCCATGAGGTCAGCTTACGTGACAAACTCGCTCGGAGCTTGCAAGTTAATTATCCTCGTCTCCCTCCTGTCACGATTTGTCATGAAATCACACACTAATTATTTCCTCCTTTAATCACGGTCCACGCTCTCCGCACCAAAGTGTTGGAACAAAGACATTTGGTTCATAAAGTTCAGACCAAGAGAGGTGACCAAAGGTTATTGGTACTGTGATCGACCCAAGTAAAATATAGTTGGAAGAAGTTGAAGAACAAGAAAAGAACTCTGGATTGATTACAAACAAAGTCTGCATGCTGCACTCAGGAGTTCCTGTCACACACTTGGAAGTTCATAAGAATTTACCCTCCAAAAGTCAAAGCTGAGTTAGGCGCAAGAGAGGCGAGCACTGAGGTTAGGGAACCTTGGGGGGGGGGGGGTCAACATGTCTTCTACTTGTGTCATGAGGTCTTATTTATAGGCAATCCAGGGGGTCTGGTCTGCGAATAGTCATTCCCTTCCTATGTTGAATATGAGATACATGTTTCCCGGGCGACCTTACTCTGGAGAATATCTGAAGTTGACGAGCTGAAGAAGGTTGTCTTAGGCAAGGTCGCCAGAGCTAGGCTCATTAAGGGCGAGGTCGCTAGAGCCGGATTCGCAGAGGTTGAGCTCGTTGGATTAATTGTGGATTTTCTATGAAGAGAGCTCGCAAACGAGCTGGGGACAGCTGAGCTCGCTCGCTAGTGAGCTCTGAAAGGGTTCACTGGTAAACTATTGGGTAAAACTGCCTAGCTCTGGATGGGCTCTCTGTGTCCTTGATGATGTCCTTCCTTCTAGTCAATAATCAACCTTCTGAGGCCTGAGGGTCTATAACTAATCCTAGGGCTCTCTCGTTGAATATGGGTTTTATATTTATAATCGTCATTTTTCTTGCGAACGGTATCTTGCACCATTCATGGCATAATAATAGAAGATTCTTCTGAATATTAGGTGATATATACATATCATTTCTCAAATTTGAGGACGTAATCCAGGATCACACTAGAAAATGAGTGGATGGTTTTCAACTAGAGAAGAATCAATATTAACTAAAGGAGAATCAACATTAACTAAAGAAGAATCAATATTAACTGGTAAAAAGGCGTATCAACTTTAGTTGATGACTTCTTACTGAATAAAGAATTAATTGTTTTTAGCTTATTCATGATAACTTAAATTTAAAATACATGAGCTAACAAAATAGACATTGAAACATCAATACAATATCCAAATGCCAAAAATTAATGTAAGTCAGATTTTAAATAAAAAAAGACAGCTTTCTCTTAAAATAGAGTATCATCAAACCTAAACTTATCACATCAAATTTCTCTAATTTCATATCAACCATAAATCATCTCATTCATTATCATCATATTATATTAGTGCTTAATTCACTACAAGTAATCAATTATCATTAATGTTTTCTGAACTACATGTCTTATTTCACCCATTTCTCCCAAAATTAAATGACATAAGACGAGCAGATATACAAACATGACATAATCACAAGGAAATCACATGAATGAAGTTATACAAGATTATAACATCAAAATCTAAATGAAAGGAGTTGATGGCTATTGATAACAATTATCTTCATCGAGGAACTTGCGTAAACAAATATGAAAGTGGCAATGTACTACAAATAATACAACAATGTTTATTTAAGGATTTTCTTTGGCTTAATGATTAGAGGGGGCAAATGCATTAAAATATGTCACTAATCAATGAATACTTTAAAATGTTTGAATTTGAGAATCAAGATAGCATTTGAACTCTAGATGGAGGTTTGGCTATATGGGGTAAGTGACATAATGCATCCCCTAAATGTAAGGTTTTGATAAAATGCACCCAAAATTATTAAATTTGACAAATACATTAAAATAGTTCACGAATCAATGATTACTTAAAAGTGTTTGAATGTGAGAATCAGGATAGCATTTGAACTCTAGATGGAGGTTTGGTTATATGGGTAAATGAAATAATGCACCCCCCATAAATGTAAGGTTTTGATAAAATGCACTCAAAATTATTAAATTTGGCAAAATGCATCCTCTAATTAGAAAAAAGTTGGCACTTTGCACCCTGGTGGGGTTGGGGCGGTGCATTTTGTCAGTTTTTTTTTCTAATTATGAGTGCATTTTGCCAAATCTAACAATTTATGATGCATTTTGTCAAAATCCTGCAATTCAAAGGTGCAGCCCGTCAATTACCCGATTATATGGAACAATAGCCTAATTTGATCTTCTAATGATTTCATCATATCCTCGAGATAATTTAAAAAAAATGAGCTAAAGCAACAATACTATGAGTGTGCAAAAATAACCGAAGAACCGAGAACCGGACCGGAACTGAACCGAATGGTTTGGGTTGGTTCCAAATAGGTTCGGTTCGGGTCCGGTTCTCATAATACCAGAACCGACAATTCGGTTCGGTTTCTGATTCCAAGGGCCGGGTACCCAGAACCGACCTGAGAACCGACTATCAATGCTAAAGAAAATATTTTGAGACAAAAGTTATAGTCGTACTGCTTAATACGCAAAAAAAAATTGAGAATATAGTTGTATTGCTAAAGATAATAGTTGTTGTACTTGTGTAATTCTATGACTTCAATATTATAAAGAGTTCTTATTCAATTATTTTGAGACGTTGATAATGTATTACAAAGAATCATAAGTTTGAAGAGCTATTTTTTAATTATTTTGAGACATAGGTAGAACCGAGAACCGAATTGGAATCAAACCGAAGCAAACGATTCGGATCTGGTTCTATACTTTAGGACCATGGGTCAGGTCCGGTTCTAAAAGTTTGGAACCGAACCTATTTGAAATGGTTCTTGGTTTTGGGTGGAACTGAATCGAACCGATCCGAGTTGCACCCGTAGAATGCTAAGGCTGTTAAAAGTAAACATAAATTTGAAGATCTTGAGCAAAAATGAGCATCTGACGGTATGAAGTGGGCCGGATGGTAATATCAATTATCCTAGGCTTAAAGAATAGCCCGCTAAATGGATAAAAGCCCAATCAAATCGATTCCTTCAAAAGAAACGGCCTTTAAATATTCCTCCCAATTTCCTCAAGCTCAGCATGATTTATGATTTATGATGAGTTGCATTTTATGATTCGAGTAGTATTCGAATTCATGTCAATATTTAGGAATAGTAAAAATATCTGATTATGTTCGTCCGATCATTTGAAGCGAATTCAAATTTGAATCCAAGAATCAAGGAGGAATCCGAATTCAAATATTCAAATGAATCCAAAGCTAAATCCAAATCTCTATATTTTAGGGCGATGTTATTAGCAGTCCTACAACGGCTATTCGCAGACCTAAAAACAGCTAAAACGGCTATTTGCAGTCCTAAAAAGTCACTTAAATTCATTGGACTGCGAATATGAATGGACTACGCTTAGCCGTTATGGAACTGCTTATAATATTGCCAATATTTTATGACAAATTATGGTTCGAAAATGACTATTGGCAGCCCCAATAAACTAAAAAACACAAAATCTAATTTGACTATTCTCTAATAGCAGCCCCACTTAAAGACTCTTCATTTCCATCAGTTTTTTCCCGTTCTAGTCGAAATCCCCCGAAAACTTCTGATTTCTCGCCGCCGATCACCCACAACCGGAGAAGAACCCTTCGACACCGTTGAACTGGAATATTTTCTCCTACTTTTGTTTTTTTGTACCTCCAAAATAATATTTTTCATTTACTTTACCATTTAGTGAGAAAATAGGTGAATTTTTTTCACTAAATATTATTTGTTTAACTTAAATTTTATTTTATTTTGGACTGTCAATATTTATTGGGCTGCTATTATCATTGAGCTGTCAATAGCCATTCCCAAGCTGCCAATATAAACACCATTAACAATTATTAGATTTATTAAACTCTCGTATTTACTTTTTTACTCTTCATTTATTAATAAAATATCAAAAAAAAATGCAGACTGTCGCACAAGTTTTCGGGGTTGTTGGAGCGTGTGAAGAAGAGAAGGGATTTGATGCTAGCCATGGCCGGGAAAAGAGCAGGCGTACATATATCATCAATGCGTCCTCCCCGGCTGTAACTCCGGCAGCAAGCCCGGAATGTACGGCACGCCGGTCTGCGGCAGCCAGTCATTTCCCCATAAGAAGTGCTCCGCACTGAACTTCTCCGCGTGCGGGTAGTCGACGTTCTTCACTCCCCTCCACTTCACCCGCCGGCTCTTGTCGGCGCCAGGCCCGGTGTTCTCCACCTCGCTGTAGAAGCAAGTCTGCAGGCCGAAATCCCCCAGCCACGGCAGCCACCCGTCGGGATGAATCAGCGCGCCGAGGTTCGACTGGATGTAGAATGTTCTGGAATACTCCTTCCACGGCCGGCCGAGGTATGTCGGGTTCACGGCGTGCAGCGACGGCGGGAAGGAAACGTCGGCGGTGATCGTGCAGTTGAGGAGGATGATGCCGGTGGCGGACATTCTTGACTTCCGGCCTTGTGCGGTGACGATGTTCTGCTGGTTGGCGAGTGGCTTGCGGACGAGGATCAGACAGTTCTGGAAGATGGCCTTGGCGTCGCCGAAGATGAAGTCGATGGTGCCGGAGATGGTGCAGTCCCGGTAGAACTGCCGGAGGGTGTGGACGTACAGCGTGTCCTGGTAGCCGTCCATCTGGCAGCGGTAGAAGGCGGACCGGTCGGCTTGGACCAGCAGAGCGACGGCCTGGTGCTTCGCTGGACCGGCCGAGTTCTCAAACCCCATGTCCCTTGCGATGAACCCCGCGCCCATCACGACTGAACCGAAGTTGACATTTCAAACCACAATATGTTAATAACTATATATTTATACATACTATAAAACAAATAATTAAGATTGTCATTTAATTTTAATCTCTATGATCATGAAATTTTTAAAAAAATATTGTGCATGTAAATGCCAACAGTCATGCGCATGATATATTTTTCATGGCGATGTGTATTAGGCGCATTATTCGGGTGTGGCTCGATTAACGAGTGGGTATGATCGCATGAGAGGATCAGTGCAAATTGTCATCCGGGCTTGGGAGCGAACGAAATGGTGCATATCCGATCTCGCGCAATACTCCTTTTTGTGCATGATATATAGCCGGACTCGCCGTGTGGTAGTATTCTGGACACGGGTCTCCGTTCCATATTTGTACTATTATATAAAAATATTCCCTTACGGTGTAATGTTGTGGAAAGCAATTTTAGCTCTACATTCAATTATCTTCTGCTCTCTTTATTTTTTCTCATTAAATAAAAAACCTCTCCCTCCTAATTGTACAGTCAGGAGACTGTGAGTGACGGGAGAATCGTTGCCCGAGGCCTATTTTCCACATTAATTAAGGTAATTGTTATGGGCAAATCTATTTTGGATAGGGGCAAACCAATTTTTTAAAAATAAATTATTAAAGTATTATATTTAGGTCTCGCATAAAATGGATAGGGGCAAACCGAGCCTCTTCATTCGTCCGCAGGAACCCTAGCCGACGCCTTCCCTGCCATCGCCGTCGCCTTTTCGCGCCTCCTACTCATCCTTCTCCGGCCATTGCGCCGGTCGGCCGCCTCCTACCCGTCCGCCTCCAGGTATCCTCGCACTCTCCGCCTTCATTTCCTCTACCCGTCTGGTTTCCTCGCACTCTCCGCCTTCATTTGCTGCTGACACCTCCATTGTTTCCGGCAAACAGTACACGAAATTTTTTGTATGATTCCTAGATTTATCAGCACTCCATAACCCCCTAAATCTATTCTTTCGTTTTCATTTTCTGGGAATGAATGTTGTTTTGGTTTTGGGCTTTTGCCTTTTGTTTTGATTCAATGATTTGCTGACTGAATCAAGTAGTTGCTGGTGGTGTTTTGGTTTTGGTTTTGGTTTTGATTTATCAACACTGCATTTTTGTGTAGAGCAAATGAGTATGGAAAGTTTGAAATTGTTTAAGTTTATTTGTGTAGAGCAAATGAGTATGGAAAGTTTGAAATTGTTAACATATGAAAATTCGTCTCCACCAACACAAACACAAATTGATGTTGGATTTCATTTTGTCACGTCGCGGTGTTTTGAATCGAAGGAGGAGTTAGTATCTTGGGCTCAAACAACTGCAAGGGGTTTGGGATTTGTTGTGACCATTCAAGGTGCTGACAAGCTTATTGGTAGACTTAAGCCTAGAGTTATGCTGGGATGTGACAGAGCAGGTTATTATCGTGAGAAACAACGAGGTAAAGGATGGGTGAAGAAAAATGTGCGAAAAAGCACCACAAAGACGTGCGGTTGTCCATTTTCACTTAAAGGTCAAAAAAATGCATATGTATTTAAAATTTTGATTAATACATATATAATTTTAATGCTATTTAATATTGTTATTGCAGGGGCCAAAATTGTTGATGCCATAATCAAAGATGTTTCCCGATCAATATATTACATTTACAGGTGCTATAGAATCGACACATTGATATTATATTTACATAAAAGTTAATGTTTTCAATCTTTAACACTATATTTGTTTGACAGGTGCAACAATTGGAGCAAAAATAGGTCACTCAAAGAGGATTTTGATGAAGAATTTCAAGCTTTTGTTATATGAAATGTTTTGTAATATTGATGATAACTACTAGTTTTATTATGTAGAAGTTTTTAGAATGATTTTATTTTTTGGTTTGCCCGTAACATTATGGTTTGCACGTATAATTTTTTGGTCTACCCATAGAATTGGTTTGCCCCTATCTAAATGGGTTTGCCCATAACAATTACCTTAATTAATCGATAAGGTGCTCATGTATATAGATTTTTGGTTTCGTAGAAGCTTACCGAAGCTGGCCGTCTTGAAAGTACCTACGCCGTCGATGAAGTTGAGGCTGCCGGTGACCTTGGTGCTGGTGGCGCCATCGCCGACCATGATAATATTGGTCTGGTTCCTAAATATAACCACCTTCTCCTTATACACACCGGTCTTAACGTAGATCACAAATGGTTTCTGGCTTTTGATCGGAGCAACACCGAGCGCCGCCATGATGGTCGAAAAGTCGCCGCTGCCGTCCTTCGCCACCACCACGTCGGGTCGAATCCCGGACGGCGGAACTGACAGAAGCTTCCTCCTGTCCGCACTTACCCAAGAAGGAAACTCAATATCCTTCGCCGTCTGCACCTCCTCATTAAAAAGCAGTCGGCGCCGGAAATAGGCCGGCAGTTTCAGCTCGCTGGCCACGTCGGCCAGCTGGCCGACGATGGCCAGCACGTTGTCCGTCAGGGCCATGGAGGCGTTCAGCGCATTCCTCATTCCAGCGGCCGCATCCCCGGTGGTATTCTGGAACCCGTCGAGGCATGTCTCCTGGTACGTGGCGGCGGAGTCGAGCCAGAGTTTGAGCTCGTCGGCGGCTTTCACCGGATCCGACATGTTGAAGCCGCCGAGCTGGTTGAAGGAGGTGTTGATGTCTTCTACGGCGTATTCGATTAGTTCCCGGCAGGTCTGGAGGGCATCCTTGGTGCGGGGATCGGCGGCGGCGGTGGACAAAAGCTGGGAGCTTTTAACCGCCTGCCGGAGGTGGTCGACGGCGACCTGGAAGGACAGTTTGACGATCTCGTCCGGGTCGGTGGTGCCGTTAGCCACTTTGGAGATGGACGATTCGCAGATATCGCGGTAGTCGGTGGCCTGACAGATGGCTTGGATCGAGCGGGTGGTGGTTTGGAGGTTGTTGCCGTCTCCGGCGGTGGGAGGGGTTACGGAGGAGGAGCTGTTGCGGTATACAACGACTCCGACGGCGGCCACAACAGCGACGAGGAGGATGACGGAGCCGCCGATGATGGCCGCATTCTTATTATTTCCAGCCATGGCTAGCTAGGTTGATGGAATCTGCTTCTTTTTTGCATTTTTAAAGAGGAGGGAATGAAGAAGTGGTGGCGCGGAGATTTTAACGGCGAAGAATTAGGATGGGAAGATAGGATCGAACGGCCCTGGTGCGCTGGATTTTGAAATGAACGATCCGTGGCCGCTGTTTAAAATAGCAGGCTGTTATAAGGGAGGCGGTGGCTTCGCCCGAGGGCCGGAAAAAGTTAACAGAGGCTGAGAACGGCCTCATGCAATCTTTGGAATATGATGAAAATATATAATAGATATTTTTTTTATTTATTTCTTGGTATTTTTGTAAACGAGGGATCCTAAGCTAAGCAAAATATTTGAAAAACGAAAAGTAGCTCGGATATTCAGTTAAAACGGAATTGTTTATAATTCCGGCGTCGATTTAATTTGACTCGAATGACATTTCTAGATGAATTCGAGTTTGCCCAAATCACTTGAAATATGATTTCAATCCGCTTGAATTGGTTAGATTATTATGTACTTATTAATATATTATTATTTAAAAATTTAAAATACTAAAGTTTAAATCTAAACTACAAAATTAATATACTAAAAGTCTGCATTTACTCAATTTAACAATGTTACACTCACACAGTTGTCGAATCAACGGCCCCAAACATAGGGCTTTTGCTAAATTTAACTAGAAACCCTAGAATCTCACATTACCGTTCTAACGATATCCAAATTACGCTATCTTGGACCAATAAACATAACAATGTTACATTCACAGTCGTCGAAAAACGATCGATTCACATCGAAATTCTCCTACACGCATACTAGCTAGGTCACCCTAAATACAAACATTATATCAACATTACAGTTTCGGGCATACGATCGCGGCTATGCTTCACACAAAAATGCCTTAATTCACAACGATTACAGAATTTCTGATGCACTCTCACATTAGGGACGCAATCCCACTCCCTTGGGTTCTTTTGAACCAAAAAATCAGGTCATGCCCTCAACTAATTAGTGGAGGCCGGAGACTCTCGATCCTCCTATGAAAAAAAAGCGCATACGAAATGGTCATACATTGTCCTAAAATCGGGGAGAGGCGTCATTGTCATTAGAGCTCATTTCGTTGCAAATGGAAATCTGCTTACACGAAAAGGGAGGAAGACAACCGGAATGGCTCCCGCGAATCCGACCTTGGCACGTCGTTTGGAGCTCTAAATCTACCTCTAATGGTGGATCTCCCAAGTTAGCCCCGCTTTCTTCTTCTCCTTTTCACAAACCTAAGTGGTAGAAAGCAAATGGATGAAATGAGCATGCAAACCCTTCATTCCCGACCCAAGGGTCTCTGGAAATAATCCTAGCCGTTGGATATTAAAATCCTCAATCGAATGACTCGTAAACTGGGCTTAAAATTTGTTTACGACCTCATACACGATCAGCCGTTTACATCGCCGTGCTCGGCTCTATAGAAACAACACTACACAAGTTGGTCTCGAGCCTGGACATGCTCTGTGAGACGGCTTGATCAAGCTTTCACTGGTCGTGTCACCTGATACACTAACCAACATGGTCGTGCCAAATGGCCCAACCAGGCCGTGCACGACTCAGGATGGAGGGATTTAATTCATGGCTTGTACACGGTCGAATACACGGCCATGTGTCTGACCGTGTTGAACAAAAAAGACCTATAAATGACCTTCAAACTCCTCCCCAAACCGCCGTACACTCTTTGGGACTCATCCAAGATACCAACAATCTATTTTAGAGCACAAATATCCTAAATTGGGGTACTGCTACACGTGGAAAGTGGAATCGCCGAATTAGTGAAGTTTAGGTTTTTGGACAGGTGTTACACCTGGAAAGTGAAATCGCTGAATTAGTGAAGTCTAGGTTTTTGGACAGGAGCCTATGTGAGTGAGCACTAGAGCCATGGGAGCGGGAGCCAGGTAAAGATAGGACATGGGTTTTATATTTTATTGGTGTGCAAATAACCAAAATCGGTGTGCAAATTGACAAATCTAGATGGCACCAACTCACGGGAGCAATAAATCGGTGTGTGTGTGTGCGCGTTAGATTCGCCCATAACTACAGTGACCCAACATGCAATTCCTTTAGTTAATAGCATAGTTGAAGGCTACTAGAAAACATAAGTAACAACACATTTATTCATCATAATCAGATTACAACCATCCCTAAGAATAGACAAATGCTGAACAATACAAATATGAAATTAACTTTCATACATGCTCTCCCCCACAAGTCCACAACACAAGCAAACTCTCTTTTATTCTCACAAAACAATTTCCATGATCATCATCTTCAAGAGTAACTAGCTAGATAATTTAAGCATAGCTTCCGGGATTCGCCAGAAGGTATTCTTCCACCGCCTTAATGCTTTTGATGAAACCTTTCTTCACGTTCTCGATTTCCTCAGAGACGTCCTCTCCGGGAATAACATTGTGCACCACCTCCAGCTTGACAACGGAGCCATCTCCCTTCCCCTCCACCTTGATGTGGGAGTTCGCAGACTCCAACTTCCTACCAATATCTCCGCCTTCCAGCAGAGAAATCCACAGCTCAAGCTTCTCATGGTCAATGGATTCGAGCCGCTCCGTCACAAAGCCAAAAGGCACAGCTGCATCATACATGCGTAGAGACAACCACGATCATTTATAATTCAAATATATAGCCGTTACTATTTAAAGTGTATTATATATTCAGCCCTTTGTATACGAAGAATTAATAAACCCGAAGAGTTATGCATAGATAGAGACATTAATTCAGTGTGAAAAGTAATGTAAGAAGGAAATTATGATAGCGAAATCGTCTATCCGCAGATTTTTACTATTCGCAGCTCTAAAGAGAACAATGTATGTGGATATATATATACATGGAGTGTAGTTGATGCGCCTGGTGCTGCCGGCAGCGCCGTGGCCGGAGAGAACAGTGACACCGGCGATGATGTCGGGGAGGAGCTTAGGGCCGAGATTATTCCAGTCAGTGAAGGCGGCCTTGAAGAGGGGAGCCGGCGGGGCTTTGGACTCGACCTCAACTGACCATGATGAACTCATCTTTGATCAGACCTTAATTGGTTATAATTAGCTAGCTAGCTAGGGTTCAGGGAGTATGTTTTGTTGCTTTGTTGCTTAATTAGTAGGGTTTTATATATAGAGAAGTTGTAAAGGCAGCGTGGCTGAGTGATCCATTGACTATTTGACTGAGCTGCATGGATAGATGAATGTGGCCGCAAAGAGGATCGAGCTTTTTTTATTAAATAATTATGCAGGTTTGAACATCTAGAACTAGCTGGTCGTCGGTCTAAGGCTGCCGCCGGAGAGCATCTAGAAGTTCAGCTGGATGATGATATATTATTAATTTATTATTATTATTATTATTCAATAGAAAAAAAGAAAATCTTTAATAAATAAAATGTAGATATTTATAGAAATTAATGGGTGGACTTTCCGATTCTCTGATGACGTCAGACGTTGTGTTTAATAGAGCATCAACTATATATCAAAGTAGCGCGCTCTTTGGTTATTATAAATGGGCGCCCTTATAAATTAGGGCTGTACAACCCCGATGTTCGCCACTCGCGCTCAAGGAGGCGAGCCCAGAGGGGCGAACCCTGATCTCCGGCGAGGTAGGTCAAGGAAGAGCAAGAGACTGCGCAGGCGAGCGAGCCCAGCGGAGGGGAGTTAACCAGCTTCCTTGAAGCTCGCCGAGGTGGCGCAGGCTCGCGAGCTCCACTCGCGAGGAAGGCCATTTTGGGGCGCGGTTAGCCATCCTGGGGTTCGCCGACCCAGAGGCTCGCGAGGGCAGTGTATGCGAGCCCGACCGGTTAAGGAGGAAGCTCGCCAGGCGAGCCCGGAACCTCTTGGGGTACAGTTAGCCATTTTGGGGTACAGTTAGCCATTTTGGGGTGCGGATAGCCATCCTGGGGTTCGCCGACCCAGAGGCTCGCGAGGGCAGTGTATGCGAGCCCGACCGGTTAAGGAGGAAGCTCGCCAGGCGAGCCCGGAACCTCTTGGGGTACAGTTAGCCATTTTGGGGTACAGTTAGCCATTTTGGGGTGCGGATAGCCATCCTGGGGTTCGCCGACCCAGAGGCTCGCGAGGGCAGTGTATGCGAGCCCGACCGGTTAAGGAGGAAGCTCGCCAGGCGAGCCCGGAACCTCTTGGGGTACAGTTAGCCATTTTGGGGTGCGGTTAGCCGACCCGGGGGTTCGCGAGCTCCGCTCGCGAGGGCAGTCGGCTTGGCCAGGTCACGAGGAGCGAGTCCAACCATCCGAGGAAGGGGTCCGCTAGGCGAGCCCGCCTCGAGTGAGTTGATAATACCTCTGGAGTTCACCGACCCAGAGGCTCGCGAGCTCCACTCGCGAGGGAGGTCGCGAAGCGGGCTGGCTCGCCCCGTAGAGGTCCAGGAAGGGATTTTTACCAAGAGGCCCCCGGTGGTCTGCACCTAGCTTCTCTAAACAGCGGAGTTTGGTTGTTAGCAGACCAATCCGGGGTGCGGATAGTAAGACTGGACAGCGGGATTTGGCTATTGACAGACCACAAAACTGAAATCTATAAATAGACCTCAAAGGGCACCTTGGAAGAAGACGGTTCATTATCTGAGCTCTTCTCTCCCAAGGTCGCTTTGGTTTGGGCTCTCTAGCTCTTCAAGGTGCCTGAGTCTTAGCTTTGGCTTGGGAGGGGAAGCGCTCAACGATCTTCCGGGTTAGTGGAGGGACCTCCTCGCTGAGACTAGGGTCTTCGTTCTTGGCTCGAGTCATCAACCTTACCTCTCCCGAGGGACCGGTAAGGGCTAGCTGCCCCTCATTTCGGTGAGGGCCCCGAGCTCCACTCGAGACCGAGAAATCGGTTTCAACATTTTGGTGCGGTGAGCGTGGAGCGCGGCTGGTTCAAGAAAGTCCCAGAGAAGAGTTATGGCTGGAGATGAAGAGCAGGGCGAGGAGTTCGGCGAGACCCCTCAGGAGGCCATGGCTAGGATGTTCGCGGACTTCAGGAAGGAGGTGCTCGACACTTTGGGGTTCACGGTCACGGCTCTGCGGAGCGAATTCGCGACCCCGGCACCTCAGGCGACCACTCCCCCAACAACAGTCGGCGAGAAGGCACCAGGAGGAAGGGCTGGAAAAGAAGTTGCCATTGAACCAGGACATGACAGGGAAGGGCGAGTGTTGTTCGCCAGTCCGGCGAGCCCGGTGTTAGCGAGCTCCGCGCCGGCGAATTCGGTGCCGGCGAGCTCTGCCCCAGCGAGCACGACACAGGCGAGCGCACGCCAGGAAAACGCGACGACAGCCGGGGTGGTTCAGGCGAGCGTCGCCCTCGCGAGTGCGATCCCGAGCTTAGCGAGCGAGCTGGGTCCGCGAGCCGAGCGAGAGAAGATGGTAGGAGGGGGGAGCCCCTTCTGCGAGTTAGTGTTGTCTGCGCCCGTTCCGGCGGGATTCGGAGAATGGGATAGAGTGTACTACAATGGCAGAGATGACCCAGTTCAGCATCTGCAGTCTTTCGAGGACTCGGTCTCCATTAGGCCGATGTCCGATGCCTTCAAGTGTCGGCTCTTCGCCGTCACTCTCAAGGAGAAGGCCAGGGACTGGTTTCATTCGCTTCCGGCAGGCTCCATCTACGCGTTCGAGGACCTGCGCCGTAGTTTCTTGTTGAGATTTTCAACTTCAAAGAGGAGGAAGAAGGACGCTGATTCCCTCTTCGCGGTGAAGCAGGAGTCCAGGGAGACGTTGGCTCAGTACGCGGATCGGTTCCAGGAGAAAGTGCAGCTCACCCAGGAGGTGCCCGGATTTGCACTTCAACTCGCCTTCACGGTCGGGTTGAAGGAAAGCTTCTTCAAGATGGCATTGAAAAGAAAAGCCCCCGTCTCCTATGAGGAGCTGATGGAGAGGGTGGCGGAGGAAGTAGCAAGCGAAGAAGCCAACCCCGAGCTCACCAAGAGGCTGGCCAAGCTCGGTGAGCCGGAGGTGAGGCAGCAAGAGGTCAGAAGAAGAGAAGAGCCCCGGGCCCCGGAAGGGGGATGGAGGCCGCAGGGTGGAGGAGTGCAGGGGCAAGGAAGGGGTTATGGCCCAGGAAGGGGTAACCGTTTCGAGGGACAATGGAGACCCCCCCAGTTGGGGTGGAGGCAAGGCCCGATGCAGTTGCCTCCCCCACCTCAACAGGCCATGGCAATTGGCCGGGGAAGAGGAAGGGGAAGAGGAGAAGCGGAGGCGGCGGCCGCTAGGAGAAGAAGGAACAGGATAGCAGAGACCGGGGCAAGGGAAGCGGCGGTGCCCTATTGCATCTTCCACGATGTGGAAGGCCACTCCACGGACACCTGTCCGGAGTTCCTGGAGGTGAAGAGGGGCCGAGCACCCGCACCACCACCGCAGCAGCCGTTGAGGATCGTGGAGGTGGAACCTCGGGAGGAGGATGAAAGATGTGAGGACAGAGCAGATCTGGGGAACAGAGGAGGGATCGGAGTGATCCATGGGGGGGTAGGGGTGGAGGCGACCCGCAAGGCCAGTCTCCATACCATCTACCGCCGGAGCGTGGCGTCAACATCCACCGCTCCACCCCCGACCGAGAAAATTATTTTCACCCAAAAGGACATGCCGAGCTACGAAGACCCGTTCTGCGACGCGCTGGTCATCCAGACGGCGATCGAGAACTTCACCGTCTCCCGGATCCTAGTGGACAATGGGAGTTCGGTCAATGTCATCTTCAAGAAGGCATTCGACAAGATGGAGGTGGAGCCCAGAAGGGTGTTGGCCTCGGATGGCCCTCTGTTCGGATTTTCGGGAGAGAGGAAGGAAGTAGAAGGAGGGGTAGGGCTCCATGTGACCCTGGGTGGGCAGTCTCGGAACTGTCGCTTTGTCATAGTGGACGCCCCGAGCAGTTACAGCGCCATCTTCGGACGGCCACTCATCAGCGCGTTCCGTTGCGTCCCCTCCACTTTTCATCAGTGCCTCAAATTCAACGACGGAGGGGTCCAGGTGCGGGTCAGGGGGGATCCCAAGGTAGCAAGACAGTGCTACGTGACGGCTGTCAACACCATCTCCTGGATGGGAGAAGCCGAGGAATGGGATAAGGTGATGGAGGAGGTAGCCGAAGCTGGAGGTTTGGAGGTGGCTGAAGAGAAGAAGGGAGGTGAAGTTCATGTCCAGGAAGGGGTAGCTGAGGTACCCCGGACGGAGAGGAAGGGAGAAGAGAAGAAGGCCCAAGAGAGAAGGACGGAGGAGCTGATGGTGGTAGGGAAGGAAATCAAGGAAGAGACTCAAGCTCCCGCTTGTGCCGAGGAAGAGAAGGCTTGGGGGGAGCAGTCCCGGTTGGAGGCCGTGGACGAGGTCGTGGAGCTCGAGGTCGTCACCCGGCTGGGGGTGGTGGAAAAAGTCCGGGTCAGCGGAGGACTCAGCCCAGGAGATCAGGCGGAGATTCTAGCCTGCGTGCAACAGAACGTGGACGTCTTCGCTTGGAGCGCCGCCGAAATGCCCGGGATCGATGCAGATGTGGCGTGCCATCGCCTCAACCTCGACCCCGGTGCCCGCCCCATCCGCCAGAAGAGGAGAGCCGTCGCAGACAAGCTAGAAGGGCCCATCCGCGAGGAGGTGGGCAAACTCCTGCAGGCCGGATTTGTATCGGAGATCCAGTATCCAGGCTGGGTCTCCAACGTCGTTATGGTAAAGAAGGGTGGAGGTAAGTGGCGTATGTGTATCGATTTTTCACTTCTTAATAAAGCATGCCCGAAAGATTGCTACCCCTTGCCCAGAATCGACGCGCTGGTTGACTCAGCCGTCGGTTTTACTGTAATGTCCTTCTTAGATGCTTTTTCAGGTTACCATCAAATCCGCATGCATCCCCCGGACATTAAGGACGTTTCCTTCATCACGGGGGATGGATGTTATTGCTATAAGATGATGCCCTTCGGGCTCAAGAACGCAGGGGCAACATACCAAAGGATGATGGATAGGGTCTTCCGCGAACAGAAAGGAAGAAATTTAGAGGTCTATGTCGACGACCTCATGGTTAAGAGCCGAGACCTCGGGACCCACCTCCGAGACCTCGAAGAGACATTCGGGACCCTGCGGCGGTACAAGATGAAGCTCAATCCCTTGAAGTGTGTCTTCGGGGCAAGCCGAGGGAAGTTCCTGGGCCATTTGCTCACCCCCACGGGAGTGGAGCCCAACCCGGACAAAGTTAAAGCGGTGATGGAGTTAGAGTCGCCGAAGAACCCGAAGGAGGTCCAGAGCCTCACAGGGAAATTGGCTGGGCTCAGTAGATTCCTCTCCAAGGCGGGAGAGAAATGTGCACCTTTTTTCAAAGTACTGCGGGGAAACAAGAAGTTCGAATGGACCCCGGAGTGCGAGAGGGCCTTCCAAGCCCTGAAAGAACAGCTCACTAAAACCCCTCTACTCCAGGGACCGAGACCAGGAGAGGACCTATCTCTATACCTAGGGGTAGGATCCGAGGCAGTAAGTTCCGTGCTAATCCGAGAGGAGGGGAAGAAACAGTTCCCAATCTACTATGTTAGTCGAGTGCTGAAGAAGGCGGAACTCCGATACCCAATCCTAGAAAAGTTAGCCTTCGCCTTGGTGGTATCGGCCCGGAGGCTCCGGCCTTACTTTCAAGCCCATTCAATTAAAGTGGTGACCGACCATCCGCTCCGCAAAATCATGGAAGGGGTGGAACACTCAGGAAGGTTGGCAAAGTGGTCCGTGGAATTAAGCGAGTTCAATATCACCTTCGTACCCAGGACATCCATCAGGGCTCAAGCAGTGGCAGACTTCATGGCCGACTACGCGGCCGAAGTGGAGGAGCACGAGCCACCTTCCCCGGAAGCATGGAAGATGTTGGTGGACGGAGCGTCGGGAAAACACTCCTTCGGGGGGGGGGGAATAGTCCTAGTGAGTCCTCAGGGGACTCGGATTGAGCAAGCCTTGAACATCCATTTTCCAATTACCAACAACCAGGCGGAGTACGAAGCAGTGATAGCGGGCCTTCGGCTGGCCCGGGAACTGGGTGTGCAGGACGTGGAGGTCTCCACAGACTCCATGGTGGTGGCATGCCAGATCAAAGGCGAGTTTGAAGCAAAGGATCCAACCCTCCTACTGTACCTGGAGAAGGTTAAGGGAGTCATCGGGCAGTTCCGCACCTTCTCAATCAAACACGTGCCGAGGGAGGAGAGCACCCAGGCGGACCTCCTAGCCAAGTTCGGTCCTCGAGCGGGGGGAACGACTTCGGAACTCTTCCGACCCTCCATCGAGGAGGGAGAGTCGATGGAAGTGGATCAGCAGGCCTCGTGGATGGATCCATTCATCACCTTCCTATCCTCCGGACAGTTCCCTGGAGAGGATGTGGACAAGAGGCGCTTCAGGTATAAGTCCGCCTATTACTCTTTGCATGCAGGGGGGCTATATAGAAAGACTCTCTCAGGACTTCTGGCTCGTTGTGTCTCCGAGGAAGAGGTCCCGAGGGTCCTGGAAGAAATTCACTCCGGGGAGTGCGGCAGTCACTCCGGGAGTCGGACCCTGGAAGGGAGGGTGTTGAGACAAGGCTACTTCTGGCCCACTCTCAGCAAGGATGCAGCAGATTTCACAAGGAAGTGTCAGAAGTGCCAACTCTATGCTCCGCTCCAGCTCCTTCCCGCTCAGAGGCTCCGGTCCATCACGGCTCCCTGGCCTTTCGCCATATGGGGGTTAGACCTGGTCGGCCCCTTTCCCCAAGCCAGCGGTCAGAGGAAGTTCCTGCTAGTCATGATCGACTACTTCTCCAAGTGGGTAGAGGCGAAGGCGCTAGCTAAGGTGACCTCTCAGGTTGTAAGGAATTTTGTGTGGGGGGAAATAATCTGCAGACATGGACTCCCTTTGGCCATAGTGACGGACAATGGGCCACAGTTCGCGAGTGAGGAGTTCGTCGGCTTTTGCACTCAGCTCGGCATCGACCTCAGGTTTGCCTCAGTCCACCACCCGAGGAGCAATGGGCAAGTGGAGGCGGCAAATAAGATAATCGTCAACCTGCTAAAAAAGAAAGTGGAAAACATACGAGGAAGTTGGGTGGAACAACTACCCTCCGTCCTCTGGGCCATGAGGACTACTCCGAACACCGCCACCGGGGAGACTCCATTCAAGCTCTCCCACGGGTCCGAGGCCGTTCTCCCCATAGAGTTCGAGGTGAAGACCCCCCGGGCGACCGCTGCATGCGAGGGGGATGAAGAATGGCTAGAGGGTAACAGTGCCGAGCAGAGGCTATCCCTGGACCTGGTGGAAGAACTCCGAGACTTAGCCACCATCAGGCAGGAAGAGGTCAAGAGGCGGATGGCTCGGTATTTTGACAAACATATCCGGGTCAAACACTTTCAGAAGGGGGACCTAGTCCTGAAGAAGGTCGATGCGGCCAGCAGAGGGGCCACAGTGGGTAAGCTTAACCCCAACTGGGAAGGCCCCTATGTCGTAAGCGAGGTGCTCAAGTCGGGGGTGTAAGACCCTTTTTTTTTTTTTTTCAAAAACCACCGGGTCTTAGGCCCAAAACCGCCGTTTTGCGGTGACACCTTCACTCGGGAAGGTCGCCACCACAAAACGCCGATTCTGCCAGCCAACTCGATCACAAGAAAAGTTCATAAAGAGAGAACAAGTCCACAACATCAACATGAAACATAAATGTCCACATATATTAACTGAATAAAGAGAGCAAGGGTTACAATAATAAAAGAGGGCTCATGCCCAGTACAACATTTCCTCACTACAAAAACGCTCGCGTAAGCTAACTACTAAGTAAAGGTAAAACTAATCGTCACCGACACTGAGACTGGAGCGCTCTGACCAGGCTGATCCATCCCTGTAGACCCCGTGCTCCACTGGTGCTGCAACTCTGGGTGCTTCTTCTTCTTCGGCCTACGGTCACCGCCTCGTAATCCACGTCTACGTCTTCGGCCTCTCGATCGCTGTGCTGGAGGGGCTCCACCCATCAGGGGGCATCTGACACGAGAATGTCCCGGCTGGTGATAATGGTAACATGGTCGTGGAGTCCACCATATCGGATCCTTCTGCACCTGTTTCTCTACTGTAGCTGCGTCTTCTCGAAACCCTAAAATGATAAGGTCCACCGACCGTCAGTCAAAATGACTCAGCCAATTCCCCACCCCTCCCCCAGTGGCTCCTAGGCACCGTATGGGAGGAGGAAGCGGAGGACATTCAAGGGGTAAAACAAGAGCAGGTGACAAGGTGAGTTTACAACTAAACAGGTGTATAAGCATATGAAACAATAAGTAAGCATAGTAAGGTGCGAGTAAAGAATAGTAAAGCTGCATGTAAATAGACAGGTAAAGTAATATAAAAGTAACCATTGGTTTATAGGAATGCCCATACAAACCTATAGACCAAGGGGTCGTTTAGCAGGGCCTACCGTATAAGAAGTCCCATAACCGACTTATACGTTAGGGGTAGGTTGAATGCAATGATTATGCTATGATATGCAGATATGTTGACATGCCATGGTCATACAAATGCAACTCACCCACTTCGACTCTATGCGCATAGACCTCTAGTTCCCCCTTTTTGGAGCGAGCTAGACTCCCCGGATACTCCCGTAGTGGCAAACGGAAGCGGTGGGTTGGGCCCCGCCCACCTCTAGGTTGGTATTCACACTACCCAACCTAGACCAATCGTACGCCTCCACAAAACCCGCGGAGCGTCTGCGTACTCTTGCTGACTGGACCGCCAGACTAATAAGGCTAAGTGTAAAACCACACTCGCCGAGTCAACGTATTGACGTCGGTGTGAACGACCGTCCAATACCGAAGACCCACCACCTTCAATGCACATACAACATGTTCTACTTTCTATTTCCGAGCCATGAGCTCCCCGGGCTAACCTGCCCGCCATAAAACACCGTTGAGTCACAAGCTCACCGGTCTTATCCATCTGTTCTTACAACCACCGAGCCAACCGCTCGTAACACTAGACCAATTAAAAAAAACTCCCGAAACCACGGAGTGAGGGTGAATTGTTATTAGTTAATCCTGTAGAACATCTTACTCTTATAATTTAGGGTTAATCTTGGCTTTCCCGAGGGTTACCCCGTGAGGGGCTCGCTACGGTACTATGAACTACAATGGGATGACACCCCAAAGTCCCTATTCCCAAGACACTTAATAATGTTGGCATCTACCCATAAGAAAACCCCTTAACACTTTTACCAGAACTAAACCTAAGGTCTTTAAGACACTAATGGGAAGAGACGATCTTTCGTCAATCCCAAGACGACCTACTTCCAATGGTGGCACCCCACCATCCCAGAACTCATCAAACCTTAATTCTCCCCAAGGGTCCTCTCATACCCATATAATCACCCTTAGATTCTCACATCTCCAGTCAATATATTCCAAACTGACCTATAACTCCAAAACTGCCAATTTGCTAAACGCAGACCACCCTTAACGTTTTGATCCTCAAGAAGGGAGGTACATTAAATACTCAACTCCATGACCCAACCTTCTTACTGGGGGTCCATATCACTGATTTAAGATCCATTCCAGAGTTCCATAATTTTCCCAATAATATTAATATTTAAAACCAATTTTCCCAAGGGCAACTTCCTAGGGTTTGAACTACAAGTCTACTTTTATGACTTCCAATGCCCCTCCCAATTTTCACATAAATTAAGAATACCTAAATATTAGTAGGTATAAATTTGTAGGAGAAACCAGCAAGGTTTACTATTTTTAAAAATCCCAAAACACAATTATTTCCAATGATTTCCAAAGGAGGTACCCTCATATGAACTTCAAACCTTATGCAAATTCATGCAGTGGCAAATCATACTAAAATATGCAGGTCTACCAAGTTTGACCATGTAACACAGAGGTTACATCTGTAATTTCAACCAAGGATATATTTGTAATTTCTTCCAAGATGAACTAGAGGTACCAAAAATATTGATCCATAAATTATGAGAAAATTACAGTGGTTACATATTGATATGAGAAGACCACCAGCAAAGTTTCATGCAATTACAGTAATTTAACACCATAAATTCAACCAACCCAAAAATGGCCAACAATGTGAAATATTACAATTTAACCCTCCAAGAGTTTACTCATGTTCTAGCCAATTCTTCCAGAGGTATATAGCCTTAAAACTCAGTTCATGACAGAAGGTGGTAATTCAATAAGTACTATTTCTTCCTAAAACCCAAAACCCTAATTATTTACAAATATACCCAAGGGTTTATTTCCTAGGTTTGGCAACTCCAAACCTCTTCAAACTTTCACAGTAGTAATCTCTGGTCACCAAGTTCATCTCCCCAAAATTTCAAGTCAAACCCTTGATGTTTGACCCCTTTTCCTTCATTAACCTCTAATTGCACCCCATTAGGGTTTAGCCTAGGGTTAGGGTCTAACCTTCTCCAATGGTTCTAGTAGAAGCTCCAGAGATTCATAACCTCAAAAACAAGTGGGTGACAGAAGATGATGATTCCCTAAGTGTTATTTCCTCCTAGAACTCCAAATTCCACTTATTTACAAATCTACCCAAGGATTTATTACCTAGGTTAGACAACTCCAAACCTCTTCAAATTCACAAGGGAGTCTTCTCTGGTCACTATGACCTTCCCTCCAAAACTTTAGGTCAAACCACTAGGGTTTGACCCTACTCCCTTCATTGACCTCAAATTGCACCCCATTAGGGTTTAACCTAGGTTTAGGGTCTAAACCTATCCAAATCCACCCAAACTTCTTGTGAGGGTATCTTATCACTTATAAAACCCAGAGGAGACCAATACACCCCTCTCCAAGGACAAGCTCCCCTATGTCCTTCACAACCCCATATTCCACCCCATAGGGATCAACCCTATGACTTTGAGCAAAACCTCTCCAATGCTCACCAAACTCCTCATGGGGTCTCAACTTCATCCCACTGATCTTCCTAAGAAGTCTCAAGTCTCAAAGGACCTAAATGGCCAATGATTCCCTACTTGGCTATTTGCACCCCAAGGTGCTCTTGCTCCAAGTCCTAGGGCAAACCAACTCCTCATGACTCCATAACTCTTTAAGAGGTGATTTGGGTGACAATAGGGCAGTGGACAAAGTCCCACTCCAATTGGAGGTGGTTTGATCATGAAAAGCCCTAAGTGTCCCCTTAACACAATTTTCCCCTAAATGGACAAAACTTTGGGCTAAAGATTACCCAACCAAAAGAACTCCAAATGAGTTGATATTTTAACCAGGGGTCTATCATGACCCTAATAACACCCCACCAAAGTTTGGTGGAGATTGGGGGTCATTTGACCCTCCAATTAAATTGTGCAAGGATTATTAAATGTTTACAAAAACTTTAGGAAAATGTTCTCCAAAAATCCTCATTTTTGGATATGTCATAGCCCTAGGCATGACTCACCACTAGTCCAAATCTCAAGTCATTTGGACAAGTGGTTTGGTGTGGGCACCCATTCAAAGTTCAGACAAATTTTGCACTAAAATGGGTGCTGAGGTCAAACTAGGACCCCTAATTGAGTGAAGTCAATTTTGGATGATTCTAGGGGTCAAGACCTACAACTTTCATGTTGGGCACTTTTTCTGTAGAGGCCTATAAGTATTTTTAATATTTAATACTAGATTCAGCCCTAAAACAACACTATTATTAAGAGTATTATTATTAAATAAAAACTAAATAAACGAAATAACGCTTGATCCGACGGCTCAGGGATCGTCTTCTTCCCTGAGCCGACGGTCAGCGACAGCCCGCGCTGGGCCTCCTTGCGGGCCGAAATCCGGCCACCGGAGATCATCTCCGGCCAAACCCCTAAGCCACCTCCATCGTGGGTGTCGGGGCTGTCGTTTGCCGGTGACAGGGCGGCCGGAGGTGGCCGGGGGTGGTCTCCCGAATGTTGCGTTTTCTCGGCTAGAACAAGAGGAAAATCCGATTGGAACGGCTCCAATCTCCTTTGATTTTGAAAACAGAGAAGTGAGGATCTATCCACTAGGGGAAGGATGAAGAACCGGACCTTGCTTGACGCTTGATGCCTTGCCGATTGTGAACTCGCCATTGCCGACCTCCTCCCTTCCCAAGCTCGGCAACCACCACATAAAGATGCCCGAACCCTTCAGCTAAACAGGGGAAACTGACGCTCTAGACCTAGGGAAGCTTTTAAAGGCTTCAGAAGAGGGAGGGGAAGGGCCATGGCATGAAATGCCATTATCACCATTAAAGGTGATTTCGGCCACCTCCAATTCCCCTCTTAATCAACCCCCTTCAGCCTTTGAAACTGCTGGAAACTCCTCCTATCCCCTAGAGGAGATGAATGCAGCCATAAATGGGGAGAATTGAGGGGGGTTTCACCTTCCTCCATTGATGGCCTCATCTTTCTCTCTCCCCCAAACTCAATTTTCTCTCTCCTACTCATCATGGCCGACTTTCCTCTCTCTCCTGGGTTAATTACCAGCCAAGGGTGATGGTCAAGGGGCCAATTTGGGCTTAGCCCAAAGGGATTGGGCTAGGTTTAAGAGATTTGACCTAAATTGGGCAAGTTTGACTTTTGGTCAAATTGACCAATTGGGTGACCCTAGGATGAGGCTTTTGGGTCCATTGGATCCCAAATTAGGTTTAGAAACTACTGGTGGGGTCAATTTGGTCACATGAGCCTCTGTTGACCCAATTTAAGCTGGTTTGACCAAAATAGGCTAAGTTGACTTTGGTCAAATTGAGCCCTAGTGTTGACCCAGTCAAGGGGCTTTTTGGTCCACTGGGTCCCCTATGATATGATAACACTATGGGTAAGGTCAATTTACTATGGTGGTGGTCATTTAAGGTACTTAGTGAAGAATTGCCATTTTTGACCTAAAGGGGCATTTTGGTCAATTTGCACTATTGGGGGTCCCATGATGGGGCTTTTAGGTCCACTAGGTCTCTCATGATATTCTAGACCTAGATGAGTGGTCAATTTGGCATGGTGAGGGTTAATTGACTCTAATTTGGCTACTTTGACCAATTTAGGGTTAGGGTTGACTTTGGTCAAATTGGCCTCTTGGGTTGACCCCAATGTGTCCTTGGTGCCCTAAGGGGACCCCTAAAGGGTTAGGGATACTAAGGTGGGGTCAAATGGTCAAGATGAAGCCCTAGAGTCCAACCCTAAGCTTGGTCACTGGAAATTGCTATCTGCAGACCGAGGTGGTTTCAACCCTAATCTTGCCTAAGTCAAAGTGATTTCTACATCATCAAGGCTTTGACCTGACTTTGGCAAGATAGACTCACCTGGGGGGTCTAGCTGTCTGGGGGATGTTACAGGGGGGGTATCACCTCCGGGATGTGGAAGGGATACCCCTTGACCGAGCTCGAAGTGGGGATGATTTGAAACGATTCTACCCTTAAAAACTTTATTATGTCATTCAATCATTATCTTACTTTCGTTCGTTGTGTTTCTGACTGCTGTTGTGCCAAGGTTAGATATGATAGAGCTGGAATGCCCCAGATCGATTCCGCTCCCGGGCTTTCACCTGGACGGGGGGTTCTGGTTGATCTCTGGAGAGGCTGGCAAGGTTGGATATGTTAGCGCTGGAATGCCCCAGATCGATTCCGCTCCCGGGCTTTCACCTAGACGGGGGGTTCTGGTTGATCTCTGGAGAGGCTGGCAAGGTTGGATACGTTGGTGCTGGAATGCCCCAGATCGATTCCGCTCCCGGGCTTTCACCTAGACGGGGGGTTCTGGTTGATCTCTGGAGAGGCTGGCAAGGTTGGATACGTTGGTGCTGAATGCCCCAGATCGATTCCGCTCCCGGGCTTTCACCTAGACGGGGGGTTCTGGTTGATCTCTGGAGAGGCTGGCAAGGTTGGATACGATGGTGCTGGAATGCCCCAGATCGATTCCGCTCCCGGGCTTTCACCTAGACGGGGGGTTCTGGTTGATCTCTGGAGAGGCTGGCAAGGTTGGATATGTTAGTGCTGGAATGCCCCAGATCGATTCCGCTCCTGGGCTTTCACTTAGACGGGGGGTTCTCGTTGATCTCTGGAGAGGCTGGCAAGGTTGGATATGATAGTGCTGGAATGCCCCAGATCGATTCCGCTCCCGGGCTTTCACCTAGACGGGGGGTTCTGGTTGATCTCTGGAGAGGCTGGCAAGGTTGGATACGATGGTGCTGGAATGCCCCAGATCGATTCCGCTCCCGGGCTTTCACCTAGACGGGGGGTTCTGGTTGATCTCTGGAGAGGCTGGCAAGGTTGGATATGTTAGCGCTGGAATGCCCCAGATCGATTCCGCTCCCGGGCTTTCACCTAGACGGGGGGTTCTGGTTGATCTCTGGAGAGGCTGGCAAGGTTGGATACGTTGGTGCTGGAATGCCCCAGATCGATTCCGCTCCCGGGCTTTCACCTAGACGGGGGGTTCTGGTTGATCTCTGGAGAGGCTGGCAAGGTTGGATACGTTGGTGCTGGAATGCCCCAGATCGATTCCGCTCCCGGGCTTTCACCTAGACGGGGGGTTCTGGTTGATCTCTGGAGAGGCTGGCAAGGTTGGATACGATGGTGCTGGAATGCCCCAGATCGATTCCGCTCCCGGGCTTTCACCTAGACGGGGGGTTCTGGTTGATCTCTGGAGAGGCTGGCAAGGTTGGATATGTTAGTGCTGGAATGCCCCAGATCGATTCCGCTCCCGGGCTTTCACTTAGACGGGGGGTTCTGGTTGATCTCTGGAGAGGCTGGCAAGGTTGGATATGATAGTGCTGGAATGCCCCAGATCGATTCCGCTCCCGGGCTTTCACCTAGACGGGGGGTTCTGGTTGATCTCTGGAGAGGCTGGCAAGGTTGGATACGATGGTGCTGGAATGCCCCAGATCGATTCCGCTCCCGGGCTTTCACCTAGACGGGGGGTTCTGGTTGATCTCTGGAGAGGCTGGTAAGGTTGGATATGTTAGCGCTGGAATGCCCCAGATCGATTCCGCTCCCGGGCTTTCACCTAGACGGGGGGTTCTGGTTGATCTCTGGAGAGGCTGGCAAGGTTGGATACGTTGGTGCTGGAATGCCCCAGATCGATTCCGCTCCCGGGCTTTCACCTAGACGGGGGGTTCTGGTTGATCTCTGGAGAGGCTGGCAGGGTTGGATATGTTGGTGCTGGAATGCCCCAGATCGATTCCGCTCCCGGGCTTTCACCTAGACGGGGGGTTCTGGTTGATCTCTGGAGAGGCTGGCAAGGTTGGATGTGTTGGTGCTGGAATGCCCCAGGTCGATTCCGCTCCCGGGCTTTCACCTAGACGGGGGGTTCTGGCTAACCCCTGGGAAGGCTGGCAAGGCTAGCAATAAGAATCAAGGACTAAGATAACAGGTTGGAATACTAGTCAGGGAATCTCGGCTCACGGGATGACTATCCATACTCACTAAAGTTAGGCTCGCCGGGCAGTGCTCACGAGCGGTGATAACCCGGGCTCGCGAGACCCGTTGAAAAGAAAACCTCGGCGAGGCGAGCCCAGGCGCGCACGCTCGCGAACTCTCCGGGAGCACCATCACGTGACGATTAGTTATGAGGTTGGAAAAGAAATCCACGAGAAGAAATAAACACAAGCATGATCATAAAGGTTAACAAAAAGTTATAACTATATGTTCGGCAGCGATCTCGCCAGCCCAAAAATGATATACATTTGCGAAAAGGGGGAAAGAAGAAAAGAATTCATCCTAGAGGGCCCTCGCCGTCTTTGCGAGTCCCCAACCAGGGCGCCATGGCGAAGAGGTCCGGACAAACGTCTTCCGCTGTGAACTCCATCGCGTCCTCGGCTAGCAGGCTTGCATCCTTGAGGGTAGTGAAAACAAGGTTGGCGACCTCCTGTGCATCCCGCCTCCTCTGCTCCTCACTTTCGGCAGCCCTCTGTTGAGAGCCGACTCGCCCAGGAGAGGGAGGTAGCACGCCGCGAACCAGCTCATCCACTCGAGCCTTCAACATAATGTTCTCCAACTCCAGCTCGCCGTTGCGAGCGAGGAGCTTGGTGGCCACGTCGGCATCCTGAGCATCAAGCGGGTTAGGGGAAGGCCAGAGATCGTAAACAGCAAAGAAAAGAAACCCGGGGGTCGCGTACCATCTTGCCCTGCATCCCGGCGAGAAGGGTTTCCGTCGCTTCTTCTTTCTCCTTGAGGCCCTTGATTTCCTCGCGAGCCTCCTTCAGCTCTTTCTTGTACGCGCGGATGTCCCTGTCCGCCTGCAGATATCGACGCCCCGCCATATGTGCGAGCTCCGTCGAGCGGAATTGGGCTCGCATTTCTTCATAGACCAACTGTCTGGGCCCCATCTCTTTGTAAGCGGCGGCGTCCTCGCGGCCATATAAGCCGAAGGAGATGGAGAACGCCTCCTCCCCGGCCTTGCCAAGCTCCACCCAGGAAGGGTGAAGGGTAGAGCAGGAAATTCGGTTGGCATTGGGGTCCCAGGCGAGCAGGGGCTCGCCAAGGAGGTCGGAGACTTTCTCGCCTAGACCAAAGTTCCGGTGACCTTTGGGTTGAGGGGTCACGGAGGAACTCCCAGCACCCTGGTTCACCGGGGGGTCAAGCTTTTCCGCAGGGGAAGGAGGCGAGCCGTCGGTCTCGCTCAGGTAGACGACTGCGCTCTTATCCTTAATAGCGGAGGTCTTTCCTTTCAGCTTCTTGGAGGATCGCGAACTCGGCTGACTCGCAGAAGGGGGCCGCTTCTTGCCGGACCCGACGGCGGGAAGGTCGCGGCAAGCCTCCGCCGCCGCGGTCGCGAGAGTATCCACCGTGAGGGTTGTAACACCTCCCCTGCAATGACCATATAATATGGGTCCGGCCGGGACCCCACAACATATAACCGCCACAGCTTTGGTATTAAAAGATGATAATCACTACCCAAACTCATAACTCAGACAACACAGCGGAAACAAAACTAAACCACAGAGATTGTCCACTACAAAGGAGTCCAACTGGCCTTAAGGCCTTACAAAACACAGTCCAAAACATCCAACAATTCGTAAAGAAAGACATCCCAACCAAAGGGGAAAGGTGGTTTTTCCCTAAACTACCTCGGCATGCAAGCCGGATATAACAAAGCACGAAGAAAGTAATACAGGAAAACAGGTAATCACTTCATGAGGCTTTAGGCCCTTTTGGCCGGCGCGCTGGGTCCAGCTTGCGATTCGTGCCCTGCAACCAAATCACAAAGAGCGGAAAACGAGGGTCAGCTATGGCTGACCACAAGCGGTGTAACAACATCCCTCCTCCCGGCCGTCCTAGCGGACCCCGGGGAACTACTTCACCCTGCAAGTCAGCACTTCGTATGCAAATGTACATATAGGAAAGCAACATAAATACTGGCATGAGTGTCACAAGCATCATCCACGTTTCTAGGTTGAGCAGGTAATAAAAGGGCCTAACAATGCAGAATGAGTGCAAGCCCGGGGTTTCACCCAAGGCGCCCTAATGCGTATGAATCTAACACATCATCATACATTACCAACACAAGGGTACTCATCATTTCCCCACAAGGGCATCAAACCCAAGGCCAAGCGCTCTCGCTGAGACTCACCTCGCCAGGCCTTCCATGCCAACGGGCTTGTCTGACAGCTCACACGCTCGGGCCGCCAACAACGCACCAAGACCGATTCCAAGAATTCTGGCTAATCAAAACGTCCCAAGGCCCTGGGCTTACTCTCGGGACAACGTCCACCGATTGCCTCGCCTGGAGACCGTCAACGGATGCAATCCGTAGCACAGACATTCTCGTCAGTCAACAAACGAAGGGACTAATCTTGCCGGGACACTCTCCACACGTGAATCTCAGTCTCCACGGGATAGCCAGCCGACCACAAAGACCAATCGCGCCTTCGCACAACACAAGGCATCACAAGCCCCATAATCCGCTCATTTATTCTCCGCCCTAACCCAACATTCGTTACCATACGAAGCTACAAGGGCATCACAACGACGAGTTCGCCGTAATCGGATTTCTAACAAAACCCCTAACATGCGCGTAAATCAACATCACCGGATCGGACCAACGGCCATAAATCCGGCTTCACCCACAATGCCTAATCCGCTAACGGAGCGGATCTCTAGTGCAAAACATGCCGGGGACGGACACAATCAACCCGGTGGTTTCTCTTGAACCAAGGCGACCCGGATCCCTCTCACTCGACGGATCCGGTGCCAAAAATGCATGAAAGAGGCGATGCCAAACACGCATCCTAAAGACCGGGAGGAGAAACGTCGTTACCTTTTGAGATCTCCTCCTAGCCATGAGAAGCTTGCAACCAAACGGTGGAGAAGAAACGCCTTGACGCCCTCTACGCGTTGCCGGTCTCGGATCGGCGATCGGAGCTCCGAAGCTCCAACAATGGCGGATCTCCCCTCTTCTTCCTCCTTGCCCCCTTCTCCTTTCTCCAACCTAAGAGAGAGAAAGGACTTGGAAATATGAGGGAATAACCCCTCATCCAAGCCCTAAAGCCCCCCAGCGAATTATCTCAGCCGTCGGATCAAATCCCAAAGTATTTGATCGGTCGGATCATCATCCCCGCACGATTTCGCGGAACAGAATAAACAGGGCGCACGATCACAGTCGCACGGTCACTGGTCGTGCGCGAAGAAGACACTGGTCGTGCGCACTATCCGAGACAGAACTCCGAATTCTGGCGGATAGCGCACGATCACTGCGCACGATCACTGGTCGTGCGCGAAGAGGAGAAATGGTCGTGCGCGAAGAGCTGCTAAGAAATTCCTAGCCTTTCCCGAGCGCAGCACTACCACTCCGCCTACCTCGCGGAACTACGATTTTTGGGGTGTTACAACTCCACCCCCCTTAAAAGAATTTCGTCCTCGAAATTTTAGAATTTAAGCAGGAAATTCACAACGCATACCTGGAGCGAAAAGTTCCGGGAAATCCTCCCGCATCGCTTGCTCTCGCTCCCAAGAGAATTCGTCTCGCCCGCAGTTGTCCCATCGCACCTTCACAAGTTTGACTTGCTTGTTACGCAACTGCCGGACTTCTGAATCCTCCACGCACACCGGGCGAACCCTTGCCCCCAAGTTCTCCATCACCGGCACCGCCGCCGCTTCGACCACGACACTCGGCTCTATCAAAGCTTTCCTCAGCACGGAGACATGGAAAACGTCATGTAATCCACTCAGCTCTGCGGACAACGCCAAACGATAGGCTGCTTCGCCTATACGTTCCGTAACCTCGAACGGACCCAAATATCTTGGACTCAACTTCTTGAGTCGCCGCACCCGCGAAACACCCTTGAACGGCTTGATCTTCAAGTAGACCATGTCGCCCACTGCAAACTCCACATTTCTGTGGCGTGCATTAAAATACTTTGCTTGTCGATCCTGAGCAACCTTCATGCGCTCCTGAATCGTCCGCACAATCTCGCAAGCATCCTCCACCACTTGCTTTCCCAAAATCTTAGTGTCTCCCACCTCTGCCCAAGACATCGGCGTTCGACACTTCCTTCCATACAAAGCTTCGTATGGCGCCATCTTGATACTCGCCTGGAAGCTATTATTATAGGCGAACTCCACCATGAAAAGGTGGTCCTCCCACCCTTTGCCAAAGTCGAGAGCACACATCCTCAACATGTCTTCCAACGTACGGTTCGTTCGCTCCGTCTGACCATCGGTCTGCGGGTGGAACGCGGTACTAAACTTGAGCTTCGTGCCTAGACTTTTCTGCACTAATCTCCAATCCTTCGATGTGAATCGCCCATCGCGATCACTAACGATGCTCTTCGGAATCCCGTGCAACCGCACAACGTTTCGAACATAAAGCTCCACGAGCTTTTCCACGCCATCACCCTTCTGGTTCGGAATGAAGTGGGCCACCTTCGTCAGGCGATCTACTATCACCCAAATTGCATCGTTACCCTGCTGCGATCGAGGCAAACCATGCACAAAATCCATAGAGATGTCATCAAATTTCCATTCGGGGATGGGAAGGGGCTTCAAGAACCCGCCGGGCCTTTGGCACTCAGCCTTTACCAAGGCACAAGTCTGACATCGGCTCACGTACTCGGCTACATCCCGCTTCATCCCAGGCCACCAAAAGGATTTCTTCAAATCCGCGTACATCTTTGTACTTCCTGGATGAACGGAGTACTTCGCAAAGTGAGCTTCAAACATCAACTCCTCGCGGAGCTTGCCAAAGCGCGGAACGCAAACCCTCCCGTCCCTTTTTAAGATCCCACCAACCATCTCCAAAACAGTGCCCTCGCTCTGTTGAGCCTCCAACACCAACTGTTGGCACTCCTCGTCCGCACTGGTCGCCTCTCGGATTCGATCCGTTATGTCACATTGCATTTCAATCCAATTCAAACGAGCTACGCTAGACTCACCTCTAGCCACACAAGAGATATCAAGAGACTCCAAGTCTCGAATCAAACGCTCGTTATGCGCCTCCATCCAATTACCTTGCCCGGAGTACTTCCTACTCAAAGCATCCGCCACCACGTTGGCTTTACCCGGCGTATACTGAATCTCCACGTCGTAGTCCCCAAGGAACTCGACCCACCTACGCTGCCGCATATTCAGATCCTTTTGATCTAGGAGATACCTCAGGCTTTTGTGATCTGTGAAGATCTCCACCTTCGCACCATAAACGTAGTGCCGCCACAACTTTAGCGCAAAGATTACCGCCGCCAACTCCAAATCGTGGACGGGGTAATTCTTCTCATGAGTCTTTAACTGCCTTGACCCATAAGCGATCACCTTGCCGTGCTGCACGAGCACGCACCCCAAACCGCAACCTGACGCGTCGCTGAAAATCTGAAATCCTTCCGTCCCACTAGGAAGACTAAGGATTGGAGCGGACATCAACCTTTCCTTCAGATTCTCAAATGCCCGGGCACACTCCGGTGTCCATACGAACTTCTGGTCCTTGCGAGTGAGAGTGGTGAGGGGCAACGCCATCCGCGAAAAGTTCTCCACGAACCTTCTATAATAACCGGCTAGTCCAAGAAAACTCCGGACTTCCGTCACGGTCCTCAAGACAGGCCAATCCCTAATGGCTTCGATCTTCGCTGGATCTACCGCCACCCCATCTCCACTAATCACGTGACCTAAGAAAGCCACCTTCTCGATCCAAAACTCGCATTTTGAGAACTTAGCATAGAGCTGATTCTCCCTTAGAGTCTGCAATACTTGCCTCAAGTGAGACTCATGCTCCGCCTCCGATTTTGAGTACACCAAAATATCGTCAATAAACACCACCACGAACGAATCTAAGAAAGGGCGGAAAACCCTGTTCATCAAGTCCATGAACACGGATGGCGCGTTCGTCAAACCGAACGGCATCACCGAAAACTCGTAGTGGCCATACCGAGTCCCGAACGCTGTCTTGGCAACGTCCTCTTCTCGGATCTTCAGCTGGTAGTACCCCGATTTCAAATCCAACTTGGAGTACACCACCGACCCCACTAACTGGTCGAACAAATCATCAATTCGGGGAATTGGATATTTATTCTTGACGGTCAACTTATTTAGCTCACGGTAATCAATGCATAACCGCATACTTCCGTCCTTTTTCTTCACAAACAAAACCGGGGCGCTCCATGGTGAAGAGCTGGGCCTAATGTACCCTTGCTCCAACAACTCCTGCAACTGAACCTTTAACTCGGCCAGTTCCTTCGGTGCCATCCTAAACGGAGGACGCGACACTGGCCTCGCACCCGGTACCAACTCTATCGAGAAATCTATTTCACGCTGAGGAGGTGCTCCCGGAAGTTCCTCGGGGAAAACATCCTCAAATTCTTCCACCACCGGAACTTCCCTAATAGCCAACTTTGTGGAGTGAGTCTCCAACAGAGCTAAGAACGCCTCGCCTCCTTGGTTTACCGCACGCCTCATTTGCATAGCGGAAATCAGGGAGTAAGCCACTCCGCTTAGGCCTTCGAACTTGACCTCTGCTCTACCTTCACCTCTCAGGGTTACCACCTTCAACTGGCAGTCGATACTAGCTCGCTGCTCCGCAAGCCAGTCCATCCCCAAGATAACGTCGAATTCGGCTAGTGGCAGAATCGCTGCTACCAACACGAAGTCACAATCGCCAATCTGCATCACAATGCGTCCCCTCCTCATGGTAGTCATGAAAGACCCATTTGGCATACGCACACTCAGCTCCACCCCTGCCGCTACGGGCTCAGCACCAATCTTCCGGATAAAACCTTCCGCAAGAAAAGAGTGTGACGCCCCCGTGTCGAACAACACTCGCGAGGGGTAGCCCGACACTAGCACGAAACCTAACCACGTGCAAAACAAACATGAAAGGCCGCAACCTACATTATAGTAACAACTGAAAACTTAAACTTTTCATACCTGTCACCACATCGGGTTGACGTATCGCTTCCTGCTGCCCAAGGTTGTAGGCCCTAGGCTGCACTGGAGGGAACCGCGAAGCACTCGACTCCGCCGCTTTCCCCTTCTCTGCAACACTGGGACCTGAACGCACCGATTGCTCTTGCCTCGGCTCTGGCCCAGCTCCGCCCTCAGTACAGAAACGACTAATGTGGCCCACCTTGCCACACTGGTAACAAGTAACTAGACCCCTGGAACGGAAATCTCCCGAAGGCGCACCACCTCTCTCCCCAGGTCTGTTAGGACGGGGCTTCTTCTTCCATCGGCTACCCTCGGATTTCCACTGGGATTGAGACTGGGAAGGCTTTCCTTCTCCCTGCTTTGCCGCAACACCCTTTCGCCGCTGAGTTCGCTCCAGGTCGCTCTCCAGCGTGCGAGCGGCTTCGACCAACTCATCGAACCCTGCATTCTTCAAGGCTATGAGTGGTTGCCTTAAGTTTTCCCTCAACCCTTGATAAAAGAGGTTATCCCTCTCTTCATCATCTGCCATTGTGGTGCCTGCATACCGACCCAACCGGGTGAACTCTTGCAGATACTCATCCACCGTCTTCTCCCGCTGCACCAAATGCAGAAACTGCCGCTGCAGTGCTAACCTTGTTGAAACCGGAATATACCGCTTTAGGAAAGCGTTTCCGAACTCCTCCATGGACGGAACACGCCCAACAAACTGACGACCGTTATGGTTCGCCCACCACAACTTCGCATCGCCCTCCAACATGAAGCTCGCAAAGTGAGACTGCCTCTCAGCTGGGGTCTCAGCTGCCCTCAAGAGCTCCCGGATCCTCGAAAGCCAATCCTCGGCATCCGTTGGAGTGCCCACTCCCTTGAACGTCGGAGGGTGAAAACTCAAGAAATACTTCATGAATCGATCACCCATCGGAAAAACTCTCTCCGCAAGAGGCTCTGCTTGCCTTACTTCAACCTCCGGTGTATCCGGCGTAGCCGCCGGAGTGACAGGGGTCGCAACTTGCACCACCGGCGTAGGAACCCGTGGCATCGCTCCAGCTTGAGCCGCCACCATCGCCTCCGCTAGCATGCGACAGAAGTCGGCCGGGGACATGCCCACATTCACAAGGCCTGGAGCAGTAGCACTACTCCCCGAAGGCTCCTCTTGCCTCCCAGATGTCCCCGCGTCATCGCCAACATCCTAGCATAAGCAAGGAGAAAGACTCATCAGTCTCGATTCGCAAGACTCAAACACAGGGATACTCATAATCCCGCGCAAAACTCCTATGTGGACAATCTCTTACGCGATCCAAATACACTAGACCTCGCAAGAATACTAAACCTCGCTTTGATACCAAATTGTAACACCTCCCCTGCAATGACCATATAATATGGGTCCGGCCGGGACCCCACAACATATAACCGCCACAGCTTTGGTATTAAAAGATGATAATCACTACCCAAACTCATAACTCAGACAACACAGCGGAAACAAAACTAAACCACAGAGATTGTCCACTACAAAGGAGTCCAACTGGCCTTAAGGCCTTACAAAACACAGTCCAAAACATCCAACAATTCGTAAAGAAAGACATCCCAACCAAAGGGGAAAGGTGGTTTTTCCCTAAACTACCTCGGCATGCAAGCCGGATATAACAAAGCACGAAGAAAGTAATACAGGAAAACAGGTAATCACTTCATGAGGCTTTAGGCCCTTTTGGCCGGCGCGCTGGGTCCAGCTTGCGATTCGTGCCCTGCAACCAAATCACAAAGAGCGGAAAACGAGGGTCAGCTATGGCTGACCACAAGCGGTGTAACAACATCCCTCCTCCCGGCCGTCCTAGCGGACCCCGGGGAACTACTTCACCCTGCAAGTCAGCACTTCGTATGCAAATGTACATATAGGAAAGCAACATAAATACTGGCATGAGTGTCACAAGCATCATCCACGTTTCTAGGTTGAGCAGGTAATAAAAGGGCCTAACAATGCAGAATGAGTGCAAGCCCGGGGTTTCACCCAAGGCGCCCTAATGCGTATGAATCTAACACATCATCATACATTACCAACACAAGGGTACTCATCATTTCCCCACAAGGGCATCAAACCCAAGGCCAAGCGCTCTCGCTGAGACTCACCTCGCCAGGCCTTCCATGCCAACGGGCTTGTCTGACAGCTCACACGCTCGGGCCGCCAACAACGCACCAAGACCGATTCCAAGAATTCTGGCTAATCAAAACGTCCCAAGGCCCTGGGCTTACTCTCGGGACAACGTCCACCGATTGCCTCGCCTGGAGACCGTCAACGGATGCAATCCGTAGCACAGACATTCTCGTCAGTCAACAAACGAAGGGACTAATCTTGCCGGGACACTCTCCACACGTGAATCTCAGTCTCCACGGGATAGCCAGCCGACCACAAAGACCAATCGCGCCTTCGCACAACACAAGGCATCACAAGCCCCATAATCCGCTCATTTATTCTCCGCCCTAACCCAACATTCGTTACCATACGAAGCTACAAGGGCATCACAACGACGAGTTCGCCGTAATCGGATTTCTAACAAAACCCCTAACATGCGCGTAAATCAACATCACCGGATCGGACCAACGGCCATAAATCCGGCTTCACCCACAATGCCTAATCCGCTAACGGAGCGGATCTCTAGTGCAAAACATGCCGGGGACGGACACAATCAACCCGGTGGTTTCTCTTGAACCAAGGCGACCCGGATCCCTCTCACTCGACGGATCCGGTGCCAAAAATGCATGAAAGAGGCGATGCCAAACACGCATCCTAAAGACCGGGAGGAGAAACGTCGTTACCTTTTGAGATCTCCTCCTAGCCATGAGAAGCTTGCAACCAAACGGTGGAGAAGAAACGCCTTGACGCCCTCTACGCGTTGCCGGTCTCGGATCGGCGATCGGAGCTCCGAAGCTCCAACAATGGCGGATCTCCCCTCTTCTTCCTCCTTGCCCCCTTCTCCTTTCTCCAACCTAAGAGAGAGAAAGGACTTGGAAATATGAGGGAATAACCCCTCATCCAAGCCCTAAAGCCCCCCAGCGAATTATCTCAGCCGTCGGATCAAATCCCAAAGTATTTGATCGGTCGGATCATCATCCCCGCACGATTTCGCGGAACAGAATAAACAGGGCGCACGATCACAGTCGCACGGTCACTGGTCGTGCGCGAAGAAGACACTGGTCGTGCGCACTATCCGAGACAGAACTCCGAATTCTGGCGGATAGCGCACGATCACTGCGCACGATCACTGGTCGTGCGCGAAGAGGAGAAATGGTCGTGCGCGAAGAGCTGCTAAGAAATTCCTAGCCTTTCCCGAGCGCAGCACTACCACTCCGCCTACCTCGCGGAACTACGATTTTTGGGGTGTTACAAGGGTGATGCCCTGCGCGTGCGGGGGATTGACGGGGACCTCGCGCTCACCTGTAAAGTAAGCGTTATACGATGAAGAAAGGGAAAAGAAAGTGAGGCGCGAGCGAACCCTACCTTCCCCTTGAGGAACGGGGAGTAAAGAATCGACGCTGCGCCGCAGATAGGCGACTTCGAAGTTCTTGCCGGAGAGGTATTGGAGGAGTTTGGCGTCGGCGCCGCCCAGCGAGCTCGGAGGGCGGTAAGTGGCGTCATCCCGCTGGATGGGGGTGAAGTGGAGGTTGCCGAAGGGTCCTTTCACTAGGAGGAACTTCTGGGTCCAATAGTGGCTCTTGTTCACCGTCTCGCAGACGGTGACGTGCTGGCTCGCGAAATAGGTAGTCCCATCTCGGAAGGCGCGGAAAGAAAATACTTTGCGGAAGACGAGGAGGCTGAACTCGATCCTCTCTTCCCGCAGATAACAGGCGAACGCGACAATGTCCGCGATCGCATTTGGGGTCAACTGGCTCGGCAACACCCCATAATATCGCAACACCTACAAAGAACGATGAGAAAGTTGCGATAGCGAACACGAGGCAGCGAGAAGGTCAGGCGAAATACCTGACGGATTTCAGGCCACAGAGGGAGTCGCAACCCATTCTCAAAATGCGCGATGGGGATCGCGAGCTCGTCAGCCTCGGTCTCATTTAAGGTGGAGTTCTCGCTTGGACAGCGAGCCGAGTAACCCTCCGGGAGATAGCGGTCCACCGCGAGCTTATACTCCTCGGCTGTGATGTTCGCGCAGTAGAACTCGTGGGCTTGAAACGCTGAGGCGCATTTGGACCGCCCCTCGCTCTCGCCGTCCGCTCCCACTTGCTGATTCGTCCGCATCAAGTCAGGAAAAGACAGCCTACGAGCAGCGAACGCGAACGCGATCTTGCGAGAACGGAGATGAGCGTAGGCGCGAGAAGACGGGAGAAATAAATGCGACGGGTAGAAGATTGAATCCAAACTATTTATAGAGGGCTCTGATGGGCACGGGAATCGAAGCGTCAGGAGTGCGGATAACGGAAACAAAGTAAAATCCTACCCGATAGTATAGTAGTCCTGCGAACCCAAGCTCGCCGCGGCCAGCCTGCGAGGAAAAAGGGTCTATGCCTAGCGTTGCATAAAAACAAACGCTCCACGAGGGCGAACGTATCAAACACAGCGAACGGACTAAACAAACCACAGGCACACCGCCGAAACAAATAGAATAATAAAAGAAAAACGATAAAAGGCGAGTCACGATAGACTCGCGAGTATTGCCACACCAAATATTGTTCATACAGACGTAATAAAAGAAGCAAAAACAGCGAGATGGTAGCATTCAACTCGCGGCGGTCTCAGGAGTAAGGAAGCCACTTCCAGCGACCCCGGCCTCGCTTCCCCGCACGCGGCGGCACTCTCGGATAATGGTAGTCGCGAAGCGCTTTAAACTCGCGCAAGATCAGGTGCGCTTGATCCTCGCCCCGCGAGATGTGCACGCCGGGTGAGGTAACATCGGCGCGAGGCACCGGCTCCGCCTCGGCGATCAAGCGCGCATTCGCGTCCTCCAGCACGGCGAATCTCTCGTCAAAGGCAGCCCGATCCGCGTCATACCGCTCTTCCAACTCGCGTAACATCATGCCGTGCTTCTGAAGCACCTCGGACACCCGGCTTTTCATCCGCACGGGGTCGCCAGGGTCACCCAAGAAATCTTCAATCTGGCTGGGCGAAGGCGGTGGTGACATCTCCATCCTCCCGTGCTCTGACTCAGGGGAGGCCCCTGGAATTTCAGCAGAGAGAGTTAGTAGGATCTGAAGGCAAACAAGAGATGGGAGCTCGCGAAAACATGCCAACCTGGCGAGGAGGGGGACTCGCGATGGGGCTTGCACGAGGACTCCGGCCGACCCCGGAAGTTTTCGCGGAATCCCGAGACGTGGGGTTTCCCCAGACCAGGAGGGTATACCGCCCTCTCCGCGACTTTGACACCGTCGAGAAGCGAGCCGCCTGGGCTTCGCTTCCCCATCAGACCGAAGCCAGGGGTCACCACGCTAACCTTAGGCGGGACCGGCGAGTTCGCCGGTGTAGAGCTTTTCTCCTTGGGGCTCGGCGATGGGGTACCTACATGGACCACAAACGCGTAGATACCGCCTGGACTTATGCAGGAATAAGGGAGGAGGCGAGCGACTTACGAGGTTGCGAGAGAGGCGCTTGTTGGGACGAGGTCCCGACCCCAGCATCTAGCGATCCCAGCTTCGCGGGGGACGAAGCATGGGAAGTGGTCAGCGCGAGGCTCGCCATGCGGTCCTCGGGTGGAAAATTCTGCGAAGAGGAAGAGAATAAGCAAGGAGTCGATGAAAAGGCTTTGGGCAAAGGATACCTGTTGTGCAAGCTCGGTATTCGGCAGAGGGGACGAGTCAAGTGGCGATGTCGCGTCCTCCTCCGGCGACCTCCTAACCGACTTAGCTTTCTTAGTCTGGGGGGAAGAAGAGGCGGCAGGGTTGAATATCCAGGCGTTGTGCTCGGCGGCCCGAGCTTTCGCCATCTCCCTGGAAGCCTTCAGCCGCTCCAACGCGCTCTGCTTGGAAGACATCCAAAAGGAAGAAAGATTTCGGCGAGGAGGAAGGGGAAGGAAAGGCTCGATCACTAGCCACGGTGGACGGTATTTATAGTTTCAGGCATGGGGCCCACCGGAAAGATTCCCGCCACGTCAGCAGAATCAGCGAACATCAGGGGTTGGATGTATCTTCGCGAGCTTAGAGCAACCTCGCGAAGAGCGGGGATTGTGTACAACCCCGATGTTCGCCACTCGCGCTCAAGGAGGCGAGCCCAGAGGGGCGAACCCTGATCTCCGGCGAGGTAGGTCAAGGAAGAGCAAGAGACTGCGCAGGCGAGCGAGCCCAGCGGAGGGGAGTTAACCAGCTTCCTTGAAGCTCGCCGAGGTGGCGCAGGCTCGCGAGCTCCACTCGCGAGGAAGGCCATTTTGGGGCGCGGTTAGCCATCCTGGGGTTCGCCGACCCAGAGGCTCGCGAGGGCAGTGTATGCGAGCCCGACCGGTTAAGGAGGAAGCTCGCCAGGCGAGCCCGGAACCTCTTGGGGTACAGTTAGCCATTTTGGGGTACAGTTAGCCATTTTGGGGTGCGGATAGCCATCCTGGGGTTCGCCGACCCAGAGGCTCGCGAGGGCAGTGTATGCGAGCCCGACCGGTTAAGGAGGAAGCTCGCCAGGCGAGCCCGGAACCTCTTGGGGTACAGTTAGCCATTTTGGGGTGCGGTTAGCCGACCCGGGGGTTCGCGAGCTCCGCTCGCGAGGGCAGTCGGCTTGGCCAGGTCACGAGGAGCGAGTCCAACCATCCGAGGAAGGGGTCCGCTAGGCGAGCCCGCCTCGAGTGAGTTGATAATACCTCTGGAGTTCACCGACCCAGAGGCTCGCGAGCTCCACTCGCGAGGGAGGTCGCGAAGCGGGCTGGCTCGCCCCGTAGAGGTCCAGGAAGGGATTTTTACCAAGAGGCCCCCGGTGGTCTGCACCTAGCTTCTCTAAACAGCGGAGTTTGGTTGTTAGCAGACCAATCCGGGGTGCGGATAGTAAGACTGGACAGCGGGATTTGGCTATTGACAGACCACAAAACTGAAATCTATAAATAGACCTCAAAGGGCACCTTGGAAGAAGACGGTTCATTATCTGAGCTCTTCTCTCCCAAGGTCGCTTTGGTTTGGGCTCTCTAGCTCTCCAAGGTGCCTGAGTCTTAGCTTTGGCTTGGGAGGGGAAGCGCTCAACGATCTTCCGGGTTAGTGGAGGGACCTCCTCGCTGAGACTAGGGTCTTCGTTCTTGGCTCGAGTCATCAACCTTACCTCTCCCGAGGGACCGGTAAGGGCTAGCTGCCCCTCATTTCGGTGAGGGCCCCGAGCTCCACTCGAGACCGAGAAATCGGTTTCAACAAGGGCAATGTTATAAGCAGGCTTATAATTGCTAAACACACTGCATTGATATTTGCAGTCTGATGAATTTAACTGTTTTAGGACTGTGAATAGTCATTTAAGTGTTTTTAGGACTGCGAATAGCGATTATAGGACTGCTTATAACAATGCCCTTAAAATTAATGAAGCATATTGGGGGTGTAAATATATAGCATCCTGTAAGCCATTTGAACATGTATTGAACTGGAGATTTCGCTAAGCACGCGAGGGTTGGCGGCAAGATTTTGGTATCACGGTCTTTTTCATTTGAGTTCAAATGGATAGTATTTATTTCACGGTCCAGATTAATTCGCGGCTGATCCAACGGGTTCTCTCATCCCATGTTTTTATATTTTTCTCTTCAATAAAAAAATTACGTATATTTAGATAAAGTAAAAAAAAAAATCAATAATCTTCACCATGAAACAGTCATTCATTTGAGGTCCCAAATGGAGAGGATCACGATCCAAGATTTTGGAGCTATATAAGGGATGCAGAATCTGTACTAAATGTCTGAGACTCTCTTTGGGACGATGGCGGCGGTGGGAAATTTTATTAAAATAGAACTAAGCCCTCGTCTGGTTAGTCTATAATGACTTGGGCTTCGTTTGACACAGCGATGACGGTCGTAAACGCATGGGTTAAACCGACATTCGTTAACGACCACCTAAATAACTTCATCCATTTGAACTTTAAATGGATGAAGTTCCTTAGGTGGGCGTTAACGAATGACATTTTAACTCCCGTGTTCACGACCTCCACCACCGTGCCAAACGGAGCCTAGATTAAGATTAAGCCCCAATCACATAACATGATTATTCTTGATGAAACAATAGGCAAAACTTATCTCAAAAATCACCAAATTTACTGATCAGTAGGCAGGCTTATATATATAACATGAAAATCAACAAAAACTTTGGGAGAATCTAATTTGAAAGCAAAGAATAATCAATCCCCCAAATTTCCTTATTTAAATTGACCCAAGTCTTGAACTCTTTTGTAACTTCTTCAAGCAGTGCAATAAAGTACCCAGGAAGACCCTCTTTACCCATTGTTTTTTCATGTTTATGTGAAGTTTATTCCAAGAGTGGTATTAGAGCAAGTGTTAGATTCATTAAGAACTCTTGTTCTAGCTTCCCTTCTTAGATGACCTCATCATCTACCACTTATACTCACTCCTCCCTTCCAGTCGTCAATGGAGAACAATATGAGTGCTGGAGTATATAAAGATGAGAACCGTTTTTGAATACCAAGATCTTGCAGAAATGATTGATGAAGGTCTGCCACTTCCAACTGAAGGCAAAAGTGGTGAGGGACTCAAACCCAGTCGAAAACAACGATTGAAAAGTGCTCAAGCACTGCTCCTGTTGCAGCAAACTGTTACAAATTCAATATTCCCTCGGATTATGGGAGCTAAAACAGAAAAGAGAGATTGACAAACACTAGAACACGAATTTAAAGGTACTAAAAAGGTAGTCTCCATTAAAGTACATACTTTATGGCCGCAGTTTGATAGTATAAAGATAGCAGAAAATGAAAGAGTTGTTGATTTCCATGCCCGACTTACTAATATAATTAATCAAATAAGGAACCTCGGAAAATCTATTGACGAACAACTTATAGTTACCAGGGCTCTTCGAGCGCTGCCCAAACCATTTAATCATATGTAGTGATAGCCACTGAAGAGGCAAAGGACTTGAGACTCTTTCAGTGACTGAATTAATGGGATCATTACAATCTCATGAAGACAGAATGTTGCAAACTGATGGCCTAGTTGTTGAACAAGTGTGTCAATCAAAACCGCATCATAAAAAGTACTCAACAAAAGAAAAATTCAGAAAAGGGGGTTTTCAGCCAAAGGATCGTGACTATAAATGTAGAAGATGCAAGAAACCTACCAACATGGATCGTGACTGCTGGTTTAAACATAAGGAAGCTGCAAACTATGCTGGAAAGAATAACACCAGAGATTCTCTATTTTATTCTTCCAGCAAAGGTGTAGTAAAACAAGAGCAAAATTCTGTAATTTGGTATATTGATTCTGGCCGTTCCAGCCACATGTGTGGTCAAAAATCCGATTTCATTTCTCTCGATGAAACACATAAAGTTGTGGTTTACTTTGGAAAAGGTAACACTAAGCAAATAGAAAGTAAAGGCACTATTACATTTACTACAAAAATGGAGAAATAAAGACAGTACCTGATGTAGAGTGAGTTCCTACACTAGCTCAAAATTTGTTAAGTGTAGAACATCTAGTAGAGGAGTACAAAGTTTTATTCTCAAAAAATAAATGTTTCGTCACGGAACCATCCACTAATGAAGTTATGGCCTCAGCTTTAATGACAATAAATAGGACTTTCTCATTGGATTTGAGCCAGGTTTTTCATAGTTCCATCACTCCTGAAATATGTTACACTAATCATTCAGTTCTTTGGCATCATAGGCTTGGCATCTAAATTGGGATGCAATGAAGTGACTAGCTATAAGCTCAACAAATGATTAGAGGACGTTCAAATATAAAAATATACAAAGTCTACTGTGATATGCGTGTAGTAAGCAAAGGACATTCGCAAGCCTTTCATCATCAATCCAGTTGGAGAGCAACTCAACCACTAGAGCTTGTATAAGGTGATCTATGGGGACCTACATCACAATCTTCCCTTGGAAGTAAAAATTATTATTTTCTTCTCGTAGATGATTTCTCAAGATATTTGTGGATCTATTTTCTTAAATCCAAATCAGAAGCATTTGAAGTGTTCAAAAGCTTTAATAAAACTACTAAAAAACAAACTAATTAATCTCTCAATGCTTTTAAAACTGATAGAGGAGGAGAATTCATAGATGATTTCTCAAGATATTTGTGGATCTATTTTCTTAAATCCAAATCAGAAGCATTTGAAGTGTTCAAAAGCTTTAATAAAACTACTAAAAAACAAACTAATTAATCTCTCAATGCTTTTAAAACTGATAGAGGAGGAGAATTCCTCTCAAATGTATTTATGCAATATTGCAAAGATGAAGGTATTAGAAGAGAACTCACTGCCCCCACGATCTACAGAACAAAATGGGGGTGGCAAAAAGGAGAAATAGAACTGTAGTGGAGATGACAAGAGGAATGATGGTTGTCAAACACCTTCCCAAAGAGTATTGGACTGATGCCACCAACACAACGTTTTATCTTTTAAATAAAATGCATACTAAAACTTTATGGGGCATCACCCCTTATGAAGCTTTGCTAAAAAGAAAGCCCTAACCAGGGACCATTTTCTGAAGTTAAGAGACAAAGTAAAGATCGACATACCTCCTGCTTAAGGGGAGTATGCGAATATAAGTAGGGTCGTGCCCACCAGATTGACATACCTCTTGTGTGTGTACTTGCAGGTGTGCAGTAATATAAAGCATCAAGTGTCGATATCACTCCCCCTACAATCATTCTACACATCTTTGCAAAAGGAGAGCTCGCAGTAGGAGAAGCAGATATACTTTTATTGAGAGAGCCTCATGCTGCTCCTAGTCACCTATAACAGTGAAACACATAATTTAGCGTCTGAAAACGTATCATATCAATAATCATAAAACACTTAGGTTTTGAAATAAGCAGACATGTTCATTCCTAAGTGGACATTCATCTTAAAACTAAATGTTTAGGTCAACACACTACATGTGCACACCACCCCTTAAGAGTCTGATTCATGCACGAACCTAATGAATACAGATCAATTTTCTAAAATTTGATACCAAATTGCAATATTCCACCTGTTCAAGTAATATAATATGTGTTGAATCCTGGAAAATCCCGACTCCAAATATTCGGATCTAGGTAGCCTAAGGTTACTGGTTGAACGATCCAACTTCACAGATCGAAGGGCAAGGGCAAAGATACTAAGAGAACTTGAAAATGATCCTAAGTGTTGCGGTAGGGAGGTCCCACCACGTACCCGAAAGTTTAGAAGAAACTTCACCTCCACAACCAAAATGATCGAGCAGGGTACGAGGAAGTCACCTACTTGGCGAGTATCTAAAATGGCGACCAAGGGTATATGATAAAGATCTCATGGTCCAAGTATTCGAAAATGGGCTCTAAAAGCTTAGCCAAAGGGATGTGTCATTCCTGGTACTCCTGGGGGTCCTATTTATAGACAAATCCTGGAGGGGGGGGGGGGGGGGGGGGGGGCTATTAATAGCCCGACCCAACCTGGCAAGGTTGCCTCTCTGGACTTAGCGACTACACAACGATAAGAGGATCTCACGCGGGCTTCAACTGCTCCTGTTGGGTGGTCTGGTCTTGATCTTTGACTTATGCCCACGTAGCCTAAATGGCCGGGTCCACCATCGACGAATATCATGAGTTGTACAATATGGATCAGGTTGGGCATCCACAACATAATGCATACGCAAGTTAAGCGCAATAAAGAGGGACATAAATAAAACTCCACTACTTAGAGATTCAACGCTAGCAGAAGCATTACTAATATTCATGAATGTTCATATACTACACTAGGAATGCAAAGCATTGTTTGGCCTTATGACCTTACATCACGTCATAACAAATAGAATATATATATATAATGCAAACATGCGACAATACAAGACAATTCATCGACTCGCATGCCAGAATGGCAAAAGCAGAAATACGACTACTCTTTTCTTTAGACAACTTTGGACTTTTAGCCTGCTAAGCTCCACTGCGCGTTATGCTATATGTACCAAACTCAAGTCAGAGGAAACGAGAGTCACTTATGAGCTGACCATAAACCGCATAACGATCCCTCCCCGGAGCATCCTAGCGGACTCCGTGGCGTGTCACCGCACACCTGCAAGTATGCACGCAACATTCAATATGCATCAAAACTGAAATCAAAGCAAAATTTCACATGGTGAAGGCTCATACATAATCAATCCTCTAGATTTAGCAATAATAAAGGTGAGCCTAGGAATACAGTTCATGATAGTTAGGTTCACTCAAAGGTTCGTCTTAATGACTTATCACAACACCGTATGAAACTAACAAAGCAATCATTTAATCATCATATGGGTCGTGGGTACTCATGACCACACAACTTTATGTTCTCATGACATGCACAACATTTCTTTGATGAGGAGGTCTAGGTTCATCTTCCTCAATGAGTAGTCAGTCAAGGGGGCATAAGTTCATCTCCTTCAATGAATATATAAATATGAGATCTAGTTTCGTCTCTCGTTTATTATTTGTTAGGAGTTCTAGGTCCTATTAGACCAGTTGTAAGAGGTTTTGGTTCATCTCATATTGGATTCGTCGTATGGGGTCTAGGTTCATCATCATGATGAGATCTGCGACTAAGGTCCACATGCACAATACAAATGCAAGTCATAAGTGGCATGAACTTCAAACAATCAATCAATCAACGTGAACATAGGTACGCTCGTCCATATTTCTATACTCACAGTCAACATATATCACTACAGTATAACCCGCTCTGCACCGTGGAATCCCCAAATTGTCGTTCGAATGGTCTCTAAATCACACTATCATGGATCTATCAACATAATAATGCACACTCACGGTCATCGAACAATAATTGTTTCTCAATCATTTTTGTATCGTAGAATCCACTAAGGGTCAAATCATCGACTGCATGCACAATGACGCTACTCTCACGATCACCAGACAATGATTATTTCTATAATTGATTTCTCATCGTGGAATCCACTAAAGGCCCAATTAACGGCCACAAACATAGAATTTTTGCTAAATTTGACTAGATAACCCTAAAATCTCAAGTTACCATTCAAATGATATCCAAAGTATGTTATCTTGGACCTATCAACATAACAATGTTACACTCACGATCATCAAATAACGATCGATTCGTAATTGCTTCCACGCCATGTAATCCACTAAAGGTCAAATCAACATTGTTGAAATCTGTCTCTATGTGGAGCTCGGGCCCTCAACAAGTTGGGGGGTGACCTCATGACACTTACTTCTCCCAAGGAAGAGCGCTAAATTGAAGGCTTAGGAACTAGGAACAAAACCAAGGGCTCGGCGAGGAGGTCCCATCACATACCCGGAAGATCTTAGAGCGCTTCCCCTCCCAAGCCAATGCCGGGCTTGGGCACCTTTGGAGTCTCTCCTCACCCACTAAAGAGACTTGGGGAGAGAGAGGCCAAAAGAGAAGTCCCTCCAAATGGTGCCCCTTTGGTCCTATTTATAGATTTCTGAACTTGGTCTGCCGATAGCCACATTCTGGCCCACGAGATTACGAAAATACCCTCAAGTTTGGCCTACAAACAGCCAAATCCCGTCATTCCAAGGCGTTAAACGCAGACCACACACTCTCCTCGGGGCTGGGCAAGAGGGGGCAGGCCGCCTTCCGTGCTCGCCCCCCTCACTGGGCTGGGCGAGCAGGAGGCCGCCCGCCTCTCCGGCTCGCCCCCAGCTGGGGCGGGGCGAGACCGGGAGGCGGCCCCTCTCCGGCTCGCCCCCTAGCTGGGGCAGGGCGTGACCAGGAGGCGGCCCCTCTCCGGCTCGCCCCCTAGCTGGGGCGGTGCGAGACCGGGAGGCAGCCCCTCTCCGGATCGCTCCCTAGCTGGGGCGGGGCTAGACTGGGAGGCGGCCCCTCTCCGACTCGCCCCCTAGCTGGGACAGGGAGAGACCGGGAGGCGGACCCTCTCCGGCTCGCCCCCTAGCTGGGGCGGGGCAAGACCGGGAGGCGGCCCCTCTCCGTCTCGCCCCCTAGCTGGGGCGGGGCGAGACCGGGAGGCGGCCCCTCTCTGGCTCGCCCCCTAGCTGGGGCGGGGCGAGACCGGGAGGAGGCCCCTCTCCGACTTGCCCCCTAGCTGGGGCGGGGTGAGACTGTTAGGCGGCCCCTCTCCGGCTCACCCCCTAGCTCCCCCTTGGGCTGGGCGAGCCCGGGGGGGCGGGGGGGCGGGTGGGGGGCTTTCCTCTCCCCTGCTCGCCCCACTCCTCGGGATAATCTGGGGCTACGCCCCTCGGTCCCGAGCCCGTTTGACGGCTCACCCTCCCCTCTTACCTGGGACAGGGCCTCTTAAATAATATTGGGCCTAATGACATCTTGGGTCCCGGGGATCCACTCGGCGAATACAGGGTTGTACAAACGTCATCCACCACATGGCTTTCACTAGGAATAACAATGTATCTCCAAGTTCCCCAATCCCACTTAAAATACGACACTTATCTCAAAGTAATTATCCAACATGCTTACTAGCTAGGTCAGCCATAATGCAAATTTCATATCAACATCTCCAATCTGGGCCTATGCCATTGGTAGGCTTCACACAAATTACTCAAATTCGCAATGATTATTGTATTTCTAATGCAATCTATTGTCGGGAATGCAATTCCACGCCCTGAGGTTCTTGTGAATCAAAGGAGGTCATACCCTCAACTAATTAGTGGATGCGACTCTTCTATGCAACAAAAATGCAAAAGAAATGGACATGCATCGTCCTAAAATCGGGGAGAGGCATCGTTGCCCTTGGAGCTCATTTTGGCGTACTGAAAATCTTACAAGAAAAGGAGCAAGACAACCAGAATGGAGTCCTCTCCGCGAATATAACCTCGGCTCGTTGTTTGGAACTCTGAATCTCCCTTTAATGGTGGATCTCCCAAGTTATCCCCCTTTTCTTCCTCTACTCTTCTCCAACCTAAGTGAGAGAAAGCAAATGGATGAAATCAGCCTGCAAACCCCTAATTCCCGATCCAAGGGACTATGTAAATAATTCCAGCCATTTGATCTTAAAAACCCCAATCGAATGACTCAAAATTGGGCTTAAAATGTGTTTACAGACTCGTACACGGCCTCCAGATGGATGTGTACATCGAAGTGCTCGGCTCTATAGAAACAACACTTCATAGGTTGGTTTGCTGGGCCTAGACATGCCCTATGAGACGGCTTGACCAAGTATGTAACTGTGTAACATCCCCCAGACAGCTAGACCCCCCAGGTGAATCTGTCTTGACAAGGTCATGACAAGGCCTTGGTAGAGTAGAAATCCCTTTAACTTAGGCAAGATTAGGATGGAAAGTGCCTTGGACTGCAAATAGCAATTTCCAGTGACCAAGCTTAGGGTTGGACTTTAGGGCCTCAACTTGACCATTTGACCCCACCATAGTATCCCTAACCCTTTAGGGGTCCCCTTAGGGCACCAAGGGCACATTGGGGTACACCAAAGAGGCCAAATTGACCAAAGTCAACCCTAACCCTAAATTGGTCAAAGTGGCCTAATTAGAGCCAATTAACCTTCACCATGCCAAATTGACCTCACATCTAGGTCTAAAATATCATAAGAGACCTAGTAGACCTAAAATCCCCATCATGGGACCCTCAGTAGTGCAAATTGACCAAAATGCCTCTTTTAGGTCAAAATGGCAATTCTTCACTAAGTGCCCTAATTGACCACCACCATATTAAATTGACCCTACCCATAGTATTATCATGTCATAGGGGACCCAGTGGACCAAAAAGCCCCATGACTGGGCCAACCCTAGGGCTCAATTTGATCAAAGTCAACTTAGCCTGTTTTGGTCAAATCAACTCAAATTGGGTCAACAAAGGCTCATGTGACCAAATTGACCCCACCAGTAGTTTCTAAACCTAATTTGAAATTCAATGGACCCAAAAGCCCCATCCTAGGGTCACCCAATTGGTCAATTTGACCAAAAGTCAAATTTGCCCAAATTAGGTCAAATCTCTTGAACCTAGCCCAATCCCTTTGGGCTAAGCCCAAATTGACCACTTGACCAGCCTAGTAGACTGATGATTAACCCAGGAGAGAGAGGAAAATCGTCCATGGTGAGTAGGAGAGAGAAAAACCCAATTTTTAATGGAGAGAGAAGGTGGTATTCATGGTCATTAAGGTGTTAAACCCCTTGGAATCCCCATTGGTGCCTCCCTTCATCTCCCCTGATGAATGTGGAGGGAATTCCAGGAGTTTTCTGGAGGAATTGAAGGCAGGGGGATGCATTAGGGTGGCCGGCCATGGGGGAGAGGAGGGGTCACATGGTGACCTCTTAATGGAGCCCTCCTCCCTTTAATTTGAGGCCTCCATTAGCTTTAAAAGGGTCCAAGGAGTTGAAACCCCCCTTCCCCGAGAGAGATGTGTCATCTGTGCAAGGAGTTGGGAGGTGCCGATTTTTCCAAGGAGGAGCAATGGTGGTCGACGGCCGGAGCACCTAAACCCCCCAATGCAGGTCTGGTTCTCTTCCCCTCTCTTCAGTGGATAGATCCCCTCAATCGGCGGCAAGGTTCGAGCCCTAATGGCTCTGGATCGGGCAGGCCAAGAAGCTCGAAATCGAGCTTTTATTTCCGACCTAAATGCCCTGTTCCGGCCACTTCCGGCCGGCCAACCACCGCTATTCGCCGGCCACCACCTCAATGTAGGTGGTGGTGGCATTGGCCGGCCGGGGCGGCGCCTAGGTGGCCGGGAAAACAAGGATCAAGGTGGCCCAGGCGCGGGCGATCCTGGCCGTTGGCCAGAGGAAGAAGACGACCAGGCGCGGTCTGATTGCTTCAAGATTCGTGCGGCTCCTTAGCTTTAATTCCTTTTTCTGTGATTAAACTGCAGCACCTAATTAATTCTGCTAAAAATACTTAGAGACCTCTAGGGAAAAATTGTCCAACATCAAAGTTGGAGCCCTTGAGGTCTAGTTTAATCCAAAATTGAGTTCACTTGATTTGGAGCCCTGGTTAGGGCACAGCACTTATTTTGGTGAGGTCTGTCCATAAGGCTAATCAGAGCTTATTTTTGATGCCCACACCAATCTAGAACTCCAAATGACTTGAAATTTAGAGGGTAGGCTACTCTTATATACATCTAACACATGTACAAAAATCAGATTGATTGGAGAACTTTTCCCCATAGTTTTTGGAAAAGTTCAATAATCCTTGTGGGACCTAATTAGGTGCCCTAAACACATCAAAACCCTTCCAAATTTGGATGGGAGGTCCTAGAGAGTAAGTAGGGTCACTGGTTAAAATTTCATAATTTATGGAGTTGTTTTGGTGGGGTAATTCACCAATACAACCTTAGGCCCCCTAGGTTTAGGCAAAACTTTGGGTGAGTGCCCCCACTCTTCCACAAAGCCAATTGGCTTCATATTTGGGGTGCACATCACCCTCCCCCATGCCAACGTTTGGTCCAAATTTGGTGGCCATTGGAGGAGGATTGCCCTAGTAAATCAAAAAGGGGCTAAATGCTATTTGCACCCCAAATAGGTACCCAATAGAACCCCACTCCTCACCAAATGTTGGTAGGATCTTGGGTGGTCATACACTGACCCTTGGACAGTGTAGTGAGTAGTTTGGGTTTGGGCAAGGTAGGGAGTTCCCTTGGGCATAGTTTGCTTAAGGGTTATGTTTAGGACAAAGGTGAACTTAAGTTAGTTTTGGAGTGTGGAGGGGTTTCCTCCCACTGATAGAAGGGGTGACCTTGGTCACTGACTTGGGTTGTATGGGACACCCCAAGGAGCAATTTTGGAGGAATTAGGGCTTAGTGTGCCCTCAAACCCTAATGGTTAGCCTTAGGATGCCCTTTATAACTTGTGAAGGACTTAGGAGTGTTTGTCCTTGGAGAGGTGTTTAATGGACCCCTCTGGACTCTATGAGTCCTATAATACCCTCACAAGAAATTTGGGTGGATTTGGAGAAGTTTTGACCCTAACCCTAGGTTAAACCCTAAAGGGGTGCAATTAGAGGCTAATGAAGGAAGAGGGGTCAAACCTTAATGGTTTGACTTGAAATTTTGGGGAGATGGTCTTGGTGACCAGAGAATGCTAATGTGAGAAATTGGATGGATTTGGAGTTGCCAATCCTAGGTAATAAACCCTTGGGTAGATTTGTAAATAATTAGGGTTTTGGGTTTTAGGAAGAAATAATACTTAATGATTAACCATATTCTGTCATCAACTTAGTTTTGATGTTATTAATCCCTGGAGATTTTGTTAGAGCCATTGGAAGACTTTTGGAGGTCCAAATTGTAATTATTCATATTGTTGACAATTTTTGGGATGAGTAATTTTAGGGTGTTAGTTTTCTGTAATTGCATGAAACTTTGCTGGATGACCTTTCATACCAATATGTACCCACAGTATTTTTCTCATAATTTATGGATTGATATTTTTGGTACCTCTAGTTCAATTTGGAATTAATTACAAATAATTCCTTTGTAGAAATTATAGATATAACCTTTATTGAATGTGATCAAACTTTGTAGGGATGAATATTTTAGTGTGAACCACCTCTGTATAAATTTGCATAAGGTTTAGAGTTCATATGAGGGTACCTCCTTTGGAATTTATTGGAAATAAATGGGTTTTGGAATTTTCAAAAATAGTAAATCTTGTTGGAATCTCCTACAAATTCATATCTAATGATTATTAGGTACCCTTGATTTATTTAAAAAGTTGGGTAGGCAGTGGAAGTCAGAAAAGTGCACTTGTAGTTCAAACCTTAGGAAGTCGTATTTTGGAAAAATGGTTTTAAATATTAGTATTATTGGGAAAATTATGGAACTCTGCAATGGATCTTAAATCAGTAACATGGACCCCCAGTAAAAATATTGGATCATAGTGTTGATTATTTAATGTACCTCCCTTCATGAGCATCAAAACATTAAGGATGGTCTGCGTTTAGCAAATTGGCAGTTTTGGAGTTGTAGGCCAAATTGGGGTATATTGATTGGAGATGTGAGAGTTTAATGGTGATCATATGACTATGTGAGTATCCCTGGAGTTAATTAGGGTTTGAAGAATCCTAGGGTGGTGGGGTGCCACCCTTGGGGTAGGTCGTCCTGGGATTGACGAAAGATAGTCTTGTCCCTTTAGTGTCTTAAGCCTCAGGTTTAGATCAGGTAAAGTATTAAAGGGGTTTCCTTATGGGTATTAACTAATAACACACTCATCCACACCCTGTGGTTTCGGGAGTTTAGTTGGTTTGGTTGTACGAGCGGTGGGCTCGGTGGTTGTAGCAGCAGACTAGTTAGTCTGGTGAGCTTATGGCTCGGAAGGTTATTGATGGCAGGCAGGTTAGCCCGGGGAGATTATGGCTCGAAAGGTTTCTGATGGCGGGCAGGTTAGCCCGGGGAGCTTATGGCTCGGAAGGTTATTGATGGCGGGCGGGTTAGCCCGGGGAGCTTATGGCTCAGAGATAGGAAGTAGAACATGTTGCTTGTGCATTGAAGGTGGTGGGTCTTCGGTATTGAACGGTCGTTCACACCGACGTCAATACGTTGACTCGGCGAGTGTGGTATTTACACTTAGCCTTGAAATTCTGGCGGTCCAGTCAGCAAGAGTACGCAGACGCTCCGCGGGTTTAGTGGAGGCGTACAATAGGTTAGGTAGTGTGAATACCAACCTAGAGGTGGGCGAGGTCCAACCCACCGCTTCCGTTTGCCACTACGGGAGTATCCTGGGAGTCTAGCTCGCTCCAAAAAGGGGGAACTAAAGGTCTATGCGCATAGAGTCGTAGTGAGTGAGTTGCACTTGTATGAACATAGCATAACAACATACTTGCATGTCATAGCATAAACATTGCATTCAACCTACCCCTAACGTATAAGTCGGTTATGGGACTTCTTATACGGTAGGCCCTGCTAAACGACCCCTTGGTCTATAGGTTTGTATGGGCATTCCTAGAAATCAATGGTTACTTTTTGCTACTACACTTACTGCTTACTGCTCTTTATATACTTTTTACCATGCTCTTAATTACTGTTTCAATTATATAAATACACATGTGTAGTGTAGAAACATTCCATGTACCATCGTCACCTGCTCTTGTTATACCCCTTGCTGTCCTCCGCTTCATCCTCCCGCAACGTTGCCTAGGAGCCATTGGGGGTGGGGAACATAAGGCTTAGTCTTTTTGACTAACGGTCGGTGGACCATATCATTTTAGGAGTTCGAGGAGACGCAGCAACATCAGAGAAACAGGTGCAGCAGGATCCGACAAGATGAACCCCACGGCCATGCTACCATTGTCACCAGCCGGGACACACTCGAGTCAGATGCCCCATGATGGGTGGAATCCCTCCAGCACAGCGACCAGGAGGCCGAAGGCGAAGACGTAGACATGGATTGCGAGGCAGCAACCGCAGGCCAAAAGAGAAGGAGCATCCAGTGTTGCAGCACCAGTGGAGCACAGAGTCTGCAGGGATGGGTCAGACTAGTCTGGGTACTCCGGTTTCAGTGTCGGTGGCGATTAGCTTTAGTTTTTCCTAGGAATTAGCTTCCGCGAGAGATCTTGTAGTGAGGAAATGTTGTACAGGGCAAGAGCCCCTTTATTTATTGTAACCCTTGTTATCTTTATTTAGTTATACATGTGGACATTTACCTTTATGGTTTTAATTCATGTGATTCTGTGGACTTGTCTTCTCTTTTATGAACTTATCTTCGTGATCGATTTGGCCGGCAGGATCGGCGTTTTGTAGTGGTGACCTTCCCGAGTGAAGGTGTCACCGCAAAGCGTCGGTTCTGGGCCTAAGACCCGGTGGTTTTTTGCAAAAAAAAAGGGGGTCTTACAAACTGGCCGTGCCACCTGACACGACAACCAACATGGTAGTGTCAAATGGCCCAACTAGGCGTGTACGACTCGAGATGAAAGGATTTAATTCATGGCTTTTACACTACCGTATGTTTGGTCGTGTTAAACAAAAATGACTTTTGAACGACCTTCAACCCCTCCCCAAACTACTTTATACCCTTAGGTACTCATAGAAAGTGGAATCGTCAAATTAGAGAAGGTTGGGTTCTAGGACGGGAGCCTGGGCGAGTGTAGTGCACTGGGACCGTGGGAGTGGGAGCTAGGTAAAGATAGGACATGGATTTTTATATTTTATTGGTGTGCAAATAACCGAAGATGGTGTGCAAATAGCCAAATTTATGTGTGCGAATAGCCAAAGGTTACGCCCATAACTACAATGACCCAACAATTCCATTATTTAATTGTACAGTTAAAGACTAATAGAAAGTATAATTAATAACACTCATTTATTCTTCATAATGAGATTACAACCATCCTTAAGAACACACAAATGCTGAACAATACAAATAGGAAATTAACTTTCATACAAGCTCTCCCCCACAAGTCCGCAACACAAGCAAACTCTCTTTTATTCTCACAAAACAATTTCCATGATCATCATCTTCATGAGTAACTAGCCAGATATACTTTAAGCATAGCTTTCGGGATTCGCCAGAAGGTATTCTTCCACCGCCTTAATGCTTTTGATGAAAGCTTTCTTCCCGTTCTCGATTTCCTCGGAGACGTCCTCTCCGGGAAGAACCTTGTGCGTCACCTCCAGCTTGACGACGGAGCCATCTCCCTTCCCCTCCACCTTGATGTGGAAGTTCGCAGACTCCAACTTCCTCCCAATATCTCCTCCTTCCAGCAGAGAAATCCACAGCTCAAGCTTCTCATGGTCAATGGATTCGAGCCGCTCCGTCACAAAGCCAAAAGGCACAGCTGCATCATGCATGAGTAGAAACAACCATGATCATTTATAATTCAAATATATAGACGTTACTGTTTAAAGTGTATTATTCAGCCCTTTTATGAAGAATTAATATATTCGGAGTAGGGCTGTTAGCAAATCAAAAGAAATCAATTTGTGAAGATTCGATTAATTAAGATTTATATTTCTCGAATTTGAATCCAAATTGAGATTCAAGTAGTATTCGAATCTGAATAATATTATCTCTATTATTATATATAAAGATGATCCTGGTTGTCCGCTAAAAGTCTATTTGGTTCATCATTTGACCAAAATCCGAATTTGAATCCAATTAAGTTCGAAATCATTATTTCGGGACGAATCTTAATTCAAATATTCAAGCAAATCCGAATCTTAATCCGAATCTCTCCATTTTATTACAATTTTGAGTTCAATTAAAGAGCTATTACATTCGGTTCGTGAACACCCCTAATTAACCGAGAGAGTTATGCATGGAGGCAGTAATTCAATGTGAGCAAATTACTCGGTCATTTCATGAAGAATATATATATATATACCTGGAGTGTAGTTGATACGCCTGGTACTGCCGGCTTCGCCATGGCCGGAGAGAACAGTGACGCCGGTGATGATGTCGGGGAGGAGCTTAGGGCCGAGATTATTCCAGTCGGTGAAGGTGGCCTTGAAGAGGGGAGCCGGCGGGGCTTTGGTCTCCACCTCAACTGACCAAGATGAACTCATCTTAATTTCAGACCTTGGTTAATTATTTGGGTGAAGATGAGTTGATATGAAGTGAAGAAGCTGATGGCCGGGGTTTTATAGAGAATTTGGAAGGCAGCGGGCTTTAGAAATCCATTGACTGAGATGAGTAGATATCTCTGCACGTGGGAAAAAGGAGCCTGTTTTTATTAATGAATTTATTATCAAGAATTGGCAGGTCATCGGTCCATGCTTATGCGTAGAACATCTAGAGAAGAGGAGATATTTATGTAATAATTGGGATTTAATAATAAATTATATTAATACGATATAGATATTGATTATCTGCATTGTGATAGTGTTGAAGAGACAAGAAATCATATGACAAAAAATATTAATAATTTTAGCACGAAATCTTGACGCAGGAATTGTTGATCAGTAGTATTTAATTTGTTTCCGGCATAAATTTTTTGTGCTCCGTGCCTCCGAGTCGACGCAAATATTACTGTTTAAAACACGACTTAGTCGCCGGTAGCTATGGACGTCATTGTTGCGACGTTGGGGGTGGTGCGCCGTTGATCACAACATGATTTCTACTTGGATGTTCCTGCCATGGTGGGGAGGAACAGACGGACATGCTTTCAATATATTAAAGATAAAGTCTGGGCGTGCTTGCAGGGATTTCTCTCCCAGGCCGGTCATGAGATACTTATATATTAAGGCGGTATTGACCGCCATCCCCTCCTACGTGATGAGCTACTTTCGATTACCCTTTGGGTTAGTGCGTGAGATTGATTCCCTTTTTGCAGGCTTTTGGTGGAATGGAGACTGCCGGAATTGTTTGCATTGGAAGTCCCGGAAGCAACTATATATGTATACCAAAATCCCGCGGAGGGATGAGTTTTCGTTGTATTTCGGCCTTTAACACAGTTCTTTTGGCAAAGCAAGTTTGGCGACTCTCGACTCGCCCTGATTCCTTGGCTGGGCAGATTTATCGGGCGCGGTTTGATGGTTCTTAGTTTGCGGATTTGTTTGGGTTTTGCAGGTATTATAAGGGGAACTACAGGAGGCAATAATCAAAAACAGAAGGAATTGAGAGTTGCTTACCTCATTCAAAAAGATGAGTTACATATATATAAGCTCTCACAGCATTCATACTTCTTAATTAAGAAAAACAGTTGAGGGGGCTTAATTAATACAAAGCTAATTAAGCCCATTACATTTACGATAACCTAATAATTCTCATTTATAAATTCCCAGGCTCTGGAGGAACATCGGGACTTCATCAGGGCTGCACTGGGAAACATCCATGCTGCTTGGAATCAACCATGGGGGCGGATTTTTGGCTTCAACACCCCCTCTAAATCTGCTCCATCTCTTACTCCTAGCATGTTCCCGAGTTCCACGAATCGGCTTCGGTGAAGGGGCTTGGTCATGATGTCGGCGATCTGATCTTGTGTAGGGCAGAACTTTAGCTCGATTAAGTTCTTCTCCACAGCTTCACGGATGAAGTGAAATTTTATCTCTGTGTTTGTTCCTTGCGTGATATACAGGATTCTATGCCAGAGCGATGGCGGAAGTGTTGTCGCACAGCAGGATTACTGTTGTCGCATCTTCTTCTTCGTCGCTCTCTCTGATTAAATACTTGAGAAGTCTCTGTATCCAAACAGCCTCGCAAGCGGCAGAGCTTAAAGCCATGAACTCTGCCTTAGTTGTAGAGAGGGCTACGATGTGTTGTTTTCTGGAACTCCAGGAAATGATGTTGGATCCGAGGAAGAAAGTATATCCTCCAGTGCTCTTGCGATCATCAAGGCTTCCAGCCCAATCGGAATCAGTGTAGCCAATTAATTTCGTATCTTCTTCTTCTTTGAATATAAGCCAGTAGGCTTTGGTTCCCTGCAGGTAGCGTAAAACCCGTTTTGCAGCAGCGAGATGAATTCTATAGGGGTTGCATACGAACCCGACGAGTATGTTGAAGGCATTTTCGATATCTGACCTGGTATTTGTGAGGTAGATGAGGGACCCGATCAGACTTCTGTATTCTTCGTTGTTAGCTTGTGCTTCATCTTCCTTTCTTGCAGTAAGGTTTTGATTTGCACACATAGGGCTTGCAGTGGAGTTGCATTCTTCCATCTGAAATTTCTTTAGGAGAGAGCATGTGTAGATTTCTTGGGATAGAAAAATTCTGTTTGCAAGGTGTTTGATCTGAAGCCCAAGAAAGAATTTAAGGGCACCCAGATCAGTCATTTCATATTTTGTTTTCACTTGTCTTCTGAATTCTTCTATCAGCCCTGGATTTTTCCCTGTTACAATCAAATCATCTACATAGAGGCTGACTAGAATGCTACCTTGTTTTTCATGTTTGACATACAATGTTGGTTCACTTGGGCTGCGGGTGAAACCTTCAGACAGGAAGTATGAATCTATGTTTTGATGCCAGACACGAGAAGCTTGTTTTAGCCCATATAGGGCTTTGTGTAGCTTGTAAAATTTCTCTTCTTCTATTCTTTAATCTCATACCCAGGTGGTTGTGAAACAAATACTTATTCTGAGAGCTTCCCGTTCAGGAACGCTGATTTTACATCAAGTTGAAAGATTGGGAGATGTTTTTGAGCTGCAATTGCCAATATAAGTCTTATTGTTGTCATCCTTGCTACTGGGGCAAACGTTTCATCATAGTCTGTGCCTGGTTTCTGTGTGAAGCCTTTAGCTACAAGTCTTTCCTTGAATTTCTGTAAGCTTCAATCTTCGTTTTGTTTTATTTTGAAGATCCATTTAAGGCCAATTATGGTGCGGTTAGGGGGTCTATCAACATGAGACCATGTGGAATTTTTCTCAATGGCTCTTAACTCTTCATCCATTGCTGCTTTCCATATTTTTGATTCTGCTGCTTCTTTGTAGTTGTGTGGAGTTGCGGTAATCAGTGCAAATTCAGTTGTTTTATATATGTCACTTACCAATTTCAGTTTTACGGGTGATGATGAATCTGAATCCTCCTCCTCCAGTTCATTTTGAGGAGAGGCAAGCTCTGCACGGTCTTGCTGAAGAGTTGCAGGAGGGTCTTCACTGCATTGGATGGAACTAGGAGGTGCTACCAGTTCAACCGGCAGTGAAGGGCCATGAGGAAGTGAAACAGAATCTGATGCCCAATGATATTTGCTCTGCTCATGGAATACTACATCTCTAGATATTATTATCTTATTGGTTTTAGGTTCCAGTAGTCTATATCCTTTACTTTCACTGATGTATCCAATCAACACACACATTACACCATTCTCTGTTAATTTGTCTTTCCCAGGTTTATTTGAATGGGCAAAGGCAACACAACCAAACACCCTAAGGTGTGCAACAGTGGGTTTTTGATGATAAAGACTTTCATAGGGTGTTGAGTTGTGTAAGGCTTTGGTAGGGACACGATTCAAGATGTATATGGCTGCGGCTGTGGCTTCTCCCCATAGGTTCTTGGAATAGGAAGTGTGAAGCATCATGGTTTTTGCCATCTCCACCACGGTTCAGTTGCGCCTTTCTACAACCCCATTGTGTTGGGGAGTGTAGGGGGTGGTGAGCTCTCTGCGAATTCCTGTATCTTTGAAGAGTTGGTTGAATTGTTGTGAAATGAATTCTCCCCCTCTATCTGTTCTTATTGCTTTTATCTTTCTTTCTAGCTAGTTTTCTATCTGTCTTTGGAAGGTTTGAAGTGGTTGTAGGCTTCAGATTTGTGGGCAAGGTGATAAATCCACATGAAATGACTGTAGTCATCAACAATGAGAAGGTAATAGAGTTTGTCACCCAGGGAGGGTGTGCTGGCAGGTCCCCAGAGGTCCATATGAAGAAGATCAAGGGGGGCACTTGCCCTCCTATGGGCTGTTTGAGGAAAAGCTTGTCTATGAGATTTGGACTGGGCACAAGACACACAATCATGGGAGATGGTTTTAAATTCAGGCAATCCTTCAATAAGTTTTTCTTTCTGTATCATTTTTATGGCTGCAAAACATAGGTGTCCTAGCCTATGATGCCAAAGAAGAGTTGGGGTGGAGCAACCCTGTACACAGGAGAGGGCTTGCATCCCGGCAGGCTCAAGGCATAAGGTAAAGATGTTGCTTGAGTTCATATGGGCTGAGGCTACAATAACTTGTCTATTGATGTCAACAATATCACAAGAGGTGTGGTTGAACTCTACTTTATACCCTTTGTTTAATAATTGTCCTACACTAAGGAGATTTTGGGTGAGTGTAGGAACATATTGAACATTTGTTATTACTTTGGTGAGTCCATTTGGTGCCTTGACAACAATAGTCCCCTTACATTCAATTGTTTTCCTCTTGCCATATCCAAGTGTTACTTCTGATTTCCAACTGTCATCTAGAGAGATAAAATAGTTTTTGTTCTTTGCCATATGATTGGAGCAGCTGCTGTCTATAAACCCGGTGCTGGATGTGTCAGTCATGCTGGGTGTGTTACAGGTGAACAGAAATTGGTCAGATGATTCAATTTCAGTAACTTTAGCTTCTTCTTTGGTTTTGTACCAGCATTTATCTGCCGAATGATTTGGTGTTTTGCAGTTTTTACATCTCCAGTAGCAGTCTTTGGATTCATGGTTTGTTTTCTTGCAAATAATGCATCGTGAGTCATTATTGCTATTGGGGTTTTGTTTGTGGACTGTTTTATCTGGGGTTTGTGGCTTGTAGTTTTTGTAGTTTCCCTTTTTAGCTGGATCTTCATATTTCTTCTTCTCTGCGTTTTTGTTTTGAAGGGACATCTGAGTATGGAAAGCTTTTTCTAGTGGGTGTTCTTCATGGCTAAGTAAATCTTCATGGGTTTGCAAGGAAGCCATGAGATCATTCACAAAGAGTGTGTCCAAGCCATGATCCTCCAAGATGGCTGAGACAATATGTTTGTGAGTGTGTGGCAGAGATCTTAGGATTTTTCTACGATTTGTTGTTCCTCTATTATGCCTCCAAGGGTTCTAATTTGGTTTACAATGGTGATGACTTTAGCAAAAAATGCTTGAACTGATTCTACTTCTGCCATTGTAATTGTATCAAAATTGTGCCAGAGTGAATATAGTTTGAGTTTGATTACCTTTCGAGATCCTTTGTACTCAACTTCCAATCTCCGCCATGCTTCTTGAGAGGTTTTGGATCCCATTATCCTGGGATAAATAGTAGGTGCAATGCCCTGTTGGATTAGATGGAGGGCAAGTGCATCCTTTTTCAGTTCCTCTTTGGTGTATTTGGATGTGCCTCCTTCTGTAGTTTTGCCGTCAGGTTGACGCCCTTCTTTGACGATGTCCCATAAGTCTTGGGACCTTAGTATGGTCTCCATTTTGTCACTCCAAAATTCATAAAGCTCTCCATTGAATATTGGTATTGATGAATGGGTATATGGAGGTGGATGGATGGTAGATGATGAGGCCATGGATGGTTATGAAACAAAAAGATGAACAGATCCCAGAGAAATGATGCTTTGATACCACTGATGGTTCTTAGTTTGAGGATTTGTTTGGGTTTTACAGGTATTATAAGGGGAATTAGGGGAGGCAATAATCAAAAGCAGAAGGAAAGAGTTTCTTACCTCATTCAAAAAGATGGGTTACATATATATAAGCTCTCACAACATTCATACTTCTTAATTAAGAAAAACAGTTGAGGGGGCTTAATTAATACAAAGCTAATTAAGCTCATTACATTTACGATAACCTAATAATTCTCATTTATATTTCCCAGGCTCTGGAGGAACATCGGGACTTCAACAGGGTTGCACCAGGAAACATCCATGCTGCTTGGAATCAACCATTGGGGAGGATTTCTGGCTTCAACACGGTTCTGTCCCGATGAGAACTTATTTTCAGCCACATTGGGGGACAGAACCTCCTTCTGTTAGTCGGGGTTTCTTAATGCTAGCTAGTGTGTGTAGTATGGCGTGAGGTCTCGACCGGACCTACTGTTATATTATTTGTACTGGCAGAGTGTTACATAAGGTGAGGCGAGTATGCCCTCCCTTTCCCTTCTCGACGACATAGCCTTTTCTCGACGATATTTGTGATTCGTCTAGACGATATGAACAACCCGTCTCGACGACAAAACCCCTTCTTGCCCAGAGCAAGGCGAGGCGAGTGCGACGGGGCCCCAAGCGAGTCCGCCTCAGGCGAATTCGCCTCATGAGAACTCCCCCCCCCCCCCCCCGTAAGCAGAGGGCGAGTCTGGTCGCCTCTGCCGTACTCGCTCAAGGAGTGAGCGAGGCGAATTCGGGTCAACCCGACTCATCATTCCACCCTCACTATCCGCAGACCGGTGGGGGTTGCGGTTTGTATTTGTGAAAAGGCGTGCAAAGCTATTCACAGACAATTTTGGTCTACGTATAGCAATTTGGTTAAGGCGGAGGGAGTTATCCGCAGGCCAGTAGGACTATTTTACCCTTAGAAGGATTTGCCTATAAATAGGACTCGTTATTTCTCAGATCAGCAGAGATCCACCCCCCAAGAGAGCCTGAGCTTTCCTCCTTTCACTTTCGTGCTATCTGAGACACAGGCTCATTCATTGGTTTTCGGAAGGGAAGTAAAGTAAGATTTCAGGGTTAGTGACGGGACCTCCTCGCTGCAGCCAGTGGGCCAATTCTTAGGCAATTTATCCACCGTACTGTGAGGGCCAGTTCCCAGCTCAAAATACTTAGACCTAAGGACCGAACGAAGAGAGAAGTAACTCAAGCTACTCCTCAAGTCTCGAACGTAGTTGAACCGGTATCCGGGTTTCAACACAGCCCATAACTACAATGACCCAACAATTCCTTTATTTAATTGTACAGTTGAAGACTAATAGAAAATATAATTAATAACACCCATTTATTCTTCATAATGAGATTACAACCATATTAAGGACACACAAATGCTGAGCAATACAAATACGAAATTCAAGCGAACTCTCTTTTATTCTCTCACAAAACAATTTCCATGGTCATCATCTTCATGGGTAAGTAGATAATTTAAGCATAGCTTCCGGGATTCGCCAGAAGGTATTCTTCCACCGCCTTGATGCTTTTGATGAAACCTTTCTTCACCTTCTCGATTTCCTCAGAGACGTCCTCTCCAGAAATAACCGTGTGCGTCACCTCCAGCTTGACGACGGAGCCATCTCCCTTCCCCTCCACCTTGATGTGGGACTTCGCAGACTCCAACTTCCTCCCAATATCTCCGCCTTCCACCAGAGAAATCCACAGCTCAAGCTTCTCATGATCAATGGATTCGAGCCGCTCCGTCACAAAGCCAAAAGGCACAGCTGCATCATCCATGCGTAGAAACAACCACCATCACATATCATTCAAATATATAGCCGTTATTATTTAAACTGAATTACTCAGCCTTTTATGAAGAATTAATATATCTAGAGTAGCGCTGTTAGCAAATCAAATAGTTCTTGAATAATTCGGGAATCAACTCGTGAAGATTCGATTAAGATTCATATTTTTTGAATTCGAATTTAAATAGAGATTCGAGTGGTATTCGAATTCGAATAATATTATCTCTATTGTCTATAAAGAAAAATCTATATTATATATAAAGATGATCCCGACTTTCCGATCAAAGTCTATTTAATTGGTGCATCATTAATTTGACCCAGATCCGAATTTGAATCCAAATTCGAAACCATTATTTCGGACGAATCTTAATTCAATTATTCGGGCAAATCGAATCTTAATCTGAATCTCTCCATTTTATTACAAATTTGAGTTCGATTAATTAAAGAGCTATATATTAGATTCGGTACTTGAACATACACCCAGAACCGGGAGAGTTATGCATAGATGCATTAATTCAATGTGAGCAAATTACCAGGAGTGTAGTTGATACGCCTGGTGCTGCCGGCTTCGCCGTGGCCGGAGAGAACAGTGACGCCGGTGATGATGTCGGGGAGGAGCTTAGGGCCGAGATTATTCCAGTCGGTGAAGGTGGCCTTGAAGAGGGGAGCCGGCGGGGCTTTGGACTCCACCTCAACTGACCATGATGAACTCATCTTTGATCAGACCTTAATTGGTTATAATTAGCTAGCTTGGGTTCTGGCCGGGAGTATGTTTTGTTGCTTGTTGCAGATGGGTTGATATGAAGTGAAGATTAATATGGCTGGGGTTTTATAGAGAATTTATTTGGAGAAATCCATAGACTGAGAGCTGAGTAGATGGGCACGTGGGAAAAAGGAGCTTCCTAGTTTTTATTATGAATTTATGATCAAGAATAATTAGGCCGGCTTGAACATCTAGAATTGGGAGGTCATCGGTCAATGCTTGTGCGGAGAACATCTAGAAGAGGAGATATTTATGTAATAATTGGGCTTTAATAATAAATTAATACGATGGGATGATATTGATTATGTGTATTAATGTGATAGTGTTGAAGAGACGAGAAATCATATGACAAAAATATTAATGACTTTAATTAGCACGAATCTTGACGCGGGTTTTAATTAGGAATCATATGCAGAGAGTTGTTTATGCCGAGTCGGAGGGAGCGGGATATTGACGCGGGACTTTTTTCAGGTAAACCCCCGCGCGACCTTCTGAAGAGTTGTTTATGCCGGGTCGGAGGGAGCGGGATATTGACGCGGGACTTTTTTCAGGTAAACCCCCGTGCGACCTTCTGAAGAGTTGTTTATGCCGGGTCGGAGGGAGTGGGATATTGGGGTTGTTCAATCAGTTTTCATGCCAGAAGATGCCGGGTCGGGTGGTTACAAATGATTGTTGGGTTTGGCATTTCACGCGGTGTAGGGCTTTTTCTTTTCGGAGCGCTTATCATTTGGCGAAATCGTCTTCTTGTTTCTCACTAAAAAATTTTGTGCTGTTTTGCAGACCACCTAATTTTACAAGGATTTAAAAAAAAAGGCAATTTTCCTTGAAGGCTGCCCGACGGCGGGCACAACCTGCGGAGGGCGGGCTCTTGGCTGGGAGCGGGCGCAGCCCGCTGCCAGTGAGGGCGAAGCTTGCCGTTGCACTAATATATGGCAACAAGAGGGGATCCAGGAATTTGAGGACTTGGTTTGTTGGAGTTGGGAAACACTTCCGGCTCTCTTGTTTCTCACACCGGGTTAGCCCACATGAGCTTAGAGACGTCGGAGCGTGACTCTCTCCGATGATGGTCTATTTATAGGCGTGTCTCTCTCCGTGGTCTATTTATAGGCGTGTAACCCGGTTCTAGGGTTAAGGTTGATTTTCAGCGGTTTTCGGCTGAGAGCATTTGGAGGCGTCTACGAGGAGTTCGTGGAGAGGCGTTTTCCGGCGGTGGTTCCTCCGTTTCTTGTCCAAAGAGAAGGGTGCGAGGTGAGATCGGTTTTGATCCTTGTAACTCTGTGTGGTTTGTAATCTCTATTGGTGAATACAAGAAGGTGAAGGAGGCGGGATGGGGGACGTAGCCCGGTTTTGGGTGAACCTCTTAAATTTGTGTGTTCTTTATTTTTTTATCTTCTGTTTTGCGTTCGAACCTCTCTTCTCAGCACCACTCGATTTTCTACATGGTTGAGGTGGTTGGGGCAGATCCAGGAATTTCAACAAGAGGGGATCATCTTCCTCCAACCAAAAATAAAATTGAACGTCTTTATCTTACTGAGTCATTTTTCTCTCATCTGATCATCATTTTTGACGTCTAAGTAGTCAAAATTCATTACATCGGCGAGAGAAATCAAAATTCATCATCCGTTTTACAAAATTCTTGGAGGGCCTAGCCCTTGTTGGCTAGGATCCCATTATAAGAACATATGATTATATCCATAGAGCTAGACGATAAGAAATAGTTTCAAAAGATTATAAGATGCGGAAAAATCAATAGTAAGTTGAAAGGTTAGTGCTCCATGAAAGATCTTTGAAGAAGAATAATGACAACCAACAATATGGGGAGGTGAGAGTTCAAAAGCTTCTTAGCATGGAGTTTATGCAATGACTTGGCAAGACGCCTAAGAAGCAACAAATATCATCTCAAGAAGTTTAATATTTTACAATAATATATTTGGCTTTGAGATTCATACTCTTTTTCTAGTACGCTTTCGAAGGAATGTCAAACAGTTTGATAAACCTTAAAAAACATATAATCGTGTCATGACTAATAGACGAAAAAAATCAAATTATGTGGTTCGCCTAAGGGGAAGTAGAAATTTGGGATACAGAGTTCTTTTGATACTTATTGACATAATCTAATTAAGAATGGAATATTGTTAACACAATGTGAATTGATCAATTGTGCAGTATATCCCTTGAACAACCTCAATAACAATATGTCATGCACAATACATCGGGTCCTCTAGATCAAACATGAGATTGCGACATGTGTCCTCGGGATGATCCTAGGTAGCCGTGTAAACGAGTCGAGCTCGAGTCGAGCTTGGCAAAAATCCCAAACTCGAGCTCGAGCTAAATATTTCGAGCTCGAGCTCGTCGAGCTCATCCTACTTGGCTCGAGCTCGAGCTCGAGACCAATATATTGAGCTCGAGCTCGAGCTTTCGAGCTCACGAGCTCGAGTCGAGCTCGAGCTGCTCGCGAGCTCGAGTCGAGCTCGAGCTGCTCGCGAGCTTTTGGCTCATGAGCTTATTTTTATTTATATTTATATATTTTTTTAAAAAAAAATACCCAAAAAAAAGCTCGCGAGCTCATGAACAAGAGCAATCGAGCTCGACCTCGGCTCGAAATCTAGTGACATTTAGTGATGAAAATTTTGGTCACTAAATATTGCACTTTGGTCACTAAAGACATTTAGTGACCAAATTTAATCTGTCACGAGGTGGTTGCAAAATGGGCGTCACAAAATGTCTTTAGTGACCAAATAAATTTCCGTTACTAAAAATATATTTTTTGTGACAACTAATTTTCGTCACTAAATTTATATTTTAGTGACAACTAATTTTTGTCACTAAATATACATTTTTAGTGACCATTGATTTTCGTCACTAAAAATACATTTAAAGTGATAACTAATTTTCGTCACTAAATTTGCATTATTAGTGACAACTATTTTTCGTCAGTAAATGTATATTATTAGCAATAACTTTTTTTCACTAAATGTTTTTAGAGACAAAATTTATTTAGTCACTGGTTTAACAATGCAATAATAACGACTTTTGGTTACTAAAATTATTTATTTCATCGTTAAATACGACAATAATTAAAATATTCATTTGCTAAAAAAATCTTATGAATGAAAAGAAAATGTTTCTTTATATTTATTAATAGAAAAAAGGTGGGAGATAGCCCAAACCCTTTAGTACAGACCAAGAGAGCTTTTAATTGTATTAAACTCAATACATAAAAAAATTCTATAATAAACAAACATTGTACATAATAATTCTTTCTTTACATATAACACAAAATAAATAATTAAACTGTGTTGAACAAAATAGAAGCATCAAGGAACTTGCTATGATATTCCTCACTTCACCTCTCCCGCTACCTCATGATCGTATAAGGTTTCTGCTCGAAATCAATATAGTAAAAGAAGCAGAGAACTCTCCCGCCAACATTCTTCCTCCTGGCTTCCTCGTGGTCCATGATACTAGCAGAAGTAGTAAACACAATGTAACCAAACTGCAAAATTTTGAACATACAACGTAGAATTTGATGAATACAGATATAATAGAACACTAAATAATCTACCTACCTGTCTGGAGGGCAGTAACCTGGCAGTTCATCAAAGATTTTTATAAGTAAAAAATATATACCTAAACCTAAAACCCCAAAGTTGATTATCGGAGCCGCAAATAATAATTTGTTGCCCCAAAGTTGCTTTGAGTCATTTCCACCATATTCGACATCAATAAACTCATGAACCAACCAATATCAACTTCCAATTACTTCCAACCATTGCATCTAATATTATTTATGATTAATGAGGCTTAGGTAGAACAACTTTATTCTAACAAAAAATGGGTCAAAATTAATCAGAAAGTGGGTTGCAAGAAACTTACAACCATTGCATAGCTTTCCGAGAATTTTCGAAAGGATTCCTTGAAAAGATGTGTCCATAGGAGCGGAAATGTCCATTGAAAGGTTGAGGACAAATGACATGCATCTAATAAGCACATTAGTCATCGTAGAGAATTAAATGATCGTGGTTAATTAGGTAACAGCAAGATTGCAATTTTTCAAAACTCCAAGTTGTAGTATCATTAAAACTGCAAGCTTTGTAGTTTCAAAGTGTCTCGCTAATTTTTCCCAGTCTCCGTCATCTCGCCGCCGCTAAATTCTGGTGCAAATCTCTCCCCAAATTTTGTAATCAAATTCAAAATCAAGCACCCTATTATAAATGAAATTCAGATACAAAAATTGACCTGAGATCGTAATAGTTCTTGTGAAAGCTCCTCAGATCTTTCTTAGTTAACCCGCTCACATCGTACAGTGTAAGCAACATTGAAAATCCTACATCCATGAAGGAAATCATCCACCAAGTATCAAAATAATGAATCTACAGTACTCAATCTTAAACAACAACAACAACAATAATCCTAAAACAACAACAACAACAATAATCCTAAAACAACAACAACAACAATAATCCTAAAACAACAACATGCCTCACCTTACTTAGCTGCTGACTGGTGCAGATACAGAGGAATTTGCAGGATGGGTGAAGTGCAGCCAAGCGAACAGCAATTAAAGCCATTCTTGATTTCATAGAGTGGCTAGTTTAGCTATCAATAATAGATGTTGGAAATGTACTAAAATATTCAAAGCAGATGTGAACACCTCAGAGGTTAAAAAGTATAATCTTGCTTGCCCTTAAACTATGATTTTAATTAAGCATAAGCCATTCAGAATTGGAAATTCATGCTAGTATATATTAGGGAACATAAACATATAGTGGAGAAAACATAAAATCCTGCTCGAAATTCTCCTGATCATCACAACGCCTGGAAGCCCATAACAATTTCTTCATCCAACATTCATGATAACGATTTTGTAGCTCCAATCTACCTATTATTGCCCTTTTATATGGTCCAAAAAAACTTAAAGCATCCACCTTGTTATGGATCCATTTTTCCGGGGAGAATATTGTTGGTTTGAGCTGTGTTGACCAGGTCAACGATTTTATGTGTTTTTTTTTATATATGTATTTTGAATTAATTATTAGGAGAGAGAGAGTGTCCCACATTTATTGCGGAGAGAAGTTGTTGTTTTTTATTTTGCCTATAAATTGGCCCCCCCCCCTTTGTATTTGTAAAGAGGCGGATGAATAGAAAAGTTGGAAAAACTTTTGGAGAAAGTTTTCGGGCAGAACATTATTAGAGAGAGAGAGAGAGGTTATAGAGTGAGAGAGAGAACTTTTAATTCCTGCAGGAATAGTACTCGCAGTTTCTCTTCTCGCCAACTCAAAACCAGCCCGTCTCGCCTGGAGCTTTCTCGCGCCATCAGCTCGCCGGAGTATTTGCCCAAGCGGAGGAGAAAGGGGGGCAGTCAGCTAACAGCTCTCGCCAGCCACCTCTCGCACGTGGAGTCCCCAGCCCACTCGCGTAAGGAGGAGCAGTTGTGCTCGCGTGAATCATCTCGCCACCTCAGCTCGCTTGACCATCTCGCTGCTGGAGGAGAGGAGTTGTGCTCGCGCGAAGTTGAGGGTGGAGCTCGCGTGGGGTTGTGCTCGCCGGTCCAGCTCGCGTTGGACGCATCTCGCCGAGAGTAGAAGGTCTCGCCGGGTGTGTGAGCTCGCGAGTGAAGAAAGTAGTGGTCGGCGGTGAGTTGTAGTGGTGGATCTCGCCTTGTGTGCACGCAGGGGAGTAGGAGCTGGCTGAGCCGAGGGATCTCGCGGGAGAGTTGTAGCGTGTGTGTTCGCGCGCGTTGGTGTGATCGTCGTAGGGTCTCGCTTCCAACAAACATTATAAGTCCAAGAATCCATCATCTGAAACAAAGTGTAGTATAAAATATAAAAGGTCGAAATCATTTAACAATGCAAGGTAGAAATCTCAAACCGGTGCATTCAGGTGAATGCATTCAGCAATGCATTGCTAAATGCAGTTATCATAATTAGGATAGGTGGTGATCATAAATAAATTAAAAATTCCAGTCAATAATTTGATCAACAACATGCAAGCATATTGTTGGAAATCCCCAAAACTTTTATATATATTTTCACATGTATAAATACAAAGGGAGAGTACACATATATAGTAGAGTAAGAGAGTAAGAGAAACCTATACAAGGTGTGGGACTAATGAGGAGGAGGAATAAAGGGCCCAAAGATGGGCGTATTATATGAGCTTTTCTAATCTCTTTTCTAACACTCCCCCGCAAGCTGGAGCGTACAAGTCGTATGCATCAAGCTTGGATAAAAACTGATATTATAAAGGCCTGGAGAGAGCTTTAGTGAGGATGTCAGCAACCTGTCTTGTAGCGGGAACATGCTCTAATTCTATCTTCTTTGACTGGACCTTCTCCCGGATAAAGTGACAGTCAATTTCGATATGCTTTGTTCGTTCATAGAAGACTGGATTCTTGGCAATGTGTATTGCAGCTTGACTGTCGCAAAGAAGGATTGTCGGAGATGAGAGTCTTACACCTAAATCATTCAGAAGGCTCTCAAGCCAGGTTAACTCAGAAGTAACGGCTGTCATGGCCCGGTACTCAGCCTCAGCTGAGGAGCGAGAGCAACCACAGTCTGTTTCTTGCTACGCCAGGTAATGAGATGTCCACCGAAATATGTACAGAAACCAGTGGTAGAGCGCCAATCATTAGGAGATCCTGCGTAGTCAGCATCACAGAACGCGACAAGGGAAAGAGAGGTAGAAGGTTTGTACAACAGTCCTTGTCCTGGAGCGTTCTTTAGATATCTAAGAATACGATCAACAACTTGAAGATGAGATGTCTGAGGAGCATGCATAAACCGACTTACTACTCCTACAACAAATGAGATGTCTGGTCGTGTCACCGTAAGGTAAATTAACTTTCCGACCAAGCGTCGATAGTATTCGGGGTTTGTAAGCAGTTGGTCGGAGTCAGAGCTATGAGCAGAGAGCTTGTGATTTGCATCTATAGGAGTGTCCACAGGTTTGCACCCAGAGTATCCAGCATCTTGAAGGAGTTCAATACAGTACTTCCGTTGGGATAGGACAAGACCGTCAGGTCGTCTCGCTACTTCAAGCCCAAGGAAGTATCGAAGATTTCCCAGGTCTTTTGTCTGAAATGTCGAGTTCAGCTGCTGCTTAACATATTGTATCCATGTGGTGTCATCGTCAGTGATGAGGATATCATCAACATATACAAGAAGAATCACAATGTCGGTTGACCTATGGCGGGTGAATAGAGAGAAATCAGTCGTGTTGCGAGTGAATCCCATAACACAAACAACCTTGCTGAATTTGTCAAACCAAGCGCGCGGTGACTGTTTGAGACTATATATAGACTTCGGAGACGACAGACCAAGGACTCCCATGTGGTCTCAAACCCGGGAGGTTGGAGCATATAGACAACTTCCTGCAGATCACCATTAAGGAAGGCATTTTTTATGTCTAGCTGATAGAGGGGTCAATGACGATGGGTAGCCAAGGAGATAAGAACACGAACAGTGTTCAGTTTGGCCATCGGGGAGAAGATTTCCTCATAATCGAGTCCTTGTTGCTGAGTGAAACCCCTGGTCACGAGGCGAGCTTTCAAGCGATCAATGGTGCCATCAGCAGCATGTTTAATAACAAAGACCCATTTGCAGTTAACACAGGAGTGGCCAGGAGGAAGGGGGGCCAGATCCCATGTCTGGTTAGCCCAGAGGGCTGTCATTTCGTCGTTCATGGCTGCCCGCCAACCTGGATGGTGAAGAGCCTCCTGCACATTGTTAGGAAGAGAGACAGAAGAAAGAGAGGTGGCAAATTGTTGGAGAGGGGGGGAGACGATGTAGAAATACGCAGTTGGCGAAGGGATGAGTCGTGGAGGTGGTCGTTGGATCAGCCATTGTCGGAATGTCATTGGCATCAGGAGACTGTTGTAGGAGAGCATCCTTGGATTTTCGGCGAGTATAAACATGCAGAGGAGGTGGAGGTGTCACGGGAGGGATGTGAATCGTCGGTGGAGTTGGTGGTAGAGATGGTGAAAGTGAGGTTTAGTTCTTATTTATCTGTTTAAAACTCTTGTTGAACTTTTACTTCCAAAATAGATGATATATATATAAAAATATATATAGTGTGCTGTTTTCTGATTGAGTAATAAAGCCAAACAGTTAAAGTGCAAATAAAACACAGCACAGGTAAAGAAGTAAAACAAAGCAAACAAGAATCAAGCAATTCAGATGACACAAGATGTATAGTAGTTCCCCTCAACTGGGTACATCTACTCTTCTACCCACTGGTAGGAATCCACTAGGAGGTTGTTGATAAGGTGCCCTCACACCAAGGTGATTTTGATAAGGTGTCCACACACCAGGTGAGCTGTTGATAAGGTGCTCTAACCAAGATGCAGGTTTTTGCTAAGGTGCCCTGTCACCGGGAGTTAACTTTTGAAGGGAGTTATAACCCTGTACAAGAGGTGGGAAGGAATAAAAGGAAAAACATAAAGTTTTATTGTTCTTCTCTGTATGAGAAGACTCTTGAAGATCCTGATTTGAAGTTGAATGGATCTTGATGAAGATGTTGAAGAGCTCCCACTGTCTGATGTAAATTGATGACAGTTCTGGAGTAATCTTCTCTTGATTGTACAAACACTTCTTTCTTCTTAAGCAGTGATGATCCTGAGCAAATGGTTGTAATTGGTGTCTCAGGATATATGTGATCTGCAAGAAGATGTTAGCCAAAAAGAAGATATACAAAATAGATCTGCTTCTTTTTATATCTGTGTGTTCTCTATGTCTATTCCTATTTTTCTCTGTCTCTATTTATATTTCTGCTCTTCTCTTCATATATAATTTGGAGAAGGCTTTTGAATTCTTGCTGGGAATAGGGAAAGAGATAAAGTTTCTTTAATTTTGATTCCTTGGGAAGAGGAGTTTTTCCATCTTTGACTCATCTGCAAACGGCTATAAACTTTATTGCCTGCAACGGCTATATCAGAAAAGCATGTATATAATAATGTTAGTACAGCTGTATAATATGAATATTTGTTGTCAACATTTTTCGTAGAGCGTTGTTCTGAAGAATATTTGTCGACCGCTGGCTGGAGTTTGTCGAGCGTCGTTCAGAGAATGCCTGGCCGCTGAGGTTATTCTGACTTAATTCGTCGAGCGCTGTTCTGATAGAAATTTGTCGAGCGCTGGCTGGCTTGAATTTGTCGAGCGCTGGCCACTAGTTTTAATTAAAACTGTCGGCATCCTAAACCAAATAGGGGGAGATTACCAGACAACTAGTTTTAATTTGATTTAGGATCCCAACTCAAATAAGGGGAGATTACCAGGCTGGCTGTCTTGAATTTGTCGAGCGCTGGCTGTCTTGAATTTGTCGAGCGCTGGCTAGCTTGAATTTGTCGAGCGTCGTTCGACATTCGTCGAACGCAGAGAGCTTATATTTTTTTCTTATATTTTCTCCGATTCGATCGCATCATATTTAATTGATGTTTTCTTAGATTTCTTACTTAAGGAAATTGATCTAAGATATGATGTGTTTTAAGATGGAAACTTAAATCTTGAATATGAATCCTAACTTAAATCATTATTATCAGCTTTCTTATCTTAGTGATATTTGGTCTAAGTTTTTAGATGAATTATTGACAAAAGGGGTGGATCCTAACCCAAATCAAAAGCTAAGGTTCCAACAATCTCCCCCTATTTGAGTTGGGATCCTAAATCAAATTAAAACTAGTGGTCTGGTAATCTCCCCCTATTTGGTTTAGGATGCCGACAGTTTTAATTTTTATATTCTCCTTTTCTCTCTCACTTGGTTTCTCTGATTTTCTCATTTTCTCTTTCACTTGGCTTTAATAATTTTTTATTCTTTGTTAAAAAAAATTTATTTGAGCAACTCTGCTTTCCTAGATTTTGATTTCTTAAGTTCTGAATTAAAATTTCCAATTGCAGCAACCTTTAATGGATTCTAAGGAATGAAAAAGAAACTTTGTCTGATACCTTCCTTCTTTAAGAATCTCCTTATCAGAAGAGACTCACACTCAGTGCTTCTGATTATTTCTAATCAATGCAACTACAGTAGAATGCTCAACATAATTTGGAGATGATCTGTAAGAACATTGAAGTTATCTGACATTTTTTAAACATTCAAATGAATTTTATGTTTGCTTATTTAATTAGGAATGGAGTTTAATGGTGAAAAACTTTTTGATACCATTAGAAAGTTCTTTTGGAAATATATGTTTTAAGAACTTTAAAATCTGATTTTTGATACTAATTGAAAGTTTTCTTTTGTAGTCATTAAAATATATGTTTAATATTATTTTAAATTTTTCTTGATAATCATTAAGTGTTGACGCCAGGAAAATCCTGACCTCAAGATTCGGACCGATGCAGCCGGAGGTTACTCGCCCAGCAGTCCAACGAGATGACCTGGCTGGCGACTACTACGGAGCTAGAAGAGCAACAAACAAGACCCCAGGCGCTGCGGCAGGGAGGTCCCACCACGTACCCAGAAGCTCCGAAGAGACTTCCCCTCCAAGACCAAAAATGGCCGAGCAGGGTACAAGGAAGGCACCGACTTGTCTAGTACCGGGAGTAGCGGCCAAGTGCGACAGGTTCCAGAATGCAAGAGCAGGGTTTCGAAAGCTCAAGTCTAGGTGCCAATCCAAGTACCCCTGGGGTCCTATTTATAGGAAAACCAAGGGGTAGGGAGTGTTTTTATAGCCCAGCCCCTGCCCGGCGACTAGCGACATTGAGGCGATCTCCCCGGGCAAATGGGCGAGTATCACCTATGGTCGCCCACCTTTTGGCGAGTATCTGGGCTACTCGCACGAGTGCACCCCTACTCGCCTAGGCTGTCTTCTGCTCCTATGCTTGACGAACTCTCCCATTATGCCTGCTGGCCGACTTTATCTTGGTATCTCGAACTGTTGACTGCAGTATTGACTCTTTGACTTTGACCTTTGTCTACGTGGCCTTGGGTGGGTCCTACCCTCGGAGAATGAGGGTTGTACACAATCCCCGCTCTTTGCGAGTAACGTAGTTGCTCGGAAAGAATCATCCAACCCTGAATCGACGAGCTGACTTTCTGGCGAGTATTGGTTGATACTCGGCATCTCGCTGGCCGACGCCCGGACCCTATATATAGAAGGGAGGGGCTCTGACGGAACCACCTTTCTGCACTCGCCTACAATTTCGCTTAACTATGCCGAGGCTGCTAAAAAAGACATGGCTGGCCTCTCGAGTTTGATTGGCGCTCCATCTCTTCCTTCTCGCGATGCCGAACTCGATGCCTTCCTCGCCACTAAGAAGAGGAAGAGGGTTGCTAAGAAGAAGAAGAAAGGGAAGAAGAAGGAGGTGACTACAGAGAACGTCGCCGACCCTTTGGGTGAGCAACGCCAGCAGCTGCTGGACGACATGGGCCTCTCCCATGAGGGGAACTCGCCAGCTCTCGCTCCTCCTCCTTTGGCAGAGGTCGCCCCGGAGGCGAGTAGGGCTGGGGCCCAGTCTCAAGCCCAACCGGATCTCTCTTCTGCGCGAGGTGAGCTCTTTACTTGCCTTTTCTCTAGTTCTTGCTGTTACTTTGGCGCGATTCTAACGTCTTCGATCTTGCTCGCAGATTTGCCGAATACTGGGGCTCAGGAGGAGCCTTTGGCTGTCCTGGCGCTGCGGTCTTCTTCTATGATCTCGCCTGAAGGGGGATCTCGGAGTGGTCGCTCGGTGAGGATTCTCCACAGCTCCTCCGTGGAGAAGAGGCCGATGAGCGAGCATGGGGCTCCTCTGACGAACATCATTCCTCCGCCGCCATCACCTCCTTTGCGTTCAGAGCCGGCGATCAACTCGCAACTGCCCGAGGGTGGGCTTCCGCCACCTCCTTTTAGACCTCCGCCCTCAACGGCTCTTCCGGGCGACCAGCGCCCATCAACTTCTACTGCTCCCTCCACCCACCAAGGGGAGTCCTCGCACAGAGGCGGGACCGGAGGGTCTTCGGGTTTCTTTGCTCCAAGGGGTGGAGGGCGACCAGGAGATGGTCGCGGTCGGGGGAGCATGCCTTCTAACCGGGATCATCCTGGGGGGCACACTACTCGCTGAGACGGCGTTCGTCGCAGCCCCTCCCCGCATCGAGGAAGGGTCTCTCCTCGCCGGAGATCTCGCACCCCTGATCACCGACATACCCGGAGTCCTCGGCCAGGTACTTGGTCGCTGCTTTTGGATAGTCGCCACTGGAGCTCGCACTGCTTTCTGTTTTTTGTCGGAGTTCTGACTCTTCACTTTTTTCTTCTGCAGGTCGCGCTCATACTCCTGTGGGAGCACTGATCGACGCCGTCGAGCTCCCCCCTCGCGAGTACCAGGAGAGGGCTACTCGCGCCATCTTGGATTTGGAGTCCAAGATAGAGCGGCTGTCGATCTGCGAGCCTCATCGCCGCCTGACTGATGTGGAGTCGCGGGTTGAGCGCTTGGCGGCTAGTGACCCTCACCGCCGCTTGACTGACTTAGAGGCGCGAGTATCCCTGCTGGAGGAGTTTGATACTCGCTTGTCGGGTACTGAAGCTCGCCTCCATTCTATCAGCGATTTGGAGCGCAGGGTGGCAAGGATCGGCACCGGCAGCAGCTGCACCATGATGAGCTGGTCGGGATGCGCGCAAGCATGGGCTCAGCGGGGAGGCTGGAGAGGATCGAAGACCAGCTGCGACAAGGCGAGGATGCTATGTCCGTGGCCTCCGAGCATTTCAAGCGTGCTCGCAGCATGGGCTGGGTCGGGCGTCACCCTCAGCCTCAGGATCCCCAGGCAAACATCCACGCACAACCCTAGCTGCTGCCCCTTTTTTAGCAGTTTCTTCTTTCTGTAGCTCGTAGCTCCTGGCGAGCATTCTTTGTATTTGAACTTTATTATATTTGAAGATTTATTTATCCGCCGAGTATTTGAATACTCGCTCTTCTTTTTGTCTTGCTTGACTCCACTCGTTCTTGTTGTATTTGTCTATCTTTTTTTTCTTTTTGCCGAGCATTGGTTGAATGTCGTCTGCATTTTGGCGAGCTTCTTCATATTTCTGTGATGCAGGTACTCGTCAGCTGAAGGTCGGTAGTTTGATGCGCTCTACGCTTTCGGCGACTTCCTTTCGTACTCTCCACCCCTAGTCGTACCTGTGGAGTCGTGTTCGACAAGCCAGGATACCCGACTACTATAAATAGGGGGGGTGAGCCTTGAATACGCTTTTGCCGATCTTCAGATTCTTGTGCGAGTATCTTCCGAACTTCTACTCCTCGCCCTTCTTCGATACTTGCCTACTTTCCTTCCTTCCGAGATGACTGACGAGGCGACCATCCGGCGAGCTAACCATGCCAAAAACTTCGAGGAGAACTCCTTCAAGAAGTCGATCACGACTCGGAAGGACTTGGACGATTTCAACGCAAAGTTCGCGACGCCAGGATACGTCGCCAGGCTTCCTCGCGAGTCTGAGCGACTAAACACTTCCTCGCCCTTGGCGATGATCTTCCCCATCCGTCACTTCGAGGTCGGTCTGCGATTTCCCTTGTGGCCGGAGTTCCGTCAGATACTCGGCTTTTACGGGATAGTCCCCGCCCAAATTAATCCCAACGGGGTGGCGACCATCGTGGGGTTCCTGTGCTACCTTCGGGAACAGAATATCGTCTTCGACCTTTCGGTCTTTAGGCGAGTATTCGCGGTAATGGCGACCGGCGAAGGCGTCATCTTCCTGTGCAGTCACGTCTGCACGCTGGCGGGCAGTTCAAATAAGAACCATCGCTGGGTGGAGCGACTAGTCGTCATCGAGGGCGACTTCGCGGGCATCTCCAGCTCGCCCATCCAGCCGTCAGAGAATGTCTTCACCGTCCCTTTTTTGCAGGAGAGTCAGGAGAAACTGCTTGACTCCTTCAGGCATCGTCGCCTGGATGTGATGCACTGGAGGAGGCGAGTAGACGACCTCACGGAAGTTCGCCTAGGGGAAGGTATTTTCGTGCGAGCATCAACCATACTCGCCCCTTGGCTTCGATCAGGCGACTAATCTTTGGTCTTCTTTTTACAGGCGTGCGAGCTCTACTTCGCGACATTCTTCCTTCTGTGGCGAAGGCGACGACCGCCACCCAATGGGGTGCAGGAACCTCGACGCGCGAGGTTGGGGGCTCCTCCCCAATCGTCTTGTCGCCAGGGGGCGACGATTTCAATGTCGCCGGCGATGGGGCCGGGACTTCAAAGAGGCGAGCGGCCAAGGCTAAGGCCTCCAAGCCCAAGAGGAGCAAGAAGGAGGTCGCTCACAGGGATTTGGGCAACAAGGCGGATCCCTCGGAGGCTGGCGAGCCGAGCAGTCATCCTTTCTTTAACGAGGGCACCCGAAGCGAGGATGCCTATGGTCGCCCATTGGTGACCTGGGCTGAGCGCGCCCATGAGGTGACCCTCAGCTCTAACCTCCCCGCCTGGTCAGAAGATTGGGAGGACAAGGGGGAGGCCTTCGACGTGACCTACGTCCTGTATGGTCGTGCGGACGCCGAAGTCCTGCAGGACACTACTGCCGAGGATCTGGCCCACCAAACCTCGCGCTCCCTCTTGCGGTCAGCCGAGCTGGCTCACGCAACAGCAAGGCGACTACTTGAGTACGAGCAGGCGATCAAGGTGCAGGGTCCGAAGCTGATCGCCCTCGCGCTCCGGATCCAGGAGTTCGAGGTACTCGCCTTTGCGACTTTGCTTGTTTCTAAGATACTCGCCACCTGGCCGACAACTTTAAACTAACTTTTCTTCTGTTTACCTTTCGCAGGCTGCCGAGCTGGAGTCGGCGAAGAGGCTCTCCCAGGCTGAGAAGGAGCTGGAGGATACTCGCGCGGCCTTGGAGGTCGCCCAGGTTCGCATCGCCGAGTTGGAAATTCGGCCTGCCGAGCAACAACCGGCAGAGGCGGGCCCTTCTCGGGCCGGCAAGCGAATAAGGATGCATGGCGACGATCTGCCATATATGCGTCGGGAGATCGCGCGAGCAACGGGGGATGTCATCCTGAATCAGCTGAAGGCCGATAATCTCCTGAAGCCGGAAGCAATGGATTTGACGGTGATGGACCTCATCCCGGCACTGCTCGCCGTGGAGTCCACCTCCCCTCTGCGAGCATCCTCGCCGCTACCTAGCGATGTCGAAGACGACGATGACGAGGATGACGACGATGATGGCGATGATGACGATGATGGCGATGATGCTGCTGCTGATGAGGCCGATATAGATATAGAAGGCGAGGATGTTGCCTAGTCACCTGGGCTCCCTTTTTGCTCGCCCAACGACCTTTTTTGTGTAGTTCTTTAGTATACCTGTAACTTGTAGTACACACAAGATTTTTTGCATATGAAAGGAACTGGATTGATTGCTTGCCTGTTCTTCTTTCTTGTATTTACTTCCTTGCTTGTGCGTCGCTTAGACTCCTAGGCTCGAGACGAGGTTGAGTGCTCGCTAGGCTCTTAGGATCTCGGCGAGGATGAGTGCTCGCTCCTGCATACTCGCCAATGCATGCTCGCACCATCATACTCGCACCTGCATACTTGCAACCGCCTATCTGCTCCCAAGGCCTTGACTTGCACCTAGTGAAGAGCTCGTTTAGGATTTATGCAATAATCAAAGGAGCTTTTCAAGGGAAGACAGAAGTAGGGTTCAACAATTGGGGAGGCCCGGGGGGACATATCATCCCGAGGCCTCTCTCCTACTTGAAAGCCTGGTGTCTTCAAAGGATGACGTCAAGTACGGTATGGCAGCCGGACAGGTCCAAGGGGACACACCGTCCTTAGGCCACCATCCTACTTGGATGCTTGAAGTCTTCGTTCTTCGGTCGGTCGAATCGATCACCTCTTTGTCCAAGTCGAGATACCGGCGTCCAGACTTCCTCCCGGTAATCCCTCCAGTCGAATGAGAAGCGCAGTCGATACGAACCGTGGCCAACATGCAAGGGGGGAGCCGATCTCGACCGTCAATGCAGGGGCTTGGTCTTAGAGGGTTGCTGAACCGAGGCACTGTCCCATCATCCGTTCTGGGTTTTTACGAGGTACAAGTCGGAGGCTCGTTTCCCAACTGACGGTGATGGATATTAACAAGCAGATCGTCCGGTAGGGAATGACAGTAGGGGAATTCCAATGGAGCACCTTCCAAGAGATCACAGCATCCTAAGTTCCTCATCCTACTCGGGTGCTGAATGTCGACCCAACCTGTTTCCTGTTGCTCAACAATTTGAACGGGGAGTTAAGCACACTTAAGCACATTAACTCACACAATAGGAGGAAAAAACTCGGAAACGAACAACCGAGGCACTGTCCCCTGATCAGTTAAGTCGATCATCTCTTCGTTGAGTTGGGAGGTCGGCGTCCAGACTTCTTCCTGATAATCTCACCAGTCGGATGAGAAATGCCGCCGGTGGGAACCGAGGCCAACGTGCAAGGGGGGAGCTGATCTCGGCCGTCATTGCAGAGGCTTGGACTTAGGGGGACGTATAACCGAGGCATTGTCCCATCATCCATTCTGGGCTTTTACGAGAATCAAGTCGGAGACCAGTTTCCCAACCTAACGCGGAGATCGGCTTTGCCTGCTTTTCTTATTTTTCTTGAAAACACATTTTTGACGAAGCAGATAAGGGCGAGCACCACCTTTGCCGAAGTCGATTATTCCTTCGTCGGATTGGGAGGTCGGCGTCCAGACTTCTTCCTGATAATCTCACCAGTCGGATGAGAAATGCCGCCGGTGGGGACCGCGGCCAACGTGCAAGGGGGGAGCTGATCTCGACCGTCATTACAGAGACTTGGACTTTGGAGGACGTATAACCGAGGCATTGTCTCATCACCCGTTCTGGGCTTTTACGAGAATCAAGTCGGAGGCCTGTTTCCCAACCTAACGCGGAGATCGGTTTTACCTGCTTTTCTTCTTTTACTTGAAAACACATAGCTGGAAGTGACAAAAGACTCACCATTTCCGATGTTTCAGGGAGGTGATGGTTTTATTTATGGACAATAAATTTACAGGGGTGGGATGTGTACGTACTCCCGCTTAGCAGCCAAACCTTTTCAGGTTGTCGCCCTTCCAGGTGTTTTCCAACAGCTCCCCTTCACGATGAAGGGTTCTTCCTGTCTTGGTTTGAGCTTCCCGACGGCGGCTGCTCTTCCTGTCGCGTCCGCCTTCTTTCGCTTATCTGAGAAATCAGAAAAGGGAACCATCCAAGATCGTCATCCTTCTCGCCTTGATCTCCAGGTTGTCAAACGTGTTCGTAAGAACGACGTAAAGACGACACTGACAGAACCCCCGCTGCACACCAGGATCCGGTTGACGGTGGAGTCTTCGACGATCGTATCAATCACACGGGCCTCACGAAAGGGATTCTCATCCCTTAACATGCCCTCCTCCGAGAAAGTGATCTCCTCTAGCGGGGGTGGTGCTTGAGAGGTCGGAGCGACATTCTGGCGGTAGGCCTGGTGGAAATTCTCTTTGCGGAAAGATCCGAGCTTCGTTTCTCCAAAACTCACTCCTACCTCCCCGGCCTTGATCCTTCCTTGACATCCTTGGCTGACCCGATCCCTATTCCTCCTCCGGTTACCCTTCCGGTTACGTCTGTTCCCCTGACGGACAGCAACCATTGATTCCATGCATCCTTCCTCCTTACGCACTTCTTGCCTAGCACGATTCCTCCCTGAGTAGTAATTCTTCGAGGAATCCCTGGACCCTTCTGGCACTGGCGCGGCAAGGATATCCTCGCAGAAGGGGATCCTCCCTCCGACCCGGCGACGATCCTCAACCTGGCGAGTGTCACCGCCATACTCGCCATATGGGCGAGTATCCTGGTACCTCGCCTGCTTGCCCGGCTCGCGGAAACGAATTCCTTGCGAGGTCGGCTGGCAGAATTGCGACCTCCTTGGTCGCTCGGTCTCATCTTCCACGTGCTACTTTCCTGCTCGTCGAGGGGGACTCCCTCCCTCGGTCAGAATTGGGCGATGCGGCGAAGTTGCTGTGACCTCGGCGCGCGACTGAAGCGCTGCTCGCATGATCCCCTCCATGCGCTGCGCGAAGGCTTCGAAAACTGCTAGCGTCACGAACTCGCCACTCGCGGACGAGTTGCCGACTACCTCCTCATGGTCGCCAACTACGACCATCTCGCCTTCTTACTGAACTTTCTTCCAACGACAACGATCCACGCTCACCGCACCAAAGTGTTGACGCCAGGAAAATCCTGACCTCAAGATTCGGACCGATGCAGCCGGAGGTTACTCGCCCAGCAGTCCAACGAGATGACCTGGCTGGCGACTACTACGGAGCTAGAAGAGCAACAAACAAGACCCCAGGAGCTGCGGCAGGGAGGTCCCACCACGTACCCAGAAGCTCCGAAGAGACTTCCCCTCCAAGACCAAAAATGGCCGAGCAGGGTACAAGGAAGGCACCGACTTGTCTAGTATCGGGAGTAGCGGCCAAGTGCGACAGGTTCCAGAATGCAAGAGCAGGGTTTCGAAAGCTCAAGTCTAGGTGCCAATCCAAGTGCCCCTGGGGTCCTATTTATAGGAAAACCAAGGGGTAGGGGGTTTTTATAGCCCAGCCTCTGCCCGGCGACTAGCGACATTGAGGCGATCTCCCCGGGCAAATGGGCGAGTATCACCTATGGTCGCCCACCTTTTGGCGAGTATCCGGGCTACTCGCACGAGTGCACCCCTACTCGCCTAGGCTGTCTTCTGCTCCTATGCTTGACGAACTCTCTCATTATGCCTGATGGCCGACTTTATCTTGGTATCTCGAACTGTTGACTGTCGTATTGACTCTTTGACTTTGACCTTTGTCTACGTGTCCTTGGGTGGGTCCTACCCTCGGAGAATGAGGGTTGTACATTAAGCAATTTAGCTTTAATTGAATTTTTTGTGCTTTTGAATTTTCTTCAGGTTTATTATCTTCAGAAGTTAAGTAGTTTATATTTGTTAACTTCTCTTTAGTTTCTTTGTTTGATTTTATTGAATCTGTAAATGTTATTTTAAAGACAGATTTGTAATTTGTAGAGATAGGGTTGTGAATTGAAATTACTTCATTTACCTTTTCCGTTCCAGCTTTTGCATCTGGATTTTGGTATGAACCATATATGGCCATCATGCAGAAAGCTCTAGCTCTGTGTTCTTTTTCTTTTTCTTCTTCACTTAGTTTGGTTGATGGTTTTGCATCATAAATACAATTAGTGAAGGAAGTAGAAGAGTGTTCATTTACCATCTTAGAGAGGGAGTTCCAAATGCTCCTTGCTGAGGTGCAATTATCAATTCTTTGAAAAAATGTCTTTTGACATTGATTGGACCAATATCTGTATAGCTTTTGCATTGGCACTTTTCAGTTTTTCTTAATCAGATGAAGGGGTAGAGGAAGAAAATCCTGTCAAAACAGATTTGTAAATGTTTTCATCTATGACATTCATATATAACTTAATTCTAATTTGCCATAAAGAAAAACTATCCAAATTACATATAGGTGGATCTGAGAATAAAAAATCTGCTTGTGTCATTTTGAAAAACCCTTAAAAAAATAAGAACTAAGGTGATCTTTGTGATTTCATGTGTTAGCCTGTGTGAAAAATCAACTTCCTCTGATACCAATTGAAAGGGACAATTGATATCCTCTGATGAGGGTGATTGATTAAAATCAACATGCTTTGATACCAATTGAAAGTGAGGTTTAGTTCTTATTTATCTGTTTAAATCTCTTGTTGAACTTTTACTTCCAAAATAGATGATATATTTATCAAGGTTTTAAATGTCGGATGTCGGAGACATGTCGGATTGGGTTTTTAGATGTCGGATGTCGGAGACATGTCGGGGACATTTCAATATGTCGGATTTCTAAAAAATATTTATATTGTAACTTGTAACATAATATCTTAGCATTATTAGTAGTTGTATACTTGTATATATTTCCTAAATACTCAAATCTATCTTCAAATATTATCATCTTTTTAATCATTCAAATGCTTGGTCGGTTCGATGGGGTATATAAAAACCCCAAACAGCGATGGACAGCGCTAAACAGCGGTTCACTTTAATTTAATTCAATTTAGGCGACATTTCAAAATGTCGGGATATAATGATTATTGCGTGTCGGCCGAAATGTCGGGTTTTTTACAAAAAGTCGGCCGACATTTTCGAAAACGCCATAACCTATATATTTTGATTATGCAAGTCGTTTTCTTATCAAACAGGACATGTCGGCCGACATGTCGGACATGTCGGCCGACATTTAAAACCTTGATATTTATATATAAATATATATAGTGTGCTGTTTTCTGATTGAGTAATAAAGCCAAACAGTTAAAGTGCAAATAAAACACAGCACAGGTAAAGAAGTAAAACAAAGCAAACAAGAATCAAGCAATCCAGATGACACAAGATGTATAGTAGTTCCCCTCAACTGGGTACATCTACTCTTCTACCCACTGGTAGGAATCCACTAGGAGGTTGTTGATAAGGTGCCCTCACACCAAGGTGATTTTGATAAGGTGTCCACACACCAGGTGAGCTGTTGATAAGGTGCTCTAACCAAGATGCAGGTTTTTGCTAAGGTGCCCTGTCACCGGGAGTTAACTTTTGAAGGGAGTTATAACCCTGTACAAGAGGTGGGAAGGAATAAAAGGAAAAACAGAAAGTTTTATTGTTCTTCTCTGTATGAGAAGACTCTTGAAGATCCTGATTTGAAGTTGAATGGATCTTGATGAAGATGTTGAAGAGCTCCCCCTGTCTGGTGTAAATTGATGACAGTTCTGGAGTCCTCTTCTCTTGATTGTACAAACACTTCTTTCTTCTTAAGCAGTGATGATCCTGAGCAAATGGTTGTAATTGGTGTCTCAAGATATATGTGATTTGCAAGAAGATGTTAGCCAAAAAGAAGATATACAAAATAGATCTGCTTCTTTTTATATCTGTGTGTTCTCTATGTCTATTCCTATTTTTCTCTGTCTCTATTTATATTTCTGCTCTTCTCTTCATATATAATCCGGAGAAAGCTTTTGAATTTTTGTTGGGAATAGGGAAAGAGATAAAGTTTCTTTAATTTTGATTCCTTGGGAAGAGGAGTTTTTCCGTCTTTGACTCATCTGCAAACGGCTATAAACTTTATTGCCTGCAACGGCTATATCAGAAAACCATGTATATAATAATGTTAGTACAGCTGTATAATAAGAATATTTGCTGTCAACATTTTTCGTCGAGCGCTGTTCTGAAGAATATTTGTCGACCGCTGGCTGGAGTTTGTCGAGCGTCGTTCAGAGAATGTCTGGCCGCTGAGGTTATTCTGACTTAATTCGTCGAGCGCTGTTCTGATAGAAATTTGTCGAGCGCTGGCTGGCTTGAATTTGTCGAGCGCTGGCTGTCTTGAATTTGTCGAGCGCTGGCTGTCTTGAATTTGTCGAGCGCTGGCTGTCTTGAATTTGTCGAGCGCTGGCTAGCTTGAATTTGTCGAGCGCCGTTCGACATTCGTCGAACGCAGAGAGCTTATATTATTTTCTTATATTTTCCCCGATTCGATCGCATCATATTTAATTGATGTTTTCTTAGATTTCTTACTTAAGGAAATTGATCTAAGATATGATGTGTTTTAAGATGGAAACTTAAATCTTGAATATGAATCCTAACTTAAATCATTATTATCAGCTTTCTTATCTTAGTGAGATTTGGTCTAAGTTTTTAGATGAATTATTGACAAAAGGGGTGGATCCTAACTCAAATCAAAAGCTAAGGTTCCAACAGACGGATTCGTGACCGGGATGGCTGGTCAAGGAAGATGAATCGGGAAAGAGGGAGAGTATTGAGAGGTAGGGAAGTGGAATGGTTGGTCCTCAGAGAAGGTTATATCATCCGAGACCACTAGTTTGCCTTCAGAGGGAGAGTAACAGACATAACCTTTCTGAGTTCGTGAATAACCAACGAACATATACTTGACGGCGCGAGCAGCAAGTTTGTCGGTAGGTGGGCCAAGGAGATGAGCATAACAAACACAGCCGAAGACACGAGGCGTGAGAGGGAGAGGAGAGGTGGAGGGGAAAAGGAGACTGAATGGGGAGGCGAAAGCAAGGACAGACGAGGGCATGCGGTTGATGAGATGACAAGCAGTAGAAACAGCAAAGTTCCAATATTCGGTAGGTACTTGCATTTGGAACATAAGAGACCGAGCTACATCAAGGAGATGTCGGTTCTTGCGTTCGGCCACTCCATTTTATTGGGGAGTATAAGCGCAGGAGGTTTGATGGATGATGTCAAACTCGGAGCAAAGATTGGAGAAAGTACGACTGGTGTACTCACGAGCATTATCAGTTCAGATGATTTTTAACGGAGTAGAGAACTGTGTAAGCATCTCAGTAACAAAGGTGCGGAACACATATGTTAATTCAGTACGGTCATGCAGTAAATATAACCAAGTAAGCCGTGAGTAATCATCAATAAATGTTACAAAGTGGTGATATCCAAAAATACTAGGGACTTTATAGGGGCCCCAAATATCAGAGTGAACTAAAGAGAATGGATTACTACGTACACGCACACGACTTTGTACGTACAGACCTTTAGTTCCCACTTTTCGGGGGTAGCTAACCTCTCGGGCACCTCCCGTCGTGGTCAAACAGTGGCAGAGGAGCGGGCGTCCACTCACCTAGGTGGGTATGACACACTACCAGACCTAGGCCCTAACGTACGCTGTGATACTGGTACACGGTACTCACGAGCTCCTGCGTACTCTTGCTGGATCCGAAGAAACCAGACATTTATTTGGCCAGGCGGGGTTTAGGGAATTGTCCCGTCGGACGCACAGTAAGACAACCTGGCCCCTTTAAAACCACTAGCACTGCCGAGTGAACGAACTATTGTCAGTGTGACGACTAAGCTAGAACCGAAGACCCACCACATCTTATACACATGTAAATGTGTATTATCTCTTACCACTGAGCCTCCAGCTCACAAATTCTAGATCAACATTTATAAAAATAGAGTCTACCGCTCACAGGACTATCATAGTCCTTCCTTATATCTCGAGCCTACCGCTCGCAGGACTATACTAGTCCTTCCTTATATCTCGAGCCTACCGCTCGCAGAACTATCCTAGTCCTTCCTTCAATCCATCCCAAATTTGGGAGAGGGGTTATATTTCAAGTTCTCTTATTTTACTATTCTTGTATATTGTTAATTGATCTTAGAAGCTTGGGGTGAATCCTGAACTTCCCGTAGATTACCCGGTGAAGGACTCGCGACGGTACTAGAGAATGCAATGGTGATTGAATTCCAAATTCCACGAATCACTCTCTATAATGCACCTAAAGTTCTAGGAATTAATACCTAAGTGTGTGGGGATCAATTGGGGTCTAAATCAAATACTTCAATTTTTACTATCCGCAGACCAAGATGGGATTGAACTGGGTTTGACTCCTATGATACAATCTTAGACTCTACCATGTCTAATTGAGTTCCAGATTTTACCATAGGTTCGTAATGAATAAATTAGGGATTGACCAGAGTTTTGACTTATTCCTATTAAAATTGACTTCTTTAAAAATCAATTATCCAATTGTCTTAACCTAAATTACAAAGCAAGTACTCTAATAGCAAGTTAAATCTTGCTAATAAAAATTTCCATAGATAGTAATTAACTTAACATCTTGATTCCCAGAATTACTTAATTTTCCAGAGAGTTTATGACCATAATATCTATTTAATATAAAAGGTGTGCAAATATGGTTTTACGCATCAAGTACTAGTTCAAGACTTCCAAAAATTCTAAGAAAATTTCGGTAGCACAATAATGATCTAAAAATATGAAATCCTAAGTTTCATAATGTTCCAGTGAAGTTATTACCCTAATCTCCGTTTAATATAAAAGGCGTACAAATAGGACTTTACACATCAAGTATAGGTTCAAAACTTCCAAAAATTCAGAGAAAATTACTCTAGCACAATAATGATTTAAAAACATCAAATCCTAAGTTTCATGATTTTCCAGTGAAGTTATTACCCTAATCTCCATTTAATATAAAGGGTGAGCAAATAGGACTTTACACATCAAGTACAGGTTCAAGACTTCCAAAAAATCGGAGAAAATTACTCTAACACAATAATGATCTAAAAACATCAAATCCTAAGTTTCATGATTTTCCAGTGAAGTTATTATCCTAATCTCCATTTAATATAAAAGGTGAACAAATAAGACTTTGCACATCAAGTACAGGTTTAAGACTTCCAAAAATTCAGAGAAAATTACTATAGCACAATGATGATCTAAAAACATCAAATCATAAGTTTCATGATTTTCCAATGAGTAGTTTTCAGGTTGTGAATTTCTCAAGATATAACCACTACTCGTACTTTGTGAAGGAAGCATGTCATATAGTCAAGGATAAAATCTAATAAAATTTCCACTAACACATATTGTTGAATCAAGATCAGATCCAGAGTCTCACAGTTTTTCAACTTCTCTAAATCAACAAAATCCAATTACGAGTCATGGTCTCTACATAGCAATTTACAATTGAAGTACCAAAATTATTCATCTCAAAATTCTATAAAAATTACCAGAGGTGTATAATGTTATCACAAGGTTATTTCCAGATTATAGGTACATGATTTAAGGTTCAAGAAGGTTACCCAAGGAGAAAGGAGGAAGTCGACAGGGGTTCTAGTCGATCGACGGGAGGTCCAGTCGATCGACGGGATCCCCGTCGATTCCTATTTTGACGGCCAGTCTTATCGATCGACGGGATGTCCCTTCGATCGACGGGATGTCCTGTCGATTTTTACTTGGACTCTACACAAATTGTCCTACTTCTCATTAATGGGGATGAACATTATAAAGACTCCAGAGGTGATGCAATATGTCATAAGGAGGGTTTAGCCAAAATTCCAGGTGCAAACACTAAGCAATTTGTGTTGAATACCCAAAGTACCTCTTTTGGCTATTGGCACACCATAGCACCATTTAAGTAGAAACATGCAAGTATAAGTACCCTACATGCAGAGGTCCAAAAGCTCTCAAATTTTAACCATGGTCTAATAGTGGAAAATTAAGTATGACACCAAAATTTGGGGTCATTTGGAATTACACAACTCCAAAAATTCCATTTATATGATTTATCACATTTTGAGTAAAACCTTAGGAAAATTAACTCCAAAAATTCCAATTTTTGGACACAAGCCAGAATTAGGGCACATGCATGCATGGCCTAAATTTCAGCTCTATCAGAATTACCATTTAAAAGTTATACTCAAACTAATTTCTGATTTTTATTATGACTAGTCCCACTAAAATGGATGATGAGGGTTCTACAATGCTCCAAATGAGCTGATTCAAATTTCCAATTAAAGTAGACACCAAGATTTACAACTTTTATCTTAATGAGTTTCACTGATTCAGCCTCTAAGCAAGGGAACTATAGAAAACCCCAAGGGCATGAGTATGTACTATATGCACACCATCCCTTTCCATTAACAATTCTTGCATGTGAGATATATCAACATGCACAAGTCCAAATTGACTAAAATTTTGTCCAGAGACTTTTTATGACTAGATTTACCATCCACCAAAAATTTGGGTGAAGTTGAGGTCATATAACCCATTAATTAACCCATGCAAGGATTATTAAACGTTTACCAAAATCTTAGGAAAAGTAATTCTAAAAATTCTCAAATTTTTACCAGAGGTGTAATAGGGCATGACTCATGCATGCCTAAATTTTTAGCTCATCCGGATCAGCCAAATGAGGTGGGCACTCAAAGTAGTGCCAGGGGCTTAAAATGGGCACCCTACACCAAAATGGGTGCACAAGGACCTACAGTGGTCCAAATCACTCCAAACAAATTTCTAATTTCAATTAAGATTATAATCTACAACTTTCATTCAGGGTGTATTTCTTGTTAGGCCTCTAAGGGTCCCAAATAAATTCCCAAAGATCATGTATTATTTGTGACAAAAAATTCAATTACTATATTAAAATCAAAATGGGGTCTGCGATTATGGAATCTACCCAGATCCAACTGCGCTGGATCATCGTCCCCGATGAAATCAAGGGCCAGAAATCCCCCCCCCCCCTAGGCCGTTTTGCGGGCTGATTTTCGGCGAGCACCGGCCATCTTCGGCAAACGGCCAAACCACCAGCACCAGCCGACATAGGGCTTTCGACTGGCGGTGGCCGTTTGGCCTGGGGTGGCCGGAGGAGGGCTCCGACATGTTTCGTTTTTACGGCTAGGAACATAGAAAATCAAAAACTAAAATCGCCATTGCATAGCTCAATTCGACAGGGGAAGAGAAGGATTCCTAGCATAGCATGAGAGGAGGAAACTTGCCTGAGAGCGAGCTTGGCGGCGGGTATTGCGGTGGAGGAAGACTTGGTTCCTGTTTTCAGCGTCCATGGCTACTCCGGCGCGGCTGAGCTCGATTCCTTCAGTTAGCAGGGGGCTTCCTCTCCTCTCCCGATTCTGAAGCTAATGGTAAGAATGAATTGGGTCGGGGAGCGTATTTTGTTAGGTGCCATTACCGGGCGATCTCCTCTATGTCGCCACCTCCTCAACCAGCTAACTACAGGCCTCCAGCTCATCAGAAAATTAATCATGAGCTCAAATTGTTGCCAGGGGAGGGAAGATTTCAAACTGATTTGAGGGGTTTAGCTTAGCCATTAATGTGGCCGGCCACTTGGTGGAGCTCTCTCCTCCCTCCCCTCTCAACAGCTGCCATGTCACTCAATCTTGCTGGCAAATTCTTGGGGAAGCTGAGAGCTGGCCAGAAAATAGGGAGTGGTGGCCACCCCTCTATGAATTCTCCTTGAACTCATTCTTGGTGGTGGCCGGCCACCACCTTGGTGAACCCTTTTTCTTGGGCCCAATTGGGTCCAAGGAAACTCAGACCCATTGTGGGCTGATTAGGTGGGGTTGAGCCAAGTCTAATTGGCTTGGGTTAGGTTCAAGCTCACTTGATCAACAATAGGCCAAATTGAGGAATTGGGTTTGGGCTTGATCCAAGGTCCCGCTTTTCAATGTGGTTGAACCACATTGCTCTCTTAGGCACTATGGACTCACTCCAAGAGTAATTGAGTCATGGAGTCATATGGGGCTTCATTGCACCAAATAGCCCATAGGTGCAATTTGGGCATTTGGGTGATTTTGTCCTATCCTTCCAAAATTGGTTGTGATTTGGGAAAATTGATAACTTTGCCCAATTCCCCAAAATTGGCTTATCCCAAGGGCCCAATATGGAACCATTAGACTCCCTAAGTGATCTAAGAGTGTTAGGGGTAATCAATTTGATCACACTGGGTCAATTGAAGACCAATTTGAAGTTTTAGCACATATAGATCAAATTGGGGCTTTTTAGTAATTGGCCCAATTGAGTTAATTGATTGCCCCATGATGGGGCTTTTGGGTTCATTAGGTCCCCGTGGCAGGTTGCCACATGATGGTGGATCCAATTTGATCATTTAGAGTCCAATTGTCCTTATTTATGGAGGTTTGACCTAGATTGGCCTAAAGTTGACTTTAGCCAATTTTGACCAAATTGATTGACCACAAGGGTCTCTAGTGACCTACTTACTACTCTAGAATGATCAAAAGGTCAAGGTGAGGTTAATTTGGCTTATTGAAGCCTTTTGGCCACTCTAAGGCTAAGAAATCAAGATTTGCTAAATGCACCCCAGGTGCAATCCTTCCGGTCTTCTTAGGTTTATGGGGCCTCTTTGGCCCACTTGTGGATTCAACTTGTCACCAAGGCATCCTTGGTCTATTGTCCTATTTTTGTCATGACTTTGTCATGACAAAAATTTCCTAAGGGTCTAGTAGTTTAAGGGATGTTACAGCTCTTCCCTCCATCGCAACTTACATGCTCTTCCTCCTACTCATGTAGAACAGTAGAAGCCCTCGAACCAACCGGCAAAGCACAATTCCTGCCACCCAAGACTCCTCCGGCAGGCAACGACGCTTTGGAACAAACATACTCTCAACAACGGAAGGTCAAATCAAACGCTCTCCCGGAATTATTATTTAGTAAAAATTTGATATCAGGATCTTCAACAGCTCTTCTTAAATGTGGGAAGGGTAGGTTGCGAGGCTCGATAAATTGTGAGAAATGTATTATGGGTAGCTTATTTTCTTTCAGGTAGACCGAGGCTTCATTTGGTTAGGCGGTGGCGGGCGGAGACGGCGGGTGGAGACGGCGGGTTAGGACCGGAGGGAAGGAGGAGGGGCTCGAAACGGAGCACTCCATTTCTAAGGGCACGGCGGATGCAAATGCGGCAAACGCCACCGCCGGGCGTGCGGAGCTGCTCGTATGCAATAAAAATAAAGCTTTTATTTTAAAAAAGAAGAAAGAGAAAACTATGAACAAACTGCAGGGGTGCTAGCTGTACTAATTTGATAAAAATTGTAAACAATCCAAAGGGAGCCTAAATCACAAAAAGTTAATTACTACAATTATTCTCAAAGGATCAGGATCCTCAAAATGTCGACAGCAATATTCCAAAGGATATCTCTCTGTACATCATTTCCATTTCCAACTGTTAGTAAAGCTCCTAAGCACACTCAAGTTCACAGAATATTTTCTTCCCTTTTTTATTATACATATCTGCCTTTTTGTAGTTAGTACAGCTCATTGCGTGATAAGCTCATTCTTTGTACAGCTGGCTCATTGTTTGCCTGCGATACTAACATTGTTTGCTTCACACGCTCATTTCAGAGAACTTAATTGTGGGCACCGAAAATCCACTCTGTCTATAAAAGCCACCAAAAGCTGCATGTGTAAAATCCACCAAATAGCACTTGAGTTGAGATTATTACAAAAACAAATAGATGGCCCCAAACCACGGTTTCCAAGACAAAAGGCCTGAAATGATTGGGAGAAATCAAAAAGCTTGCGCAAGCTAAAGCTGAAGCCGGAGCCGGAGCAAGAGACGGAGCCTGAGTCGGAGTTGGAGTCGGAGCCTGAGTCCGAGACCAAGGTGGCGTCGCGATCAAAACTAACTAGGAGCCCAGGTGGTGGCAAGCTGAAGTTCGAAAACCCAGAGGATAAGAAAAAATCATCCGCCAAGACGGCTCAACTTTTGGCTTTCAAGGATAAGGGTCCGGGCGAGCCAAGTTTCAAAGAATGGCTGCCCAAAAATAAAGATGGGGTAATAGAACTTGCTTGAATTTCTATAAATTATTTTTAAAACTTAGATTTGATCTCTAATTTATAATAGCTATTATTTGATTTTTTATTTTATTTTTGTGAAATGGAAAAATGAAGAAGTCGAAAGAGGAGAGTCCGTAGTCACCCCAAGCGGTAGTCGCCCACGCCAGAAGCCGTCGTCGCCCTCGCCAGAAGCAGCCGCCGTCTCGAACCTTTTTTACCACCCGGTCTTTTAAGTAGTAGTTATGGAAGACCGGATAGTTGATATGTAGTTGTTGTACTTTAATAATTACTGTACGCGCATTATTATCATTACCACCTAGCTAGCTAGCAAACTTGATCAACACTAATTATCTAATTTGATTTTGTTCTTCAAGTGTATATTTCCCCATCAACTATGGAAATATAAACTTGGCTCATCTTTATAAAATAGCTATTATAAATTAGATATCAAATCCAATTTTAAAAATAATTTATAGAAATTCAAGCAAGTTCTATTACCTCATCTTTATTTTTGGGCAGCCATTCCTTGAAACTTGGCTCGCCCGGACCCTTATCCTTTGAAAGCCGAAAGTCGAGCCGTCTTGGCGGAGGATTTTTTCTTATCCTCTGTGTTTTCGAACTTCAGCTTGCCACCACCCGGGCTACTAGTTAGTTTTCGAACTTCAATTGGCGTAGATCTGCGAGAGGGAGTTCTTGAGCGGAGTTCGACCGGCTTTGAATATTATATGCACTGCATGATGAGATATTGCATGTTTGAGGAGTTATTTAAATATGAAGACAATGAATACGTTTTAAGTCAGTACTCATTGTAGATAATATTAATTGTAAAGAACACTGTGCAATGGATAGAAGACGTAGGTGTAGATGTACTAATTAGTGTGTACTCACATACATTGGTGATGCTAAAGTGCTGTTAATTTTTTCGGGCTTAACATGTTTGTTAGTGGATAGCAAAAACAAAATCAACAATCAAATCCGAAACGATATTAATAAATCGACATTCTCTCCTACAAACCTAAACTGTAACATAGCAGTGTATGAGAATAGATTAAATTTCTACATGTGCAGACATTCACATAGGCTAACATTTAGGTGTTGGATTCTAATGGAAAAATACATAAGTCGACATTAAATTTGCAAAGGTGCAAACAATGACGTAGGCATAAGAAGAGCATAATACGCGGATCCATCCAGATTAAATCCATTATGAGCATAATATTTAGACCAGGCTCTGCTCCTGTTGTCTTCATTGCCGAAGTCCTTCGATCATCTGGTCACCACTATCCTCTACGGGAAGGATACCCTGAAGATGGAAGAAGTGATGACGACGCTGCTCTCGAACGAAACGAGGAGCAAGTCGGGCCCTAGGGCCGACGAGGGCTTATTCGTGAAGAGCAAGGACACATTGGGTGGTAGATCGAGAGGGAAAGGCAAGTGGGAAGAACGACCTAGGGTAAAGTCCGTAGGTAGGAACACGTGTCACTACTGCAAAGAGGAAGGGCACTGGAAGGACAAGTGTCCGAAGTTGAAGCTCAAGGAGCAGGCGCATGCGCCAGATTTGAGCGGCGGCGACAGTCTCGGGCTGGTCAAGCAGCGGCGGCGTTTCAGGCTTCAAGCGGCGGCAGCATTTGGTCGGCTCCAGGAGGAGCGACATCAGGCCGGGATTCCTCTCGGCAGTCGGCTACCAGCGGTGGTTCGTGAGTCGGCAGCGGCGGCAGCAGGCGGTTGATCCAGTCAGGATCAGCCTCAGGAGTGCAGACGCGGCGGCGGCAGAACCAGGAAGGAGGAGCGCTGTCGCCGGGCGACAGCGCTATCGCCGGCGATAGCTCCAGGAGAAGCTTTGTTCTTGGTTATTTTGAATTATCTCAATTTGTAATCTGTAACTCCTTTTGGTTATTAGTGGATTTGTCCGGCGCGCTCTCCCCGTGGAGTAGGAGTCCCATACTCCGAACCACGTAATATTTCGTGTCGTCTGTGTATGCTAGAATCTCGTTCCGTATTTTATTTTGCGCGATATTGGTTCTTGCTCATTCGTAAAATTCCGTTGCGCTACCGCGGCTTAACTCGATCCGATTTCACAACAAATATTCAATTTGTACAAAGAAGAACAATATATATCTTCAATTCATATATCATGATTGGGTGTAGTTAGAATTTCTTTCACTCATTTCGGGCTTGAGAGTAGGCTATACATATTTGAATTCCAAAATTTGGCTGTATTGAGAAACAATCTGGGTAACTTTGCTTTCAGGAAATAGACATACATGACATAGACATACAATTAACATTGGCAAACATGAAATAGACATACATGAAAGAGACAGACCTATACAGAACTTTAAGTAGACATACATGAAATGGATTTGTCATCTGAGTGAGGGTTTACCTTGGTAGGTGTTCTCGCGCCGTGCGTCAAATGCAGAGGTGGGGGATGGAGGTTTGGGCGGAGGTGCCTCTGGGAGGTGGCGATATTCCGGGATGCTGTTGCCTGTAGTTGTTCTTGGAGTCGGAGCCGTAGGAAGAAGCGAAAGAACAGGGGAACCTGAGAGAGTGGTAGGTGTGGTAAGTGTCCGGTACGTGTGCCAACGTTCGAGAGTGGTAGGTTGAGGATGACTGAGAGATTGATCGGGAATGAGTTAGAGCTTGCCGTGCGAATATCTGGAGGGAGGTGTGGAGAGAGATTTTTCCGGGAGATCTCGAAGGTTGATTAGGTGGAGATGGTGTGTTGGGTTGAGGAGCCTCGCCGGTGTGTGGAGCAGCCGCGGGGTGCGGTGTGGGTGGAGACGCTGGAGGGTTTTAGGCGGCGACGGCGGCGTAGATCTGCGAGAGGGAGTTGTTGAGCGGAGTTCGACCGGCTGAAGTGTCGTGTAGCAGTCGGATCTCCCGCCTTTTGAAGGAGCAGGACAGGGAGGATATTAGGATGGAGCGGTGGTGGAATTGCTGAATAGTTGAACGGGCGAATCGTTGACCGGGCGAAAATCGTTGAAGAAGGGGGCGAATCGCTGGCGATGCGGGTGATGCGCAGGAGGAGGGATGAAATGAGCAGGAGAACCGAGGCAGGGGATTTTAACACCGCCGAAGAAGCTTGAATTGCGACGACAGGTACTGAAGCCCCTCTCTCTTTCCCCTCCCTCTCTCCTTCAGCACACTGCGACGGACAGGAGTACCGTAGAAGGCTGATTAACTTTATAATATAAGTATAGACATAGATAATATAAGTATAGATATATATATACGAGCAGTCGTGCACGGGGGGCCCCATGCGGGGCGGCGACATTTGTCGTGGGGGGGACATTTGTCGTGGGGGGCGACATTGGTCGTGGGAGGCGACATTGGTCGGGGCGGCGACATTGGTCAGGGGCGGCGGCATTCGGCGGGGCGGCGACATTCGGCGGGGGGGCGACATTCGGCGGGGGCGGCAACATTCAGCGGGGGCGGCAATATTGGTCGAGTGCGGCGACATTGGTCGGGGGCGGCGATATTGGTAGGGGGCGGCGACATTGGTTGTGGGCGGGGAGATTGTTCGTGGGCGGGGAGATTGGTCGTAAGGACCGACATTGGAAGTGAGCAGTAACAGTTAATTATGCTTGAATTAAAAATCTATCAAAAGAAATTGTCGTTGGATTAAAAAAATCTAACAAATATACCAATATACAATATCCACAAAAGAATTTTATATAGTTTGCCTATTGAAAAATAGGCTAACCTATTAATGAATGTAGAAGCCAAAATTTTATATTTTGCTTTATTAAGAAAACAAAAAATATGTTATATCTCCAATGAGCAAAAATAGAAAAAATTTAACAGATTTTTCTATAATGAGCCAAAACTCAAAAGGAGATGTTATAAAGAGGAACAACAATGGAGAATAGCTCAAACCACACCTACATAACAAAAATGTAAAAACAAATAAAGATCATGCATGTATTTGTAAAATATATAAAAAAATCTATTTGTTCCGCTTGACCCTCTACCGGCCAATACTACGGAGTAGCCCTATATGCATACAACACAGAGGCTAATGTGCATTGCTTAGCCACTAATTGACTAATACCTCAAAGCACACCTAAAAATAACGAATGTAAAAGCAAGTATAATTGGAATTAGTACCTGAATTCATGTATAGTACATGAATATTATTTGTCAATTATTTCTATCATTTTTTTCCTGAGTAGCTTCTCTTTGATTGTGCAATGTCAGATCTCTTCGACACCAACAATGTCTTTGACCTTGCTCTATAATACGATATCATGAAAAAATGAGAATAAATCATTAGATTGATGTATGAATTAGGTACATCTTGAAAGCAAAAAACTGCATAAAACTCCTAAAATGTAAGCAAGAAAGTAACTCCTAAAATGTAAGCAAAAAATTGAAGCCTAGGCAGATATGATAAATGGAAATCTCAATTACTAAAAGTGCTGCATAGAACTCCTATTCAACTTAAACAAATTTCTAAAATATGTCCAGTACATAGCAACCTCGAAGTAAAGGTGTGCGAAGGTTAAGCGGAAGTGTAAGAAAATACAAACAAAATCATTTTTCCTCCTCCTACAATTGGTCGGAGAACTCCTTGGACAGAAATAGAGATGACTTGCTTGATAACAGGATTAAAGATGGCTTGATCGATGACAGGATTAGAGACCAAATAGAGAACGCTATTAGAGAAGTTGCAAAAGATTAATCCAAAAATTGAGAGCACTATTAAAATAACCGATGGACGTCATTTTGGGGCTTATAGTATAAATTTCAGAGTCAAAATCACAGGAAAATTAAGCATTCAGTTTAAGAAAAAGCGAGATTGGTCTAAAAAAATGACAACCAAACTTGCTCTCGAAAAATATCTACCAAACTTGTCGATCAAACACTTGCATGATCATGAAGCTTAGCTCCTATATGAGTGATGCACAATACTCACAATGTAATAAACGTTGAACATCTGCCTGAAGGAGAAACACTTTGCCCTTGTATAAAGATCAAGAAGAAATCTTTACCTGGAATGACTTCTATTGATAATAAGCCTACAACGAAAAATAATTGTAGTGTTGGCTTCTTCGAAGATCGGCAACAAAGTGCTACATGTGCACTTGAAAATCTGTATTTCATGATAATACTCGAGCAATGCATGATAATTCAAATGTGCAGTTGTTTCAGATTATCACAATATTTTATGCTAATACTTTAAAAGGATAAACGTGGTTATTATTTTTCTTTCTGTGACAAATATTTAAAAAATACAACTTTGAAAAGAGGAGAGACACACTTGAAAAGAAACTGAAGCAATGCAGCTTCTGTTTGGAGGAGAATTGCATGATAATTCAAGCTTGTGCATTCAGTTAAATATACAACTTTATTGAAAAGAATCAGAAGCAAAATTATGATTCATTTGATAAAACTTTCAATTTTGTAAAATTACGATTCATCGCCCGTTCTCGATATGTCGCTGCGGGCTTCGCCCGTAACCCAACGGGCTTCGCCCGCTTGGCAACCTAGCCGCAACCAAGCGGGCTTCGCCCGCCCCCCGGAGGGCTTCGTCCGTGCTCGATACTCTCGGGCGGCCTTCGTCCGCAACCAGGCGGGCTTCGTCCGCATCCAGGCGGGCTTCGCCCATTCTCGATGCGGCACTGCGGGCTTCGCCGACATCCAAGCTGGCTTCGCCCGCAAACCTATGGGCTACGCCCGCAAGCATATTCTACAGGTCGGCGACACTCACACGGGTTTTTCCCATACTTGATGCGGCGTGCGAGCTACGCTTGCATCCAAGCGGGTTTTGCCCGCAGGCCAACGGACTGCGCCAGCACCAGCAAACATATCTGAAGAGGTAAAAAGAATAGGGCAACTAATTGATATGAAAATAATTGACGGGCAGGATAACTAATAGCAATGAGAGATATAAAACAATTTATGGAATAATAATTTAGTAGATTAGTAGGTTATGGCACTGAAGTGAAAATACTGGAGGGCAAGAAATAAGACATACCAAGGAGTCTGGCAGAAACTCAATTGCCAAATTGTTTTAAACGTTGGTCTCCTCATCCAAGATGGGAGAGTAAAGGTCATTCAGCAAAAAAAAAATCTGCAATAAAATCACACTAAACATAATTATAATCTTGACTATGGTTTTAGGATTCTAGTTGATCTACCATAACTTCCAACATAGCTTGCATACATAACTAATGCAACTTTAGAGTGCAACTTTATAGTGCGGTAAGATCACATCAATAAGAAAATAAAAGATTTACAGAAAGTTCACTTTAGTTCAAATTATGTTAACAGATTTACAGAACATTCAATTTAGTTCACTTTAGCTACACAGATATTTAATGATGGAGACATATATATATAAGTTAAAGAAGGAAAATATATATAGTTTGATAAATTATAATATGGCTTTTATGTAAATACCTGGAATGGCATATTTGTAATTTCCTTTTCCTGTCAGTTGTAACCTCTCTATATATATCAGAGGATCCCTCTCTTGTAAAGTGAACAACACAGATTAATGAAAATTCATCTTCAAGACTGGATCGAGATTTTGTTCTAAGTGGTTTCTCTCAAGAAGTTAGCAATCATCAAAATCAACATGGTATCAGAGGAGTGAGTCCTCATCAGAATTCTATGAAGGTAGCGGATCAATCCTGAAGCCCATACGATCAATCTTGAGGGCAATACGGAAGCCATTGATCCAAGAACCACGATGGCGATACCTAATTCCTTGACTCTCCTGAACTCTGACGCACCGGGGATGATGCTCGTCAATCAGCATTTGGAAGGAGCGTCCAATTACATACCATGGCGACGTTCCATGGAGATTGCGCTTGGATGCAAAAACAAGCTAGGGTTCGTCAACGGCACTTCGTCAAGGCCTCACGAAGGAGATGATCTAATTCAAAGATGGGATCAAGTAAACAACATGGTAATCTCTTGGATTCTCAGTGTTGTGTCCAAAGAAATTGGTAATTCTGTTCTACACGAAAAAACCGCTGCACACATATGGCAAAATCTGCAGCGTCGTTTTTCTACCAATACGGGATCCATGATTTACAGTATCCGAAGAGCCATTTCTTCTTGCAGTCAGAATGGATTGAAAATCGAATCATATTATACTAAGATCAAACAGCTATGGGATGAGTTAGAATCCATGACACCCATACCTGTTTGTAAATCTACGACTCAAGGGTTATGTGAAGTGATGTGTGCCTGGAAGGATCAACAGGAGGAACAACGATTAATGCAGTTCTTGATGGGTCTCAATGATCTATATAAACTGGTGAGAGGACAAATCTTGCTCATGAAACCTTTACCTAGCATCGATGATGCCTACTCCATGATCCAGCAAGAAGAAAGGCAAATGAATTCTTCTCAATTCATGCCCATGGATGATGTTGGTGCTGCTCTGATGGCAGAAAAACAAGTCTCTCCCTCACCTTGTCCTACTACGAATGTCAAACATGTGGTGTGAGCATTGTCAAATCGGAGGACATACAAAAGCAAAATGCTTCAAAATTCATGGGTATCCTCCTAACTACAGGTTCAAGGGGAAGAAAGGGGCCGATAATTCGTACAGAACTCAAACACATCTGGTAGAATGTGGAGCCAGTAATACTCCTAATTCTAATGGTCCTAATGTTTTCACCCAAGATCTTGCTGATCGTCCACAACTCACAAAGGAACAAATAACCCAGCTGCTTGGCCTTCTTTCCAGTCAATCCACACCTACAGATTTTACTCATCGTTTAGCAGGTATTAGCTCCTGTTTATCTTTAACTCACTAGGCAAACAATTGGATCATTGATAGTGGTGCTACAGATCATATCACCTATTGCTTCCATTTGCTCACAAATATCAAACAGTTATCTCCGCCGCAAAAGGTTCACCTCCCAGATGGCTCTACATCACCCATAACACATTCTGGAGATATATGCATTAACTCAATCATCACATTACATAATGTGTTATTTGTCCCCAACTTCAAACACAACCTATTTTCTGTTAGCAGATTCACAGCTGGTTCTAACTGTGATCTATTTTTCAACTCTGAATGCTGTGTTATGCAGGACCATTTGCTGAAGACAAGAGTGGAAATTGGTAAGAAAGTGGATGGGCTATATTGTCTTACCCAAGCTCCCTCCTCTCCAACATCAACCTATATACAAAGCCATGCCGCCAATTTTCCAAATAATACCCAGCTATGGCACCATAGATTAGGCCATGCTTCCATTGATAAACTCAGACTTTTATCTCACAGCATATCTGATTTACATGCTCATTCTATGTTGCAATGTAATATTTGCCCTCTTGCCAAACAAACAAGGCTACCTTTCAATAAAAGTGATAGTTTTTGTCACAAAATTTTTGATTTGGTTCATTGTGATGTGTGGGGGCCTTACAAAAGTCCCACTCATTTTGGCTTCAAGTATTTTTTAACTATAGTTGATCAATTTTCAAGAAATACATGGACTTATCTCATGACATCCAAAAGTGAAGTACCTTCCCTCCTCAAATCATTTTTCTTTCTTATTCAAAACCAGTTTCACACCTCCATTAAAATCTTCCGAACAGATAATGGCTCAGAATTTTTTAACCACACGATTAAACAATTCTTTCTAGATCATTGTGTTACCCACCAAAGCAGTTGCTCATACACTCCTCAACAAAACGGCATAGTTGAACGCAAGCACCGTCACATTCTTGAGCTTGCAAGGGCATTACGTTTTCAAGCTTCTTTACCCATAATTTTTTGGGGAGAATGTGTTCTCACGGCTACACATATTATCAACAAACTACCCTCCAGTGTGCTCCACAATAAAACTCCACATGAAATCCTTTTCCAAACTCCTCCCATTTATAACCACCTAAAAGTTTTTGGCTGCCTCTGTTTTGCCTCCACAATCTCTCACAACCGCGATAAATTTGCACCCCGTGCTTCTAAATGCGTTTTTATTGGCTACCCTATGGGACAAAAAGGATACAAGTTGTTTGATCTACAAACTCATCGCATATTTGTTAGCCGTGATGTGCAATTCGTTGAAACTAATTTTCCTTTTTCTAATCAATCTCTTTCCCAATCCACTGTTTTACCATTCCCAACAGATTCTGATGAATTAGATTCTGATGACTTAGATCATCCCCATATCTCTTCACCTGACCTCTCATCTTCCACTCCATTGCCAAATACTTCTACCTCACAACCCAGAAAAACCACCCGTTCTATTGTCAAACCAAGGTGGCATAATGACTATATTTGCTCATCCATCTCCACTGCCTCCCACATTGCTTCTCCAGATGGTTCGATTTCATCTTTAATAAAGGAACCTAGCACTTATGCAGAAGCTTATTCAGACTCGAACTGGCAACATGCCATGAAGGCTGAAATACAAGCTTTGGAAGAAAACAAGACTTGGGTGATCACTAATCTTCCCCCCGACCGACATGTGGTTGGTTGCAAATGGATTTACAAACTTAAATACAAACCTGATGGATCTATAGATCGTTACAAGGCGCGCTTAGTCGCTAAAGGATATACTCAAACGGAAGGACTTGATTACCAGGACACGTTTGCGCCGGTGGCAAAAATGACCACAGTTCGAGCTCTTCTCGTCGTGGCTGTCTCTAAAGGGTGGTTTCTACATCAACTTGATGTTAACAACGCTTTCTTACATGGGGATCTCCTTGAAGAAGTATACATGCGTTTGCCACCAGGTTTTACTCCTCCGACAGACCAGAACATTGGTACTCCTGTTTGCCGTCTTCTCAAATCCATCTACGGTCTCAAGCAATCTTCCAGACAGTGGTTTGCCAAGTTCTCCAACACATTAATCTCTCTAGGCTTCAAACAATCCCAGTGTGATCACTCTCTTTTTACCAGGGCACATGAAGAACATTTTGTTGCCATTTTAGTATACGTCGATGATATCATTCTGACGGGTACTCATCAATCCGACATTACTGCCTTAACCTCTCTTTTGAATAAACAATTCAAGCTCAAAGATTTAGGGTCCTTGGCATACTTTCTTGGGCTGGAAATCCGCCGAACAGATGCTGGACTTTATCTACATCAACAGAAATATGCTCGTGATATTGTAGCTGATGCCGGCTTGAGCTCCGCTAAACCCAGCTCCATCCTTATTGAACAGAACCACCATTTATCTGACAATGATGGAGAATTACTTGCTGATCCTACAGTTTATCGCAGATTGATAGGAAGATTAATATATCTCACAGTATCTCGGCCGGATCTTGCCTATTCTGTTCACATATTAAGCCAGTTCATGTCAAACCCACGACAACCTCATCTACACATGGCACACAAAGTTCTGCGATACGTCAAGGGTACTCTGGGACAGGGACTTCATTTCCCTGCTGCCTCCAACATGCAATTATCCGCTTTTTGTGATGCTGATTGGGCTTCCTGTCCAATGACCAGAAGATCAATCACAGGATTTTGTATTATGCTCGGGAATTCGCTTATTTCTTGGAAATCCAAGAAACAACCAACTGTTTCTAAGTCCTCTGCTGAATCGGAATACCGAGCTATGGCATCCGTTTGCTGTGAGCTCACATGGCTTGTGAATTTACTGCGTGATCTGCAACTCCAGAATATCCTTCCTATTCCTCTAGCTTGCGACAACCAGGCGGCGCTTCACATTGCCTCCAATCCCGTTTATCATGAACGGACGAAACGTATTGAGCTAGATTGTCACTTGGTACGCGAAAAGCTTGCCTCTGGTATGATCATCACCCGTCATCTTCCCACACGACTTCAGGTTGCTGATCTGTTTACCAAAGCGCTGAACCATTCCCAGTTTCAATTTTTGTTAAGCAAGTTGGGCATTTGTACGAACGTCCAACTTCCAACTTGAGGGGGGATGATAAATTATAATATGGCTTTTATGTAAATACCTGGAATGGCATATTTGTAATTTCCTTTTCCTGTCAGTTGTAACCTCTCTATATATATCAGAGGATCCCTCTCTTGTAAAGTGAACAACACAGATTAATGAAAATTCATCTTCAAGACTGGATCGAGATTTTGTTCTAAGTGGTTTCTCTCAAGAAGTTAGCAATCATCAAAATCAACATAGTTTCCTGTGAGTTACCTTAATGCGCTCTATTCCTGTATTTTAATCTTCCACTACTATAGCATCCATAAAGTTGCACATATCAACTGTCACAGCAATAATGAAGCTTAGATCGTAGAAGACAGCTCAAATACTGTAGAAATTGCAATAGGAAGATGGCAGAAATACCAACCTCAGGTTCTTCAGAGGCTAAGTTTCAGGATGAAGTCATCTGTGCTGGGTAGAAATGGCTCTTCTAAACAAAATTAGTTGATGTCAATGTTGGCCACCTCCCATTTGTCCTACAACTCTGAATTTGGAAAATGAAAACTACCTCTTCGGATGAAGGGGAGTGCGTCCCAGGCAGAAGAAATCCCAAAATTGATAAAGTAGGTTACCAGAAATAATTGGTAAGAAGCGTTCGGCAGCAGGCTTCCGTATATGAAGCAGCTGAATGGAAAGGTGGGTTGTTGCGATGGACCTGCGACGTTCTTCTGCGGAGGAAGAGAGTGTGTAGAAGGAGGGTGATGGAGGTTTTAACTAAGATCGTGGAGTCCGGGCGATGCCCTCGCATTGAGAATATCAATAGAGATAGGGAGTGGATCAGACTTACCTGCCAGAGTATGGCTTAATCTGAAGGCTCTTCTCTACATGAACATCCTTCAATGGAGGCGTAAGATCGTGGATTAGGAGAGGATTATGCGGCTTCGTCGGGTTTAGCTGTGTGTTTGCGCTGGAGATGGGAGAGGCGCAGGAGTAGTTGTTAGCGTCGCAGCAGTTTAAGCGGGAGGAATCACGGTGGGTACGGTGAGCGAGAGAGGGAGAGAGTGCGAGTTAGGAGTGAGGCGGAGAGGAAGCGCGGGATTTATCCATAGCCCTAGACGGGAGGCGATGTTGAAAGCGTGGGAGGACTGGATCCGGCCCTGCCCGCTCGCTGCCGGACAACCCACGGCGGGTTCTCCGGAGGCCGGCGAACCCCCCGGTGGGCGCCGGGCAGGCCGGAGGCGGCCGTGTCGATACCTGGCTTTGCCGACGCTTCCATTTCGACGGAGGCTGCGTGGTTCTTCGTCTTCGTCCCATCCGGAGGAGAGGCGGTTGTTGAGCGAAGGATTTGAGATTTTAGGAATGAGGATGTGTTGCTTTCGGCGGGACTATGGTAGGAGCTGTAGTCGAGGAACTCGAAGATGGAGAGTTGCCGTGCAGGAGTGGTTGAAACCAGCGGTCAAAACCTGCAAGCTGGTCCAGGCGGGAAATGACAAAAAAAACCTCGAATATGAATTGCAGGAAGAGTTATACTTAGGTGCGCAACTCTCACCTAGAAATAGGTACGGGAAAAATACAGTCGTATGATCTTTGATCCGACGGTAGGAAAAATACTGACATTATTTATTATTCATAAATACTGCAATATTTAGAGCTATCAATGTCTGAGATTCACTCCTCTCACGTTATCCGAAAATGTTTCACCATCCCACTCTTTTAGGTTTGCTTATATAATAAAGAAGATATATATTCCATCACAAGTTAGTTGTTACATTTAATTTTTCTTTTGTATCTCACAACCGATGCTAGCCTAGCTACATAAGTTTTATTTATTTCTCGCTGCTCCGCGACGGCGGCCTGCGGCTATTCGACTGCGCAAATGATTTGACTTTCTGTAATTGAATTTTTTTAGAATTTATAATTTTCAAAATTTAAACATTAAATCAAAATATTAATAATAATTGAAGTTTATAAACACTGCAAACAATAAAATCCATATGCATTGTCTGTAAATGAAAGTACAAAATAGCAAATGATCGAGATAAACAGTCCATCGCCCGTAAGTAAAAACATCAAACTAGCGCTCAAACTGCATTCAGAGCCATGTACCCTTCAACTTGTCAAGCAATCTCTTGAATATGTCACGCTTGACACTATCATGACACAGTATATCCATGGCCCTGAGTAAATCATGATCTTCTAAATAAGTTATCTGAGTAAGTGCGACATAAATGTCATCAACATCGCTAGAAGACATGGTTCCCACTGCACCTTGCACGGAGTCAGCCAAATTTTCTATGGCCACTGCTACTGCATCATATTTCCTACCGCATGCTTTCTCCTTCTACTACTTCCTTCTCCTTCCACTCTAGTCTGCTCTTGTGTATTTGTTGTTTTTTCTGTCATAGACTCAGCATCTATCTCCTTTGTCGCATTTGTTTTGGTTGCAGCATGACTACCAGTTGCTCTATCAGTCTCGCATAACACAGCCAAATCTGACAAATTCACAATAACTTATCTTTATAATGTTTCACAGAAGAATGAGTCTGCAATAATACAAAGAAATTAAAGCAATAATCTCACTAACACTGAGTTTATAAATATACCAATCAATATAAAATAATTTACCTTCACATAATTTGCCCATACTTCCTCACTGACCACCTTCACCATGTTCCTTTCCCAAACCCTGACGTTTCGAGCATCGCGGTTACCTCGACGTAGTATTTGTTCCAAGTTTTGAGACGAGCTGTTAATTTCTCCTTGCTTGTTTCAACGCCGCAAATATCTTTTAGCGCGGTGATAGCAGCTGTCAAAGCCACGCTCTTCCAACCGTTCGGAGTTTTATGGCCCAAACTGTGTTGTTCCAACAATGCATTTGAAAGAGTAATCTCCATTTCAGATGTCCAGTGCATGTACGACCGCTCGGTCCAACGCCAACCTTTGCTGAGCTCTTCTCCATAATATATGAACTAATGAAAAAATTAGCAATACAAAAATTAACATGAAGCAGATATGAGCATGAAAAAAGCTGTTAATAGTATCATTAAGAGCACCAAAATGTGAACATAAAATAATGTTTGGTTGAAAAAAGATTGCAATAGTATAATTAAGAGCACCAAAATAATATTCCAACATAAAAAACTCAATGACGACTCTGATATTCGTTGAACATATTTATAGCTAGAGTGTCACTTACATAATTAGTGTTGATCAAATTTGCTAGGTGAAATGATAATAATGCTCGTACATTATTAAAGTACAACAACTACACATCAACTATCTGATCCTCCAGAACTACTTAATTAGCCGGATTTTAAAAAAGACTAGGGACGGCGGCTTCTGGCAAGGGCGGCGGCGGCTTCTGGCGTGGACTATTATGGCTTGGGGATTGGGGCGACAACGACCTCTCCTCCTTCGACTTCTTCATTTTTCCAATTCACCAAAAAAATCAAGCAATATCACAAAGTGGTGACCGGCCACTCGGCCGCGCCCGCCGGCGCCCGGTCGTCGCCCGCCATCAGCACAAAATCCGGAGCTTATCACAACTTCATAAAGTGTAAGAACCTAGCCGAGAACTTCAAAAATAAAAAAATTAAAGCCTTGAGATCAGACAGGAGAGGAGAGTTCTTGACTAAGGAATTTACCAACTACTGCAATAAGAATGGAGTAGCTAGAGAATTAACCGTTAGAGGAACACCTCAACAGAACGGGGTAGTAGAAAGAATGAATAGAACCATCATTGAAATGGCAAAGAGTATGTTAAATGAGAAAATTTACCTCAAAGTTTTTGGGGTGAGGCAGTTAACACCGTTGTTTACCTTCTAAACAGAGCACCCACCAAAGCTTTGGCAAGCTCCACTCCCTATGAATCATGGTACAATAGAAAACCAAACATAAGCCACCTAAAAGTGTTTGGTTCCCTTGTGTATAATTTGATTTCAGCAACTGAAAGAAACAAGCTTGAAAGTAAAGGAGAAAAAACAATCATATTAGGATACAGTGAAGATCCAAAGCATATATGTTATACAACCCCATAACCTGTAAATTAACTATAGCTCGAGATGTTATAGTAGATGAAGAAGGTGAATGGGAATGGAAAACTCCTGTGGATCAGAACCAACACTTTCAGTTGGTTGTCGAGCCCCTCTCTATAATGGACAATTTAGAAACATCTCCAGAAAATCATCCAGTTCCCCACAATGTAGAAGATTAGACTTAGCCATCGTTAACTGAATACGACTTCTAAGCTGAATCTTCAGGAAATGACTCAATAACTCACCCAGATTCATCATTTCCACAAAAATTCAGATCTTTAAGTGACATATATCAAGACTGCAACACAACCTCTCTTGCAATTGAACCAATGAACTACAAAGAAGCTTTAAAAGAAAATCATTGGAGGGCAGCAATGGAAGAAGAACTGTATATGATCAACAAAAACCATACCTGGTATAACGGTCTCCTCGGCATACAGCTCGCAGGGATGACCGCAAGCACCCCCAACACACAGCTCGCAAGGGTTCAGCCTTAGCTGGTCTGCAGACCGTGCACCCCAAACCCTCTCTGTCGTCCCACCACAGGGCACAGTGGGTTGTTGGAGGCCGCAACCCCCTTTTCATGAGGAATGATTTAGTTAAACGGCAGCACGGGGACTTCCAAGGAGTTCACCCATCCCGTGACTACTCCAGCCCGAGCACGCTTAACTATGGAGTTTTTTCATTCCTCATTACCAATTGAGTTGTGTCGGCGGTTGTCCTTGCGAGGTGTATGTTGGGGAGGTCGTTACAAAAAGTGCACGAGAAGTAACCGTTCTCTTTTGAGAGCTGTGCGGGCGGCCATGAGAGGAAGAGGAGGGTCTCCCGCAGATTTACACCAAAATAACACTTGTTTCACCAGAACAATAGTTCTTTCACCAGAACAGTAAATAACACTTGTTTCACCAGAACACTAGTTCTTTCACCAGAACAGTAAATAACACTTGTTTCACCAGAACACTAGTTCTTTCACCAGAACAATTGTTTTTTGTAGAGCTGTGATGATCTTCTTAAAATCAAAAGGAACTCCGATTTACACCAAAAGAAACTGAAGCCATTAATCTTCTATGTACGGTCCGATTCTAAGAATCAAATACGGAGAGTTCACTCGTTGGAGAGGCAGGCTTCGGCTTCCAACTTGGCATCCACTGCGCCATGTTGTGTCCACTGCATACAGAGTTCCAAGACAAAAGGCCCGAAAATCCACGCGGTCTATAAAAGCCACCAAAAGCTGCATGTGTAAAATCCACCAAATAGCACTTGAGTTGAGATTATTACAAAAAAAAAGATGGGCCCAAGCCACGGTTTCCAAGACAAAAGGCCCAAAATGATTGGGGGAAATCAAAAAGCGTGTGCAAGCTAAAGCTGAAGCCGGAGCCAGAGCCAGAGCCGGAGCAAGAGACGGAGCCTGAGTCGGAGTCGGAGTCAGAGCCCGAGTCCGGACCCAAGACCAAGGTGGCGTCACGATCAAAATTAACTAGGAGCCCGGGTGGTGGCAAGCTGAAGTTCGAAAACCCAGAGGATAAGAAAAAAATCCTCCGCCAAGATGGCTCGACTTTTGGCTTTCAAGGATAAGGGTCCGGGCGAGCCAAGTTTCAAGGAATGGCTGCCCAAAAATAAAGATGGGGTAATAAAACTTGCTTGATTTTCTATAAATTATATTTAAAACTTGATTTGATCTCTAATTTATAATAACTATTATTTGATTTTTTTTTGTGAAATGGAAAAATGAAGAAGTAGAAGGAGGAGAGTCTGTAGTCGCCCCAAGCGGTAGTCACCCACGCCAGAAGCCGTCGTCGCCCTCGCCAGAAGCCGTCGTCTCTAACCTTTTTTATCACCAGACCATTTAAGTAGTAGTTATGGAAGACCGGATAGTTGATGTGTAGTTGTTGTACTTTAATAATTACTGTACGGGCATTATTATCATTTCCACCTAGCTAGCTAGCAAACTTGATCAACACTAATTATCTAATTTGGTTTTGTTCTTCAAGTTTATATTTTCATCTCCTTATTTCACTAAATAATGCAATCGTTTGCTTAATAATTATTAAGCAAAATAATTATTTTAGTATCAACACTAAAATAAGCTAAATAAAAGACTTAGCTCCGGGAGCGGTGACCTGTCACTCTCCAAGCACCTCTCTCTCCCCCCCACAATTGTTGTAACGAGGAGCGGCATGTCGCCCTCGACTTCTCATCAAAGCCCTGTAAAGTGTTGAGAATTGTGAAGTGAGCTAGCGCAGGCGCTAGCGCTAGCGCCGGTGCTAGCCCAACTTCCAGGTGGTGGCTCCAGAATCTATAAATAGGGGGGCAATCCCCCTACAGAGAATATCAGAAAAAAGTGATCGACTTGGGCGGTCTCTATTGGCGGTCGAAGTCAGAGCGAACTTGGAGTAAGTTCGGCAGGAGAGCTTGGGCGGTCTAAATTGGCGGTCTCAAGTGGGAGTGAACTCGGAGTGAGTTCGGAGCGACCTAGAAAAATGCTCGCGAGTTGTGTGAGTTCGCTGAGATAGCACAGGCAGTAGCGGGTAGCGCAGGCAGTAGTGGGTAGCGCAGGCGCTAGCGGCTTGTTGTGATCTGGCGGTCTGCATCTGCGTTCTGGTCAGGAGAGTGTGCAAGCAGTGAGCTTGCGCGGTCTGAGATAGTGCTGGCGCTAGTGCAAGCACGGGCCGCTAGCGAGTTGTGGAGAAGTAGACTCTCTCTGCGACCAGTTGTTGTTTCTTACTTTCAGTTGTTGTGAATCAAGTTGTATGCAACTTGTATTCAGCCTGTTTCACTTGTAATTGTTATAACTAATTGCCAAGTAATAAAGAAGTGTCTAATAACAGACGGAAGATGCATCAGTAAGGTGAGTAAATAGAAATAATGGAAACACGTAGAAAGAATGAGAAGGGATGCACAAAAAGTAAGAAATCTAGATGTTAAAGGATATATATATATATATATATGCAAAGTTAAGTCACTACATCATGTATCGCTCATTAGAAGATGAAAAATGTATAAGAAACAATTTCATGATATTATACCATGGAAAACATAGTGTAAAAGTAAAAAATTAAGAATGTTTGAAGCAAGTTTCGAGGTCTATATAATCTAAAGAACTAAAAATGTATTAGGTGTTGTAGGGAATTCCGACTATTTGAGGCCCGGAATTCCTATAAATTTAGGGAGACCCCATCAGATATTTATTGTGATAGCTTGAAGTTGTTGAATTCAATCGAGGTTTCATTATCATCTTATAAAATTACATACAATCAATTGTCAAAATATATTTAAACAATAACATTAAAACAAACACATTATTTGTCAAACAATATATATGCTTCCAAATGTGATTGAGTTAAATTAACCATTAGTACAACAATCAACAATTTAGTCTATACTCTTTTTTTTTCATTTTATAGTTTCTGAAACTTTTTTATATTCTATATTTCACTAATTTGTTGTTTTATTTTCTCTTTTTTTGCTACATGGAGGTCTATTATTATCAATCCAGAAGGGGAGTGTAACATCAAGGGCAGCAATATGTCTATGTTCATGTATTATCGTGGGTCTATCCATGACATCTCCCATGAAAGTTTCTGCAGAAATCTCTGCACGCATCATTGACCAAATTGAAGGAAATCCTAAGAAAATGACATGTAAGTTACATTGAAATATGTACATATGAAGAAATTTGCATATTTTTTTGCTTTTGTGAACCAATTTTTCTCTTAGAATAAAGGATAGCTGTTAAATCTACTTGAACGAAAAATCCAACCCAAAACTAATTGGTGGAAAGTGGAGAGACCCAAGAACACAAGGTAAAATTGTACATAAGGCAAAATAAAGTACTCAGTGTGAGACTAAATATTAGAGCACATCGTCACATGTGTCAGAGCATATGGAGTATAGGAGGGCGAGGAAGGGAGGGATGAGTCGGGTATATGCTCTAAAATCATATTAAAATCCAAGTACCCAACCTAAACTCAATTGGGGTTTGGGTGGAGATGCCAATAAACTTATAGAGCTTGCTAAGTCAACATGGGATTCCATTATGAGACTACATATTTCAACAAAGTATACTCTTCAAATTTTCTATTTTTGTTACCTTTGCTTTAGTCTTTTTCTTTATCCTTCGACGTTAATATTTTTACCTTCTTTCCTAAATAAAAATAAACTATATCGTACACTCATATATTAATACTTCCAAATAATAAATCTAAGCTGCTTAAATAAACCATACTAGTATTAGTAATTTTCTACCTTCTTTGGCATGCAACTGTCTATTTCACAGGGACTACAATTATATATATACCATTCTCTGAGTATTTGTTCAACTAATCCTTGTCATTTTCTTCTTAGTATTTTCTCCAATTACTTTGAACTTTCATTTAATAGAGGTCACATTGACCAAAACATATCATTTGTAGTAATGAACTAATTAAGAAACCTAATTTTCAAAATAAAGTGTAAACATGTCTATAACAAATACAAAAATAGATTGCATACTTCAATTGAAAACATTTTGGTCACTCTAATAACACAAAGAAAAAAGTACTGTTGGAGTAAAATTTCGTTTATACAATCACTACTTCAATTTTAAACCCCAACTTTTTTATTTGTTCAATGACACCAAATATTCTAAAAATTAAACTCATTATTTATCATTGATACTTCAGTTACAGGTACTGACGTGTTCAAGTGTGGTGGCCATGGTTGGGGATGGACTGACATCATATCTCTACAGAATTTTAATGACCCAACACAAGGTGTTATTGTCAATGGCACTTGCATCATTGAGGCTAAAGTCGTTGTCCTTGCGTTGATGAAATGATATCAGTCGCGTCGATTCAGCAACAAATGAAAATGTTAACCCAACTATTGTTGCTTAATTTGTTCACTATTGTTTATGTTGTTTTATGCTAGCATTATCCGATCCATGCATTGATGGTGATTTGTGTCTAAATAAGAAGTCGACTTATAAAAGAATTATTATGTCATGACTACTTGTTTACTAGAGATGCACACAGATTTTGGCGAATTTCAATACGTTGTTTGGTTTAAAATAAACTCATTCGATCGTGTGCATAGATTTGGCAAATTTGCATGTAAGCCATGGCCTTTTCAAAAGTATCAAATGTCTTATGTTGATTTTAGAGTTGCTCCTATCTAGATCTCTCAAAGGTGCCATAGTCCCCTTTGTATGTAGTCAAATTTTGTCTATGCAATTGGAGGATATCTGTAATTACCTGAAGAGATATAAAACAACATTACTAATTGAAGTGAGAAACTTATACTTTGTATATCCTTCTTTGTATAAAACTACAACAAATTACTAATTATATCGAAGTGAGAAACCTTTACTTTGTATATCCTTCTTTGTATAAAACTACAACAAAATGAAGCCTAAGCAACATAAACTGAGAAATGGTAATGAAGATCAAGATGGTTTTGCAAAAAAGTTTAATTTTATTTGCTTATGCGCTCAGCAGATTAGAATGATGCAACTAAAAAGTAAAAACAATTAAATACTGTTGGATCATCTAGCAATACCAAATCAGGCTCAATAAATAAGGCATGAGCAAGGGCTATACACATACGCCATCCACTACAGAAAGCCTTAGTGGGTTGTTTCTGCATTCATGTAGTGACGCTAAGGCCCTGAAACATTTCCACAAGCCACTGATATTATGAAACAAACATTGATGTAGCAAGGGTGAATACTTGCGTACAATTAAAACACGGACAAACTTATTTGTGATAATAAAATTCACTAGTCAATGTAGGAGGCATCGTAGATCAGCCTCGGGCTAGATGCGTAGCTGGGTGGGATGTGACCCGACCCAAATGTCATGGGCCCGGCCAGCCCGCCAGAGTTATCAGTGATTGGCTAGCCTTGTGCGTCTTTCACATTTGCTGCAAAGTAATTGTGTATTAATAGCTGACAGAGAGAGAAGGGGGGAGAGAGATTGTTTATATATTACCGGTGGAGATGATGGCTGATCGAATGTCGGCGGAAGTCCAACGGGGATATATAGGCTTGAGGAGGGCAGCGGTGGCGGAGACGTGGGGGCATGACATGGATGTTCCGTACATGAGGTTATATTTGACGCAATGGTGATCGTCTTCCAACTTTGTGGGAGAGGAGGCCTCACTCCATGCCTCCACTATGTTCAGCCCCGGCACAGTAACGTCCGGCTGCGCACATATACACCGTGCTTGTATGCTTATATATGTAATAATAATATCGGGTTAATTACCTCGGGTTAATTACCTCGGGTTAATTACCGGGACCTCCCTTGGGAGTTTTGCATAATTACAGGTTTGCACGAGTCTATCTCTTGAAATTATATTTACCTCTCTTCTAAGTTTATCCAATTTATAAATTGCCCTTCGTTAGAAGGAAAGCGATAAAATTTGTGAAATTATGTTGTTCAATTTAACCCTTTGTAACGACTCTACAGAAAGATGCGATATTTTTCTATAGAAATATAGATGAAATGTGATACATAAAAATGTCAAATTATTTAATGATATTACAATTTTATCTTTTTTTTAATAACTTTACACTCGAAAAATGCATTATATTTTAAGAATCGTTATAAAAAGATAAAATTTCATAAAATAATTTAGCTCATTTAAAAAGTGATCTTCATTTCAAAAAGTGATCTTCATTTAAAAAGTGATCTTCATCTGAGAGTTGTGGTGGTTCTTCATATCTTATTGGTCTTTATGGGTAGATAGAAATGATGTGAAATGTTGTTGATTGTTAACTGAGAGTAGGTGGATGGATAGAAGATGAAAAATCAAATTTCATTGTAAAAAACTAACAAAAAAATTGACTATGAACATCAGCTTTCAGTAAGTGTTAGTGACAACTAATTGCATATGCAATTTCAAGATAATGCACATGTAACCGTCGTGACTCGTGACCCTAGCCGCAAGACGTCTCCTCTCTGCTCTCTAGTCGAAGATTTTCTCGGTTGTCGCAAGAAGTTCTCCTCCTCCTTCGGTGGGAAATTAGAGAGAGAAACTTCTTTCAAAAACCACCGTTGCCTCGGACATCCGTTTTCAGTGTTTCTTGGCTCTATCCTGTGGCCGTCGACGAGATCTACGTCGTGGTGTAGCCGGCTTGTTGAAATAGTGTGACGTGAAGGCTGTAGGAGGGCTTGAAGGTTTATCTATTTTCGTTTTTTTTGGATTTCCTGTATTTACATCTTGCGGATTTTATTTGGAATCATACAATCGTGTATGTCACGGTGTATGTCCGTTTATTTTGTTATGTGGTTGTAGCAAACTTCTGATCTTGATTTCAACCATTCGTGCAAGTTAATTTTTTCTGATGATTTTCTTCTGATGGTTATGCACATCCTAGGCGCAGGATTTTTGACAATCCCCAAGCAATAATATATGTATATGTATATGCTTTCATATAACAAAACTAATTGTGGGCACAGACTTTAGTTTTGCCAGGTTTGACAAAACTAGGCTAAATTATGATTTCAGTCCATATACTTGACATGCTTTATGAAATCAGTCCTAGTACTATTTTTTAGAGGAAATCAGTCCCTCAACTTCTCAATATATTTAATATTAGTCCCTATATTAATTAAACTCATAATAAATATATTTGGATTTCTAATACAAAGATCAAATAACAAATTAGTTCCTCAAACTCTTAATTCTCGGCTTTGACGCCCTTGCCTTCCACTAAACAACCATGGCTGCAGACGGAGAGAACTACGACGAAGGTGAAAGAGTCTATTCTTCCGCATGAGAACGCCGGCATGAGGCGGAAGACCGTCGTTCTTCCGCATTTGTAGTTCATGTCGACAAGCGAGCGCTCCACGATCACATCGGGTTTCAGCTAAGATCTTATTCCCAAATCATGGATTTCCATGCCTCTCTCCGGCGCCCCCACGGATGAACATGCGCTTAGATCGTCGTTCTCCAATGAAGTATCTTCAGACACCCCGCAGTTCTCTGCTAGGCTATGCATCTATTTCCTAATTTCCACAACAGAGCATGGAGTGAGAGTGGAGAGAACCAGATGCTCTGTTCTAAAAATTGTGAACCGAATATCTGCCATGATTGCAGGTTGCGCCCACCCACTGACAAGGCCGGAAAACTTTGGACTCTTCAGCTTCATGACGGCTTTCTCACGCGGAAGAATAGACTCCATTACCTTCGTCTGAGTTCTCTCCGCCTGCAACCATGCTTGTTTAGTAGAAGGCGGCAGGGGTGTCAAAGTGGAGGTCCGGAGGATTAAGAGGCTGAGAAACTAATTTGTTTTTTGATATTTGTATTAGAAATGCAAATATATTTATTATGAGTTTAATTAATATAGGGACTGATATCAAATATATTGAGAAGTTGTGGGACTGATTTACTCTAAAACTAGTACTAGGACTGATTTCATAAAGCATGTCAAGTATAGGGACTGAAATCATATTTTTGCCGAACTATAATATATGCTTTCGCTGGCTTACGGACAAATTTAACCAACACTGGCTTTCTCAAGGACGTGACTTTTCTTTCTTCCCATTAAATTATTTAATATATAATTTTCGGAAAAACAAATAAAGGCTATCCCCTTTTCTTCACATGCAACCTGTGGAGTGTGGACCCCCACTCTTGAAAGCTTCCCTTGCAAATCATATCAAGAACTTCTGGGCACAGACTTTAGCTTTGCCAGGTTTGAGAGAACTAATTGTGGTCACCCGGATTGCATGGTCCCTTGCAAATCAAGAAAATAGAAAAAGGAGATGGCAGGGAGGTTTGAGAGAACATGTGGGCACCGATTGCATGGTCCCTTGCAAATCAAAAAATATTTGCTCAAAATCCTTCATTCCAATATCTCCGGTTGTTGATCATGCGGTCTATAAAAGCCACCTGCAAGCTGCATGGGTAAAAGCCAACAAAAATGGGCCCAAAACCATGGCTTCCAAGAGACAAAGCCAGAAAAAATTGGGGCGAATCGAAGAGCTTTCGCAAGTTGGAGAAGGAGATGAAGTCCAAGTTGGAGCCGGAGGAGCAGAAACTGGAGCAGGAACTCCTAGTTAGTTTTGATCCCGACGCCAGCTTGATCTCCTGCTCGGTCTCCTTCTCCGGCTCCGTCTCCGGCGGCTCCGTCTCCTGCTCCGGTTTCTGCTCCTCCGGCTCCAACTTGGACTTCATCTCCTTCTCCAACTTGCGAAAGCTCTTCGATTCGCCCCAATCTTTTCTGGCTTTGTCTTTTGGAAGCCATGGTTTTGGGCCCATTTTTGTTGGCTTTTACCCATGCAGCTTGCAGGTGGCTTTTATAGACCGCATGATCAACAACCGGAGATATTGGAATGAAGGATTTTGAGCAAATATTTTTGATTTGCAAGGGACCATGCAATCGGTGCCCACATGTTCTTGTTGGAAGTGGGATGAATGGGCATGCGAACTCACTATCACCTAACACCCTAGATGCGAGCACTCTCCACTGCGAACACACCACTCGCAAACACTACCTCCTTGCTCCGGCGAGCTGGGCGAAATCAACTCCGGCGAGCACCTCCCTTGCGACTCCGACTCAGGCTGGCGAGTTCAACTCCCGCGAGGTGGACCAGCGAGTAGGGGTGGCGAGATTAATTCCAGCGAGCGCAGGCCGGCGAGACCAATTTCGACAAGCTGCCCCTTCTCCTCCACGTCCAGCGGCGAGGCAAGCTGGCTGGGCAAGCTCCATGAAGTGCTTCTTGCAGAGGAATCAGCTGTCGAGGAAGTGGTGACACTCGTCGTCGGAGACGTCATCGTCTAAGAAGACTATATTCGGCGTGGGCATGGATAAGGTCTGGTAGGGTGCCCACTTGTAGTAAAGCGGATTCCCGGCGGGAACTCCGCCGGAGAATCCCGCTACCTTGTCGCCGGCACCGTCTGGGAAACTAGCGGAGGGCAATGGGGAGGAGAGAGGTTTTCCGGCCATCTCGATCTAGAAGTTCACCGCTACTTACCGAAGGATTCGGGTCTCGATTTCCAGTGATTTGATGGAAAGAGGGGGGCGGAGCCTTTTAAAGAGCAAAAAAAGTCGGGAGTGAGGGGTTAAGGAGAAGAATGGTAGCAGGAAAAAGAAGCAAAAAACTTATCTTGATTTGCAAGGACCATGAAATTTGCAAGGACCCCTGCCATCTCCTTTTCTGCTTTCTTGATTTGCAAGGGACCATGAAATCCGGGTGCCCACAATTAGTTCTCTCAAACCTGGCAAAACTAAAAGTCTGCTGGAATCGGTGCCCAGAAGTTCTTGATTTGCAGGGGAAGCTTTCAAGAGTGGGGGGTCCACAGGTTGGCTGTGACTGTGAAGAAAAAGAGCTTTTATTTGTTTTTCTGAGATTATATATTAAATAGTTTAATGAGAAAGAGAGTCACGTTCTTGAGAAAGCCAGCGTTGGTTTTGTCCTCTAAGCCAGCGTGGAAGTACGGGGCATGGGATTTGGCTTCTTGCTCGCAAGCAGATAAGCTTTCCTGTACAAAGCATTTCGTGAACTCAGTCCTATATACTTCCTCCATAGTTTTGTTATATGAAAGCATATACATACATATTATTATTGCTTGGGGATTGTCAAAAATCATGTGCTCAGGATGAAATCCAAAAAAAAAAAAAAAAGATAAACCTTCAAGCCCTCCTACAGCCTTTACGTCACACTATTTCAACAAGCCGGCTACACCACGACGTAGATCTCATCGACGGCTACAGGATAGAGCCGAGAAACAAATTTCTAACGAAGGGCAATTTGTAAATTGGATAAACTTAGAAGAGAGGTCAATATAATTTCAAGTGATAGAGTGGTGCAACCTGTAATTATGCAAAACTCCCAAGGGAGGTCCCGGTAATTAACCCGAGGTCATGCAACATACCATCAATGTCATCGTGGATGAACCCACCATCATCATTTCGATTGTCAATATTCATCTCATCACTTTCCCCATGAAAAATCCAGTCATCGCAACCATCAATAAAGCCATCAACAATCAAGTGATCTCTCACGATATCCTTGGTATGATAATAACGAAAAACACACTTGATGCATGGACAACAAATTTCTTCCCCTTGAGTTTTTGGACAAATGTTGTTTGAAGAAAATGATCAACCCCTTCAACGTAATCATGATGTCATCTAGGAAGGGTCATCCAACTCTTATCTCTATCCATAAGCAAGATCACAAATGTATTTCTAAAGAAGAAGAAAAATGCATAGTGATAGTGATTAGAGAATGAAGATGGGCATAAGAAATTCAGTAAAAATTAAAGAGGGGGGATTTGGAAAATGGAATCAACTACATAAGCTTAGGCAAACTTGAAAGCTTCAGTCTCCAACAAAAATGACGATAACAGTGCGGAATAGGAATAGGCGAATTAGGGCAAGAGGAGATCTGGAGAAAATGAGGGCAATAGGAGATCTGGAGAAAATTAGGACTAGAGGAGAGGAGATCTGGAGAGGAGAAATTATTTCCCTTAGAAGTTAGAAGTCGTCGAGGGCTTGAAACTGGGAAGCAGGGTGGGAAACACCAAACCAAAAGCAGGGAATCACTCGTCTTCTTTGAGAACTGGAGAAGGACAAATCGTCTGGAGAAGGATCGCTTGTCCACGCTAGTCGCCCCTGCTTTTGCCGTTAGAGAAGGATCGTTTCGCTCGCCCCTGCTTCTTTCTCGCGTCGAAGCCAAGCCACCGAGTAAGGGCAGAAAAAAAAGGCGGCCAGCGGCAATTCGGGAAATCCATGATATGGTGTGCCTTTTACTGAGTCCGCCCCTGACTATAGGTATGATATGTTATAGTAGCGTTTATTTATTTTCAGTTGCGGTTATAAACGCCACCATAAATATCTTTTGGTAGCGTTTACTTAACCGCTACAAATTAAGCGTTATCATATGCATGATATGGTGTAGTGTGAGAGGAGAAGATTTGCAAAACATGATGGGATGCGCGTCACAAGAGCGAGCGAGGGTGTGAGCGAGGGTGCGAGCGAGGGTGCGTGCGAGCGCAAGCATGATGGGATGCGCGTCGCAGGAGCGCGCGCGGGGGCGTGTCGCAGTAGCGGGCGCAGGGGCACGCACGCTACCGCGGGCGTGTGCGTGTGTTGGGGTACGCACTTGCGCACCTTGGAAAGGTGCGGATGCCTGTCAATGGTCTTGCTCGGGATGTCGTTCCGGTCGAGGTAGGATCCTTATCGGCCGAGGTGAACCATTTTGGCGATCCGATCAGGGTCGCAGGTCACGAGCACCAGCTTTATTACTTAGATTTTAGGGGAAGCCCATTAAGATGAATTTTATGTGCAGGGTGTTATGAAATATAAGCTTACAGAGGGGGGTTTTGTAAGTTCAAAAGTAAGAGGGGCAAAACAACCTGTAAATTATTTACTACATTTAAAATATTAATAAACATTTAGTTTGCATTAAAAATGATTTATTCTTGCTCTTCCTATAATTCGAAGATCTTGAAGAAGTAGAAGGTAGAAGGTGAAGAATTGGCCAAGTCCATACAGGTTCGTTGATCGGACGTACGCCGATCGAGGACTTGATCGTCGACCGGATGTCCGTTCGCCGATCGGAGACCCGAACATAGACCGAGCTCCAGTTCATTAATTGTCTCAGAGTACGTTGACTGAAGATTTGCTTTTTGAGCGGCCAAAGCTAGTTCGCTAGTTGCTAGACGTTTGGACTCAAGTTCACCATGCGCCGACTGTTGAGTTTTGAAGTGAGATAACGCCCGGCGTTAGAGTCAACGCCGGCGTTAGCTCCTTCTCGCTGAGCTAACGCCAGCGTTACAAGCTAACGCGCGTTGGCTCCTTCTCGCACCTCCCCCCTATTTTGCCTATAAATAGAGGGGTACCCCCCCCCCCCCCCCCCCCCCCCTAACGAGTATCGATTCTAGAAGTGGCGAGTATCCTCTACTTTGAGCGAGTTAGAGATACCAGAGAGCTACCAGGAGGAGCATCGAACTTGGAGTAAGTTCGACAAGAGAGTTACCTACTCGGAAGTCAACGCGGGGCGTTAGAGACAACGCGGGGCGTTGAGTGTGGCGAGTAGCGAGCTTCCTCTAGTGGCGACTAGGGAGCTGAGGAGTGCGAGCAGCGAGCTTGCGAGGAGCAGAGCTAACGCTGGGCGTTAGCGTTAACGCCGGCGGTAGCGAGAAGCGAGTATCACCTGCGCGGTGTGCTCCGGAGGAGAAGCAGACCTTGTCCGTGACCAAGTTCTTTTCTTCTTTGGCTGTTGTGAATCAAGTTGGATGCAACTTGTATTCAGCCTTGTCCATTTGTAACTAGCTGCCAAAGTGTTATTAAATTGTGAAAAGTGTGTTCATCGTTTGGTGTTCTTATTCCCTTGTTGGTTGACGTGTTCTTCCGACTTCAAAATATTTCACACTGACTCTTCTTCTATAACTCTATCTGTGAACGTGAGCTTGTGTCGATTTCTCTTCGACGCAAAATTAAAGAACATAAAATTGTGAGCGTCGTTTGCCGATGAAGGCTACAATCGTCGAACGAGTCGTCTCTATATTAGCGCTCACAAAAGGAAGTTCATTCTCTTGTAGAACAAAGATATAAGATCGCTGATCGAGTTGTCCCTCCTTCATCGCTCACCGAAGGACGAATCCTCCTAGCCGAACAGAGATCCATGTTTGCCATTCACCGACAAAGCGATCATCGATCATCGTCCGAAATTAAAGATTTTGTCGGGATTCAAAAAGAGTCATTGATGATCTAGAGAAAGGAAGGCGCAACTTTCCATCTTTCATGCCTTTTGGGACTTGGACATAAATTAAATAGGACCATATAAGCTCTCTTTACGACATATAGAAGATATCCCATCTCCCCCTCCCTCTCGTACCTCTGGACTCTAACCCTAATATCTTTTTCTTTGTCGGTTGTAACATTTATGTAGCATGAGTCTTTCAACTTTCTTGTGACTCAAATGGTATTACCTCCATCTCCTTGATGATATTTGCTCATTGCTAAGCATTCACAAAAAGTTGGACAAGTTAATTGGATCTCCCTTCATATGATCTATGTGTGGTTTCTGAGTCGCCAGTGTCAAAGACTCTTTGAGTTCTTGAGCTTCCAGGATAGGAAATACTCTGTTTGGATTCTTGAGTCTCCAATTGGAAAAGACTATGTTATCTTGAATAGACAATCACTACAAAAAAATGAGGTTACGACGATGCTTTTTGGCGCCGCCATAGAACTCCGTTGTGTTTTTACAAAAATATCGCGAATACAAGTAGGTGTTTTTTTTAAATCGGACCAATCTATTTTTCTGTGAGTTGTGTTGTTTCAGACTGTGATTCCCAGGGGAAAAATCTATTCTTTATTATTCATCCCTCTCTAGAGAAATATTCAAATCTTATGTATCACTTTCACCGCATACATTATATGCAAATTTAGTGTTGGTGATATCAGCTTGTTAGAAGAAAAAATAGATATCATGGTGTGGTAAATGATAGCTAGGTTGAAGTGTTTTGTATCAATTATTCGAAAAATACATGAGGATATGTGCAATCATGAAGACTTAGATGGTAAAGTTTAAAAATGCAATTGTAATATTTACGATATATATGGATTTAAAGTGAGAATGATGGATAAGATGAACCAAGTAATTATTGCTCTCTTCTTTTTCCTATTTGTGATAATGCTGAACAATAAATAGAGATTTTGAATCAAATTTTTGTTGGGTATGAACTTTATTTTTGTATCTTGAATCCAATTTTACTGATGAAAACCTTATTGTTAACTTGATCGTTGTAGTTGTTCAGTTCGAACCTTTGAATTGTTGGATTTTAGGAAGAAAATAACAAAAACTGAAATGAAATATCAGATGAAGTGGGGGGAGAGGGAGAAGAAACGTGTAAAAGCTTGAAATTTACATTTCTTCAATTAAGGGGATACACTTCATCTGATACAAGAGAAGAGCTTTATATAGGCTCCAACAAAATCATAAAACCAACTACCACTAGTAATAAAATATTACATAAATTAATAAAATAAGTGTCTTTCATGGTGCTCAAAAACAACCATCACTATTTCAGCTTTCGGTTGTTGTGCCTATGGTGAACAGTACTTGATTTTTCTTGTCATGATGAGGCTTAGTATTAGGTGGCTGGATTTGACTTATCAAAATGCAGGTGAAGGCTTATATTCCAACATGAATTTGCCTGGAATACTCAAGTGTCAAATATTCCTCTTGTTAGACTTTTGTACTTTGAGTTAGATTTGAATATCTCTCGACATGAATGTTTAATGATTTATTATGCAAATCCATAATGTTAAAAGCCAGACAAGGTATTTGTAAGGGCATGATACTCGATTATGGACTAACTAATTAAAGGTTTTTCACAGGAAGATATATATTAGGGAGGAATGAACTAATATGTAATCACCTTCATTATACTCTCAAAATTATCATTGGTTTTGAAAGTAGAATATAACTGTTTTTTTTTCTTATTGGTTTGCATTATAGCAGATGATCAAAATTTTGTTCTTATAACCATTTTTTATGGTTTCCAACTTTTCTTTTCACCTTTCCCATGGTGTGTGCTTGTCACTAGTTTTTATTATTATGTCTCACTTTATCCATTCTGTATATTAGATGTTTTCATCTCTTCACTTGACCAAAGTGTGTATTATGTCTTGTCATTCTTTTCATCACTTTTGACTAGTTTATTTTGTTTATTTGTTTGCAATCTAGTAGAGGATTTCTGAAGTAACTTTCGACTAATGCCTTGTCATTCTTTTCATCACTTTTGTTGTGGCTATGTTTGTTTCATAATATCAGTGGCTTGTGGAAATGTTTCAGGGCCTTAGCGTCACTACATAAATGCAGAAACAACACACTAAGGCTTTCTCTAGTGGATGGCGTATGTGCATAGCCCTTGCTCATGCCTTATTTATTGAGACTTCGTATTGCTAGATGAGCCAGCGGTATTTTATTGTTTTTACTTTTTAGTTGCATCATTCTGATCTGCTGAGCGCATAAACAAATAAAATTAAACTTTTTTGCAGAACCATCTTGATCTTCATTATCATTTCTCAGTTTATGTTGCTTAGGCTTCATTTTGTTGTAGTTTTATACAAAGAAGGATATACAAAGTAAAAGTTTCTCACTTCAATTAGTAATGTTGTTTTATATCTCTTCAGGTAGTTACAGATATCCTCCAATTGCATAGACAAAATTTGACTACATACAAAGGGGACTATGACACCTTTGAGAGATTTAGATAGGAGCAACTCAAAAATCAACATAAGACATTTGATACTTTTGAAAAGGCCATGCCTTATATGCAAATTTGCCAAATCTATGTACACGGCCGAATGAGTTTATTTTAAACCAAACAACATATTGAAATTCCCCAAAATCTGTGTACATCTCTAGTGAAACAAGCAGTGGCATAATAATTCTTTTTTTAAGTCGACTTCGTATTTAGACACAAATCACCATCAATGCATGGAGATAATGTTTGCATAAAACAACATAAACAATAGTGAACAAATTAAGCAACAATAGTTGGGTTAACATTTTCATTTACTGCTGAATCGACGTGACTGATATCATTTCACCAACGCAAGGACAACGACTTTAGCCTCAATGATGCAAGTGCCATTGACAATAAAACCCCATGTTGGGTCATTATAATCTTGTAGAGATATGATGTCATTCAATCCACAACCTTGGTCGCCACACTTGAACACGTCAGTACATGTAACTGAAGTATAGAGGATAATATAATGAGTTTAATTTTTAGAATATTTGGTGTCATTGAACAAATAAAAAAGTTGGGGTTTAAAATTGAAGTTGTGATTGTATTAAAGAAATTTTACTCCAACACTTTTTTCTTTGTGTGTTATTAGAGTGACCAAAATGTTTTCAATTGAAGTATGCAATCTATTTTTGTATTTGTTATAGAGTTGTTTACACTTTATTTTGAAAATTAGGTTTATTAATTAGTTCATTACCACAAATGATATGTTTTGGTCAATGTGACCTCTATTAAATGAAAGTTCAAAGTAATTGGAGAAAATACTAAGAAGAAAATGACTAGGATTAGTTGAACAAATACTCAGAGAATGATATAGTTGTAGTCCTTGAGAAATAGACAGTTGTATGCCAAAGAAGGTAGAAAATTACTAAAAGTAGTATGGTTTATTTAAGCAGCTTAGATTTATTATTTGGAAGTATTAATATATGAGTGTACGATATAGTTTTATTATATTTAGGAAAGAAGGTAAGAATATTAATGAGGAAGGATAAAGAAAAAGACTAAAGCAAAGGAAATAAAAATAGAAAATTTGAAGAGTATACTTTGTTGTAATACGTAGTCTCATAATGGAATCCCATGTTGACTTAGTAAGCATTATAAGTTTATTGGCATCTCCACCCAACCCCAATTGAGTTTAGGTTGGGTACTTGGATTTTAATATGATATTAGAGCATATACCTGACTCGTCCCTCCCTTTCTCGTCCTCATATACTCCATATGCTATGACACATGTGCTCTAATATTTAGTCTCACACTGAGTACTTAATTTTGCCTTATATACTATTTTACCTTGTGTTCTTGGGTCTCTCCACTTTCCACCAATTAGTTTTGGGTTGGATTTTTTCGTTCAAGTAGATTTAAAATCTCTAGTCACACCAATCTAGACGGAATAAGTAATGTAGATTCATAAATTTGAACCCAAATAGTAGAGAAGGATGATGTGATGAAAGAATAAAGCTATCCTTTATTCTAAGAGAAAAATTGGTTCACAAAAGCAAAAAAAATGCAAATTTTTTCATATGTACATATTTCAATGTAACATACATGTTATTTTCTTAGGATTTCCTTCAATTTGGTCAATGATGCGTGCAGAGATTTCTGCAGAAACTTTCATGGGAGATGTGTCATGGATAGACCCATGATAATACATGTACATAGACAAATTGCTGCCCTTGATGTTACACTCCCCTTCTGGATTGATAATAATAGACCTCCATGTAGCAAAAAAAGAGAAAATAAAACAACAAATTAGTGAAATATATAATATAAAAAAGTTTCAGAAACTATAAAATGAAAAAAAAATGTTGAGTAAATTGTTGATTGTTGTGCTAATGGTTAATTTAACTCAATCACATTTGGAAGCATATATATTGTTTGACAAATAATGTGTTTGTTTTAATGTTATTGTTTAAATATATTTTGACAATTGATTGTATGTAATTTTATAAGATGATAATGAGATATCGATTGAATTCAACAACTTCAAGCTATCACAAAAATATCTCATGGGGTCTCCCTAAATTTATAGGAATTTCGGGCTGCAAATAGCCGGAATTCCCAACAACCCCTAATACATTTTTAGTTCTTTAGATATAGAGACCTCAAAACATGCTTCAAACATTCTTAATTTTTTACTTTTTACACTATGGTTTCCATGGTATAATATTATGAAATTATTTCTTAAACATTTTTCATCTTCTAATGAGCGATACATGATGTAGTAACTTAACTTTACACATATCCTTTAACTTCTAGATGTCTTACTTTTTGTGCATCGCTTCTCATTCTATCTATGTGTTTCCATTAATTCTATTTACTCACCTTATTGATGCATCTTCCCCCATTATTAGACATGCTCAAACCAATGTTAGATTTCGAAGTGAGCTAACGCGCAGCGTTAGAGCTAACGCCGGCGTTAGCTCGGCTTCTAGAAGGTCTCTCCTTTTCCTATAAATAGGAGGGCAGACCCCCCCCCCCCCCCCCCCCCCCCCCCTTTGAGTGCAGATAGAGAGAGATATTTTTGGCCGAGAGAGTAGAGAACTCGGAGCGAGTTCGGCGAGTGACCTAGATAAGGTCCCTTGAGAGAGAGTACTCGCGAGCTAACGCATAGCGTTAGGAGTTAACATCGGGCGTTAAGTGTGCGAGCGCGGCTAGAGGACAGCGAGTGCGAGTGCAACAGTGAGTTGCGAGTGCAAGCAGAGAGCTTGCGAGTAGGCTAACGCGGGCGTTAGGAGTTAACGTCGGGCGGTAGAGAGCAGCAGGTAGCACCTGTGTGGTGTGCTGTGGAGGAGAAGCAGACACCGTCCGCGACCAGTTTTACTTCTACTTTGGCTGTTGTAAATCAAGTTGTATGCAACTTGTATTCAGTCTTATAAACTTGTAACCTTCATTTGTAATCCAAGAGAAGTGTTTGTGTTCATCATTGGTGTTCGTGTCTTGGTGCTCCATCGGTCCAGAAAACTTCACATGGTATCAGAGGAAGGTTGGATCAAGCATTGAGTAACCAAGATGCACGACGGAGGAGGTTATGCGAGAGGACTTGGCATTGAGTTGCTCACACAGACCAACTACAAGAAATGAAAGTCTTGTATGGAGAGCTACCTTCTCGGAGAGGACCTTTGAGAGGTTGTTGGTGGAAATGAGAAGGAGGAGGTTGTGGCAACCGAAGATAATGCTCAAGCAGTGAGGGCTTGGAGGAAGATCAACGCCAAAGCAGAGTTCACTCTGAAGAAAGCTATTGCTCCTGACTTGTTCAACCACATCATGGGTTGCAAGTCAGCGTTTGAGATCTGAAAAACTCTTGATGGGCTATTCAACAAGAAGAATGTAGCACAGCTACAATTTCTGGAGAATGAGTTGGCGCGATCCACTCAAGAGGGGATGTCAATATCCACCTTCTTCCTGAAGGTGAAGAACATGTGTGTTGAGATCTCGGCCTTGGATCCTGATGAGCCGATATCTGAGGCAAAGTTGAAGAGGCATATACTCCGAGGCCTGCAGAAGGAGTATGTTCCGTTTGTTACTTATATACAAGGATTGGCCACTCAGCCTTCCTTACTGGAGCTAGAGAACCTGTTGTCGTCATAGGATAGCTTGGCGAAGCAGATGGCTGGAGTATCTATCTCAGGGGGAGATAGCTAGCGAGGTATTGTTCTCAGGGAAGAAGAAGTCCTAGGACAAGAGGAAGAAGAACTCCGGAGATGGACCGACAACATCCTCAAGGAGATAAAGGGAAGTTCCTCCCTGCTCGCGACGAGAAGGGGAGAACTCTTTGCTTTGTCTGTAAGAGGTACGGGCACATGACAAAGGACTACCAGACCAATCTGAAGGTCGGTCATGTTGCTGGAAGGAAGGAGGCCACTGGAGAGGTGAGATGAGAGGTGGAGGTCACTAGGGTGGTGAGGGAGGAGACAACTGCTTCCTGGCTGAGATGACTGCAAAGTCAATTGATGTCTTAGCCTCCATCAATTTCGACAATGACTGGATTGTGGATTCCGGTTGTGGGAACCATCTCACTAGAGATGTGTCTAAGTTTGCCTTTGTGAAGGCATATGAAGGGTCGGACGATACGGTGCATCCTATTAAGAAAGAAGGGATCCCTTGGGAGTGAAGAGAAGCCAGTGACACTGAAGAGTGTGTATCACGTGCCTAGCTTGAAGAAGAACCTCTTCTCGGTCGCAAACGCAGTGGATGCTGGATACCACGTGCTATTTGGACCAAAGAAGGTGAAGTTCCTGAAGAACCTATCGTCTGTTGATGCTGACATCACGTGCATCGGGAGAAGGGTGAAGGATTTGTATGTTCTCTCTGCAAATGCCTATATGGACAAGATGAAGACAAACAACAGCGATGCGATCTGGCATGAGATGCTAGGTCATGTGGGGATGGACAAGTTGAATATTGATGGTTGCGAAGGGCTTAGTGTCTGGCCTGCCTAATCTTGATCTCTTCCTACGGCGATGGCCATGTGTGTGAGGGATGTTAATATGGAAAGTCACATCGACTCCCGTTTGACAAGTCGGAGACCAGGTGTAAGGCGCCTCTTGAGTGCGTACATGCTGATGTGATGGGGTCATGCGCCACCCTTACTTATGGAGGAGATAAGTATGCGTTGGTTCTGGTGGATGATTACACCCGATATATGTGGGTATACTTTCTGAGGGAGAAGACAGAAGTATTCTTGAAGTTCCAGGAGTGAAATGAACTTGTGGAGGGGAGGCTGAACCTGTGAGTGAAGAAGCTGAGAAGTGACAATGATGGGGAGTTTACCTCTAATGAGTTTGCTTGTGTTTGCAGGAAGTTCGACATTCGGCCGGAGCTCTCTTGCGCCCACATCCCTCAGCAAAATGGGGTCGCATAGAGGAAGATCCGCCATCTAGTAGAGACAACCAGGAGCTGGATACATGTCATGGGCATTCCCAAGGCCTTATGGGCGGAGGAAATGGCTTGTGTTACCCACGTGGTCAACATGCTACCACTGAGTCTCAACATGATGGTGTCTCCACACCAGCTTATGTTCGGGGAGAAGCCATACATGGCTCACATGAAAGTATTTGGCTCAACCTGCTCCGTGAACGTCTCAGATGCTCAGAGAACCAAGTTGGAGCCGAAAGCACGAAAGTGTGTCTTCATTGGTTACGATGAGCGGAAGAAGGGGTGGAAGTGCATGGATCCGCAGACCCAGAAGTTCGTCGTCTTGTGCGATGTGGTGTTTGATGAACTGATCTCATATTAGGGAGTTTCTTCTGTGGTACTGCCAGAGAGTGGAGATTCAAGCATGAGAGAAGAGAGAATCACGGAGGACTCTACTATGGAGTTGGAGTTATCTCCTAGTGCCCCATCTCCATCTGGCTCAGGGGGAGCTTCGTGCTCTAAAAGCAGGGGGAGCGGTGCTTCAAGAGACGTTGGGAGAAGAGCAGAAGAGGAGGAGTCAATCGGGGCGGTAGAAAATGGCCAAGCCTTGAGGAGGTCGAAGCGGACTATCGTCCACCTGCTCGCTATAAGGAGGGGAACTTCGTGAGTTTGGTCTCTTGCTTCTTTGCAGGACCACTCGACGAGAGGGAACATGCCCACTATAAAGATGTTGTTGGCATTAAGGAGTGGGACGTGGCCATGGATGAAGAGATGGAGTCCTTAAAGAAAAATGAGACCTGAGACCTTGTTCCCATGGTAAAGGCATTAAATCTGTCACCTGCAAGTGAGTGTACAAGGTAAAGAAGAGAGTTGATGGAGAAGTAGAGCGGTACAAGGCGAGGTTTGTCGCTTGGGTTTCTCGCAAACCTATATATATAGAGGACTACGAGGAGACGTTTAGCCCTGTGGCGAAGATGATTGATAACTTCTTGAAAAGAAGTTATTATCACAATTAAATATGATTTTATATCACATTTATTCATGGATCATGTATTTAAAAAGTTTAATACTTCGATATTTCCATTATTAATTTAAGTATGGATATATTTAATTTGTTGCTATGTTTTCATTGTAGAAATGATGGAGGTGTCATTCATGGAGGTGTCATTCCTAAGAAAAATGCTGAAGGAGTCATCCCAAAGAAATGAAGAAAAAAACAGTTTTTCTGTCTAAGTAAAGTTGTTGCAACAACTTTTTAAGTTGTTGAAAAGTTGTTGCAACAAGTCTGGATCCGAAATTGCAGATTATAATTCCGCATTTTATGATTGCGGCGGTTACAAACATAGAGAGAGTGCGTCATTTTCAGAGGTTTTTCAAAATATAAGTGAGAAAACCACTTAAGGTAGTTATTGCACAAGAGGAGAGAGAGAAAAAAGGGAATTAAAAGGAGGGAGTTATTTTTCACGTAGAGAGTTAGTTATGCCTGGACAGATTTGGTAAAGGAGGGGAACAATTGGCAGTTCACTGTAGACGAACCAGGAGAAAGGAGATTTTTCAGCCAAGAGGAGAAGGAGATTGATCTTTCCTGCAACATTTTGGGGAAGAAATTCTTGCATCTTTCTTCTTCTTTTTAATTATGTCTAGTAAGAACTTCCAATTTGTGTGTGATCTCTCCTTCATCATGAACTAATTTCCTTTATCTTGTATGTTAAAAGTACTTTGTTTGTTGTAATGTTTTGATTTTAATTTTCTTATGGATGTTTGAAATACCATCTTTATTGAATTTATGATTTTGTTCTTGGAAATTTTGGCTTAAGTCTCATCTTTAAATTTGCTTGGCAAGATTCGAGAGAGGAGTCAGGCTAGATGAGTGTTTTATATTGCGCAGCAAGATTCGAGAGAGGAGTTGCGTAAATTTGTCACTAAAGTTTTCATTGTTATACTGCGTTGCAAGATTCGAGAGAGGAGTGACGTAAGTGCATCATAAATTTAATATATTGAAGAAGGGAGAAAGAGATTTCGCATTCTCGGTAGCAACATTGATTTGTGTGCTTGATGTTATTCCTTATTGTTACTTAAGTTAGAGATAACTAGGGAAATAGGGGGTAGACGGATTTCATAGATCGAGAGATCATGTTTTCCACTTTCAAATCGTTGCATGATAGTCATTTTAGCGTCCATACACTACAACATTTTTGGTCTTTGGCAACACTTAAAAAACTGTTGCCAAAGACAATAAACTGTTGCCAAAACATAAAAAAATGTTGCCAAATGGTGTTGTCTATACCAGTGTTACCTAAAGTCTAAGGCAACAGTTTTTGTACTTTTTGGCAACACTAGTAAAAAAACTGTTGCCTATACTTTATTTATAGGCAACAGTTTTTTTTGTACACCTATTGCAACATTTGTAAAATGTTGACATATGGGTTACATTTACAAACTGTTGCTAAACCTTAGGCAACAGTTTTTTTGCATACTTATGACAACATTTGCAATATATTGTTTTGTAAGTGTTACATTTAAAAACTGTTGCTAAAACTTTTAATTTAAAAAAAATATTATTTTTATTCAACATAAGCATCACGTGGTCTTGATATATATAAGACTCCGTTCGGCACGGCGATCGTGAACGCGGTGGTTAAATCGTCATTCGTGAACACCCACATACGAAGCTTAATGCACACGAACATAAAAGTTTGTAATCAATCCCTATCAAAAATCCAATTGTTAAAATCTCTACAAAACCGCCTTCATCACAGATTGAAAAGAATCAAATTATCAAATTCCTTCATTATTCAACACTGCTAAGTTATTTGGAACTTATATGCACAAAGCCATAACAATATATTACTTAAAAAATATTTATTACAATCCTAAAGCATCACTGTCAATATTTATCATGTAGAAAAAATAATAGAAAATTCATATAAGACGATCTCTTCAGGGTAGGAGCTGGGTCCGGGGAGCAGAGATCTGGACTGTAGCAGGCACACTCCTGCAGGAACCTCTGCTGACATTAACCTGGTTCAAAGAATCAAAATGGGTTTTACTTGGCATGATTAACTGTTTCACTCAAGAAAAGATACCAAAACAAAACGTTCAACAATTGATGAATAAGTAAAATTCAAGGGACTAATTTAAAACTAAGTTGTAAACAAACAAAAAAATAATGAGATAGGATGATACTGGATTCAAACTCATACACCTGTTATGAGTGGCTTCGCCAAATCGAGCTTAACGCACACACGAGCATATTCCATCTCCCTACAAACCAATTTAGAACGATGATTTAGAACAAAGTTACTAGAACTGAAGTTCATGAATGCAATCTTTTAACCTAGACAACATTCATGCTAATTCCATATGAAATGGGGACTATATACATATACATTAAAATAAGTATTTAACAAATTTAAAACTTGATTTATTACTGCTACCTATCATTCTCAGCAAAACAACAATTAAAGAACCTGGAAGCAATTCAGATCTGGTGATTAAAACAGATAAGAACTGGAATTAGCATGAATGTTGAATTAAGAATATTAAACGCATATACACATACCTTAGTATAATTCCATACACGCTCTATGTTTTCATCTGGCATAGCTTTCCAACTTGTATAAATTAAAGGACAAAATGTTGAATTCCTAGCTAGTGTGCCTAAGAACAAACTTAAGTTTGATACAGCACGATCAGTAGGCCCTATAGGCTGAGCATCTTCATTTAAGGTTACCTCTTCTCGTTCCTCCATAGTTCTTGCATGAATGTCTTTGCACATTGTTTTCCCACGAGCTACTTTAATCATCATTTCTAATACTATTGTACATATGTTAGCATAATTAAATATAAAAATGAAAAGAAAATAAATGAATTAGTAAAATACCAGCTTTTTTGTTTGATTCTGCAACCATCCCTTCTTTATTAATATCTTTATCAACTTGAAGTGACTTAGTTCTCCCACCAGAATGTGGTTGATTTTGATTCACTTGAGTAGGAAGCTGATTTCTTCCTTCAAGAGAATCCACTTGAGCTTCAACGAAGTCATCAATCAACGTTGATGCACATCTTTTGTTCCTCGTTACTTTGTTATTAGGACTTCCCTTAGCTTTTTTGTTTGATTCTGTAATCATCCCTTCTTGATTAATACCTTCATCAACTTGAAGTGGCTTAGTTCTCCCACCAAAATGTGGTTGACTTCCCTTAATGTTATTGCATTCTTGGGGCATAGCTTGAACTTGATTTTGATCAAATTTGTCATCAACCACCTGAATTTTATTTGCACTATTACCTCGAAGCCTTTTATGCAAAATATCAGCCTTCTCCTGCTTAATTTGACGAAATTTTCGTGCCAACTCCATACTTGACCTTGCTTGAATAGGTAAATCAAAACCAGTTGCTGCTTTCTTCACTCTTGAAGCTCTGAAATCAAATCATTAAAATAATATTAAGCTTCAATATGCACTTGTGTGATAAATAGAATAAATAAATTTCAGTGAATACAAAGAAAAAAGTAATACATAATTTGTGATAAATTGAGCAAGTCATTTCATAGAGCAAAAAATAAATGAGCAATACCTAATGAGTCAGTGTCACTTTCGGTTTCAAAAAAAGCCACATCATCCTTGCATTGAACATGAATTTCAGATAAAGGCATTTCAATAATATCATCTGGTACATCTTCTCTAGCCAAATCAACTTCAGAATCATCCTCGGATACAACAATATTTATTGAAATTTCAGGTGTTTCTTGGATATTTGAACTTGTATTATCTCCTATATCAAATGTGTCCCTTGGAAGTACTTTCAATACATAGTGTTTATTTTCATTTAAAGGATCTTGAACATAAAAACATTGTTGTACTTGAGACGCTAGAACAAACGGATCATTCTTGTAACATTTTTTTTGTAAGTAAACACATGTCATCCCATATTTGTCTTCTTCAGCCTCAAACCAAACGCATTTGAACAATACATAATTCAAATGCCCATAATAATCAATTTCTATTATATTGGTTATTGCTCCATAATATCTCATAGAAATCTTATCAAGATTTCCATCCTTAACACTTTTGAAGCTCCGGGTTACCGCTTCCAAAGTGACACCATTGTTTTGAGTTTTTCTCCTAGCATCACGTTGTCTTGTATGGAATCTATATCCATTGATAATATATGCAGAATACATTTTTGCAATATTATTTGGTCCCCTAGATAACTCCTTTATATAATCAGATACATCCTCATTCATGACACGTGTTTCAAACCATTGAATGAAATCATCTCTTTGATTTCTACCTTTGCTCCATGTACTTCTTTTTTTATAATTCTGAAGATAAATCTCATGTTCTCTACAAAATAAAAAAAAATTGTCAAGTACTATTTTTATTAAAAGACAAATCTCATGCACTATATTGAAAATATAACATATTTTTGTAGATAAATTATATTACCTGATGTAATCTTCAACTCCGTCAGAATTGAATAAAATGTAACCATGAGCTTGGTTTTGTGACTTATGATCGAGAGAAAAGAGAGTCCTTCCCCCAATAGGATAGCCGTTGTTAGAAAATTCACAATTATTTCGTGAAATTCTATTCATTCGTGTATCTACATCCCTGGATAAATATCTTGAACAAAATGTCAAAGATTCCTTAGCCAAATATGCTTCAGCGATAGAGCCTTCTGGGCGGCTGTTATTTCGAACAAATGATTTTAGTTCACCCAAATATCTTTCCATATAATACATCCATCTAAATTGAACTGGTCCACCTAATCTAACCTCATTTGCAAGGTGAATGGGTAAATGGACCATTATGTCAAAGAAACTAGGAGGAAAGATTCTTTCAAACTGACAAAGTGTTTCAGCAATCTCAACTTCTAAATGATCTAAACTTTTCATCTCAATAACCTTTTGGCATAAACAACGAAAGAAGGAACAAAACCTAATCAATGGAATTGCAACTTGATTAGGAGTTATACCTCTTATTGCTATTTGTAGCAAGAAATGTAGCATAATATGAGCATCATGACTCTTGTATCCTGATATTTTTCCTTCGTCAACTTGAACACATCGTGAAATATTAGAGGCCATACCATCAGGAAATTTTACATCCTTTAAAACACGACAAAAAATAGATTTCTCATTTTTTGTTAGAGAGAAACAAGCTTTAGGGAGCTGAGTTTTCTTGCCATCACTTGTTGCCTTCAAATGGAGCTTCTTTCTTATCCCCATTTCTTGAAGGTCCAAACGAGCATTTGCATGATCCTTTCTTTTTCCATCAATCTCTAAGAGAGTCCCAATTATATTATCACATATGTTTTTCTCAATGTGCATGACATCAAAGTTATGTCGTAAAGCATTGTCTTTCCAATATGGCAATTGCCAAAATATGGACTTTTTTTTCCATGGGCAAAACTTTTTTTTATCATTCTCCTTGAATATATCAGGAAAGTCTTGTAAATCTTCTAAAATTCTTTTTGAATCTAACAAGGAAGGTGCGGACCTATATTCAGTCTTTCCATTGAAAGAAATTTTATTGGAGCGCCACTCATGATTTGAATCCAAAAAGACTCGATGACCCATGTAGCACATCTTCCGACTATGTTTCAAATAAGTAGAAGATGTTTCATAATTACAAGCAGGACATGCCAACCTCCCCTTGGTGCTCCAACCAGATAACATGGCATATGCAAGGAAATCACTAACTGTCCATAAAAGTGCAGCACGCATTTGAAATGTTTGATTTTTCGAAACATCATATGTTTCTACCCCGACATCCCATAATATCTTAAGCTCATCAATTAGTGGTTGTAGATACACATCAATAGCATTTCCAGGTGATCGTGGTCCGGGGATAAGCAAGGACATCATAAGATTTTCTGGCTTCAAGCATAAATTTGGGGGATAATTATATACTGTTAAGATCACAGGCCATGTGCTATGTGATAGACTCATATTGCCAAATGGATTAAATCCATCACTAGCCAATCCAAGCCTTACATTACGAGTATCAAAAGCAAAATCTGGGTGATTCACATCAAAGTCTTTCCATGCTTGTCCATCAGCAGGATGTCTTAACTTACCATCTTTAGAACGCTCTTCAGCATGCCATCTCATTGAATCAGCAGTCTTTGAACACGTATAAAGTCTTTTGTCTTGGAATTAAAGGAAAATGTCTTAACACCTTTGCAGAAATTTTATGAGTTTTCTTAGAAACCTGAGACTCGCAATTCACTTCAGGATATACAATCCATCGAGATTCACCACAAATATGACATTTGTCAGCTTTATCATGCTCTTTCCAAAATAACATGCAGTTATTAGGACATGCATCAATCTTTTTATAATCTAGGCCCAAATCTCTTATCATAGATTTTGTTTTATTGAAAGAAACGGGGATGTTCAAGTCGGGTAGAGCCTCTTTCAATAACTCTAAGAGAGATGTAAATGATGCATTGCTCCATCCATGAAGACATTTCAACAAATACATCCGAATAATGAAAGATAAGGTAGAGAATTTTTGACAACCAGGATATAGTTCTTGATTTGCTTCCTCGATAAGCTTATAAAACTTCATTGCGTCTTCATTTATGCTCATGAACTCCATCTTCTTCAATTGCATCTTTGAATGTTTCAAACAATAATCCATCAATATCATCAGATGTGGCATCATCATTAGTATTTTGATCAGGACCGATACGTTTAATCTCTTCCCCATGGTAAATCCAATCTTTGTAGCCCTTTACAAACCCCTTACTTATCAAATGATTAAACACCATGTCTCTTTTACCCCAGACATCATTACAACAGCTAGCACACGGACATAATATCTCTTCCCCTTCGATAAACCCTTTACTGAATGCAACATCCAAGAAATAATTAACACCATCAATATAATCTTCACCATAACGAGGCAAATTAACCCAATCCTTTCTCATCATATTTTGTTTTCCAACCTTGAATAATGACAGTACCTAAACAAGATAAAGACACATCATTCAAAATCTTTTCATTTTTTAACACAGGGTTAAGCGCTCAAATAAAAAGATTAAAAAATTAAAAAATTCATACACACACACACAAACACAACATACACACAATCATGCGCACAACTGATTTAATTGTACTATTGTGCCTTACTTTGAAACATTATTGTGAAAGTACCTCCTTTTGTCATGAAAGAAGGAACTCTCTATTAAAATATTAAGAGCTTTCTACTGTCAAATTTCAGGTTCCATCACCTCCATCCAAGTTTTAATCAGTCTTCCTGTATTATATATAACACTAGTCCCTCTCCCATCTCCTCATGAATAATAAATCATAAAAAAATCTGACGAGAAGGCGTCAAGTATGGTTAATCTCTTGCCTTGCTAGATGCAAAAAAACAGAAATTCAATTATTTGCTCCGTTTGGCGCGACTTTTTTGCTCCGGTGAGTTCGGACAAAAATGCCACCGTCATAGAATGTATGTTTGGCATTACAATGGTTATGACCGCAGTCAAAAAGGAGAACTAGTTTTGAACATAAAAGTGGATGAAATTCCTTAGGCGAGGTCGGGCGTTCACGAACGACAGTTTATGATGTAAACTCTCTTTAATTTTAGTTGTTACTAGCAAATCTCATTTGATATTAGCCAACCAGTATTAATTGCAAACCATGAAGTCTGAAAATGATTATTCGTAAACAATTTTGTTATTAGCAAATCATATTATTAATTTTTTAAATTCCGCTGAGAAAGTGCTAAAGAGTGAAGCTTAAAGAGTGAAGCTTAGCTAAAGAGTGAAGCTTAGCTCGAGATAGACTAAAGAGTGAAGCTTAGCTCAAGTGGATTAGCTAATTTTGACAAATGGAGTATTTTGAAATAGACTAAAGAGTGAAGCTTGGCTCGAGATAGGAGTCATTTAGTCAGCCTCAGTGGTAAGTGTTAATCCAAGCTCCAATAAATTAAAAAAAAATCTCTGGTGAGCCTCCCCTGCTTTTTATGTTTCTAGCTTGTTCAGGTTATAGTTTCATGAAAAGTACTTGAAGGAGAGGGGTGATCAGCATCTTAAGAATGGGGAGACATCTGTTATTATCTGGTATGCATTTATCATATATATGGGTTTATGAATCTGCAGGCCAGATGCATAGGACCTTGAGTTTTTAGACATTCCAAGTATTCTTGTTGCACACTGACAGTTTTAATTGACTACAAATTCCTTCTTCTATGGTTCCCATTCCCATCCCTTATTCTATGGCTCAATTCTTTCTACAGTTGGCAGTAAATGCATCGTCGAAGTCTACATGTCTAAATACTATTCCAAAATCTAAACCACTTAAACATAAAACTTAGGAATGAATATAAGAATTCGTTGGAAAATCATCCACACCAAAGAAATCACTTACCGTATGAGAGAATCAAATAAAAATAAGAACAAAATAGATCATAAATCAACCGCAAGCTTCTCCATTCTTATTAAAATCCATAAAACACATTCAGATTCCAAGGGCTCCAGTCATGGAGGGCAAATGATAATAGGAAAATAGGAAGAAATTTGAATCTAGGGTTACCTTTGGAAGCAGTGAAAAGAACCGTGGAGAAGCCAAGCCTGGAGCTGCGCGGCGTCGAGAAATCGTGGAGAAGCAGGGATCCGAAACCGTGGAGAAGCAGGTATCGGAAACCCTGTGCCGGCGTCGACAGCAAAACTTCCGGCGAGAGGGGACGACGGAAGCGAACGGCTTCGGGAGAGACCGGCGAGAATGCAGAAACGGAGAGACGGGGGGAGAATGTAGAAAGTTAGGGCACGGGAGTTATCGTGAGGCGTGGAGAGGGGGATTTGGGCATTTCCAAAGATTTAGGAGGGAATTGAAATTAGGGAGGGAATTGAAATTAGGGAGGGAATTAATTAAATTTGGAATAGATTTTCATCAATTTAATATTATATTATATTATAATTTGTAATTCGTATATTTTGTGTATCATTTTTTAAAATATTTTTTCATTCATTTCTGAAGATTAGGACGAGCGGCGGGATGCCGGTGCGGGAGCAATCGCCGCCGCAAAGCGGAAAACCAATTAAACACGCGGCGGCGGCGTTTGCCGCGTCTCCGCCCGCCGCTAATAGGAAAATTAAGGAGCCAAACTCACTCCATATCGAACCCAACCTCCCCGCCTCCAGTCCAAACGTCCGTCTCCAGCCGCCGTCTCCGCCCGCCACCGTCGCGCCAAACGAGGCCTTAGTGTGACATTATATAGCTTTTTCTAATTAATGTCATATTGTAACATGTGCAAGCCAAAATTAAGTGGTTGCAAGTCGACGGATCGGACCTACGATCTAATATACTCAAATATAATATAATTCATCAAAAAATAACAATAATTTTACTTCTTCAAATATAATATAATTAGTGGTTAATAAAATCACAAATATAACATTTTTTAAGTGTTGCAAAATAATAATTTAATAGACAACATGTTACAATTGTTGCCTAAAGTGTATTGATATAGGAAACATTTAAAAAATGTTCCCAGTAATGAATTAGGGAACATTTACTGAATGTTGCGTCAAAAGTGTTGCCTAAAGCTGCAACTATATGACAACAGTTATAAACTGTTCTCTATTCTATGTTTAGGGAACATTTAACACATGTTGCAAAATTAAGTGTTGCTAAAGACCAAAAATGTTGTAGTGATATCGAATCACTTCAAGTATCCATCACAATAAGCAAGGGAAATCAACGTACAAGATCTTTTCTTTAAATTGTTATCAAAAGTACTTTTAGATAATCATAGTTGTAATCTTTAAAAATTACTGTAATTAGTTGTTTTCAAAATCAACCATCTCGCTAATTAATCAACTTGAATTTAAAGAAAAAGTTAAGCTAGTATTTGCAAGCGTTTAGATTAATTACGTCTCCGAGAGAACGAACTGTATTCACACTTTATTACTTGATCCGACACGTGCACTTGCGTATATATACACTTTTCGTGTATCAAGTTTTTGGCGCCGTTGCCGGAGAAAGTGTATATTTACACGAAAAGTGTATATATACACTTGATACACTTGATACACGAAAAGTGTATATATACGAAGAAGACGGAATTAAGACGAAGAAGACGGAATTGGAGAGAAGAGATGAGTATCAAACTGTTTTTGTTCTCTTTTCCTTTTCTGGCTGAAAAAAGTTTAGAAAACAACATTCTGAAGGTGAGATTCTTCATGTTTTGTTCCTCTCTCAATCTCAAGCTTTATGGAAGGAAGCGCTTTTATAAGATCTCACTCAAAAATAGTATATATATCAACAACACTGGATGGATGCATGGATGGATGGAAGTCCTTTTCATTTGGAGTGTAAATGGATACTATTCATTTGATTGTGGGGATTCTCTCAAATCCATCCATATTAAATGGACTAAAAAAAGACTTATTTGTTAATTGCCTTCCTGAGTTAAGTAAGCTAGACCTCTTTTTTATCTAACTATATATATAATATATATATATATATATATAGACACACATACGAGTGATAGTGCACGGGGTATTTATTTTAATTTTTTGATTTAAATTTTTTGATTTTAATTATTTCAGTTTTTTTATTTTTTTTAAATAAATTTTTTCCATTTTTTAAAATTATTTATACGGTATTTTATTATAATTTTTCGAAAAAAACTCTACGCAGGTGGTTTGCGAATAGCCAACAAAAGCAAAGTAGATAATGATTGAGTAAAAAGAAGTCAGATATAACACCAAGGGGTGTGCACTTGTGGGCTGCTATAGTCAAAGTGAAAAGCATGGTCAAAGGTGGATTTCCTCTTTCACACTTAGCAGAAAATATTTCATCAAATCTCCTCATTTTCGACTAAGTGAAAAAAGTGTCATCTTCCTTCGATAATGTTGGAACCAAGATTTCGATCAAAAAAGGAGTTCGGACCCCTGAAAGGGGACAGCTAGCACTTACTGATCCCGTCGAGGAATCTGACCGAAGGCTTAGAACTAAATACCGACACTTGGCTGCAGCGTGGAGATCTCACCACACACCCGGAAGATTTTAGAGCGCTTCCCCTCCTAAGCCAAAACTGAAGTCAGGCACCTTGGAGAGCCTGAAGAGCTAACCAAAGATGCCCTAAGAAGGAAGAAGTCAAAGATCTGGATCCTCTCCAAAGGTGCCCTTTAGGATCTATATATAGTTTTCCTCTTTTGGTTTGCTAATAGCGTAACTCCGCTTTTTAGTTTCACTAATCGCACCCCAAATTGGTCTGCTAACAACTGAACTCCGTTGTTCTGAAGGGCTATTGGCAGCCCAAAAATTAAGGGTATTTGGGTAAATTCACATGTAGACCCCCACTGGCGAGCGACCCGTGAAGGCGCCACTCGCCAGTCTTCCTGCGAGATGGGATCGCGAGGTCTCCCTACGCGAGTGGCCCGTGAAGGCGCCACCCGCTAGCCTCCCGGCGCTATGAATATCGGTCTGGGTTGCTCATGCGAGGCGGCGAGCCCCCACTCACCTCGACGTTTGCTAAATGCACCCCAAAGCGGCGAGCATGCACTTGTCTCGCCCTCGCACTATGCTCTCGCTGCGAGATAAGTCTGGCTCGTCTCGCCCTCGTCACTCGCTCATCGCGAGCCTCATACTTGCTTCGTTTATGCCTGATTCTCCATTCTACCCTTCGGCGAACACGGGGTTATACACAATCTCCGCTCTTTGCGAGATTAGCCTAAGCTCGCGAAGAAACATCCAACTCTTGGTGTTCGCCGGACGGATGCTGACCTGGCGGGATTCTTTTGGTGGGCCCCATCCCCAGCGCTATAAATACCATCATTCATGGGCGATGGGTACCCCTTTGGCCATTCGTCTTCTTTCGTTGTCGGCTACTGTAGCTGTCGAGATGCCTCTTTCGGAAGAAGCCCAGGCTTGCCTGAACGCGTCGCAGGAGAACGAACATTCCATCACTGTCTAACTCGCCCCGGCCCTTGGCTCGCCCGGCGGGCCCCTCCGGCCTTCCCCAAGATTAAGAAGGCGAAGATGGCCTGGCGACATCCACGGGAGGATGGGTCCTCACTCCCGGATCCGTCGCCCGACACTAGGCTCGCCGAGCAGGTACTCCAGTTGACAGGTCGGTCCCCCACATAATTATGTTGCTAACACTACTTTCTTTTTCGGAGAGCGTGCTCCTGGAGGGAGCCATTGCGAGTGAGGCCCATGTGCGCACTCACCTTCCCTCCCCTAGGAGCACCGGATCGGCGGCCGTGGACACGGACGTCGCCAACATGCGTGCCCCCTCGCCACGGCCTGGTGAGCTTCTTGTACTCCTCATCGACGAGTTTCTTGACCTGACCTCCTGATGCTATTGTCCCTTGCAGGGACCCCTCTCGCGACGCCTGGGAGGCGCGTCACTCCGCCGAGTTCGCCTGTCCCACCGGGTGCGACCATCCCCACCCCAGGGTTTGGTCTTCTGGGCCATCCGAGCCCCGGCAGCTCGCTCCCCGTCTTGCGAGCAACGCGCCGCGCCCCCCGGGCCTGGGGAAATCCATCACGTTGACCTATACGGAAGCCTTCCAAGGTCAACCGAGCTCTTCCCGCCAAAGGCTTGGGGACGAGAATGAGCCTCTAGTATACTAATAGCCGAAGTAATATTATTAGCAGCAGCTGCAATAAATATTGAAGGCAACAATTATATATGTAGATATATTTTAAGCTCTACTAGTAGCGCACAATCACACAAGTATTCCCAACCTATAGCAACACCATATGCCGACATTGTTTGACCGCTTCTCTTCCAGCGAGGTAGCGAACCCTACGGGCCTCACCGATGTGGTCGTCGGTGACAGTGTCCGATCCCGTCATTTCTGGGTGTGGCCATACCGCACTACCCAGGCCCCAACGTACATCAAGTGTACTCCTGGATGTGAGCGACATCCGGCGATAACTGCAATCCGGCCAATCAGTGGAGCGACCCAGCGGGGCATATAAACACGGCCGAGCTCCCGGGGTGCACTTCTCCATGTTGCCTAGAGTTGTCAACCTTCCCGTTCCAATACGAGCGGTCTACGGCATGACCAAACCGCCATTTTTCACCGCAAGTAATTTACAGGCATTCTAATAAGTATGCAACCAGCATCCTTCGGATCCGCGGTGGTTTGCCCTACTCGACATGAAATAATTCGGGCAAACGGTCGTTTCATACTTTCTCAACTTTTGATAAAGAGCGCAGCGGTCGAGGGAGTCCATTATTTAGGGTTAGCCTTGGAGGAATCCCTCGACTCCAAGTTAGCCCTAACTAATACTCAACCAGATAATCCGCTTTTTAGATCGGGACCCGAATTAAAGGAGCGGAAATGAAAGTAGTAGTAAATTGCGGTAATTAAGCGCGGTAATAAAATGCTGCTGTAAATAAGGTACAAAGATTGAAATACTGAATTGGAATGCGGTAAATAAAATATTGAACTGAAATAAGAGCAGTACTGAAATGAAGTACAGTAACTGAAATATTGAATAAAAGGACAGGATAAGAATGAGCTCAGTTCTGCAGTTCCATCTTCATCCAAGGAGGCAACTTCGTTTTGAGGAGGCTTCTCCGTTCCAAGGAGGCAACTCCATTTATATGAGGTTACTCCATTCCAAGGAGGCAACTCCTTTCATAGGAGGCTTCTCCATTCTAAGGAGGCAACTTCGTTCATATGAAGCTACTCCATTCCAAGGAGGCAACTCCGTTCATATGAGACTTCTCCATTCCCAGGAGGCAAGTTTATAAGTTTACGACGAGTTCTTCATATTTTACCGTATTATGGTCCGCCTTTGTTTGAATCTGATAGTTAACTTTTGTTGCACCTTTTTATGGCGGCTTGTCGGATTTGCCTCAAGCCTCTTTATCAACTCCCGATTGAGATTCCAAATTATTTAACCTTGATTGTTTGCGTCGGGGCGAATCAGGTTCTTGTGAGGTGATCGATACTATGTCTCCCAATTTAAACCTCTTTTATTCGGTAAATACCAAAAAGAATCGAAAAATTACAACACTTGATTCCGATGTTAGATTTGCCCTAACATAGATCCCATAATTTTCTCAAATCGTTTTGAGCTTTATTTGACCTCGGAGCTTTATTTGGAAATTCTAAAAAATTAATAATTGATTATAGAAAATTTCCAAATAATTCCAGTAGGTGTGTATAGTCTCTGAGTATCTCCACAAATTTTCCCAGATTTGTCTAACAGCTTTTCAGTCATCGGTTAATTCAAAAACACATAAATTGATAATATTTTAATTATTTAAAAAATTAAATCTTTTGGGGTGCGGATAGCAGATCCTAATGAGATTGTCCCGCTGAGATTGAGCCAGAGAGACCTTTTTATATCTGAGCCCCCGCATCGGATTAGGCGCGGATCCGTTGTGGGGCTCTCCATCCGCGCCGTCCGATTCCTTTCATGGATCGGACGGTAGTTGTAACATCCCGTCGGTGGGAAGCTTGTGGGGCTTCTCCATCGTCGGCGGGATGTCGGTTCTCCGCACCGCTGCCCCCGGCCAACTTGCCGGGGCCGACGCATCTTTGGGCGGTGGTCCGACGGCCTGGTGCCGTCGGCCACTGCCGGAGATGTGCTTACAGAGCACAGACCGAACCAGGCACCGCCGGAGCTCCTTTCTCCGGCGGTGCCACCGCCTTATCTCTTCATGGAGAGGGCAGTCGACACCATCTCCGGCGAGGCATGGCCTCCCAACGATTCATCAGAGCGCTGGGAGACTCCAACTGCTCGGCCACCACCTGATCTTGGATCATGGCTCGGGTGGTGGCGGCGGTGCTCCGGCGGCTGGGAGCACCATGCTGCTCGTCGAAAAGCTAGAGAGGGAGGGGAGGAAGGGTTTCCACCTGAGAGGGGAGCCTTCTGGAGCTCTCTGGATGATCTTCCATGGGACTACGGGAGGTGGTGGAGTTTGGCTGGGCTTCTCCGGCAGGGTGGGGGCTTAGGTAAGGGGTAGCTTAGGGTCGGGCTGAGGGTGTGAGCTTGGCTGGAGGGGTTGAGGCCTTAACCTTGAGCTTGGTGAAGTAGGGAAAAGAAGCCCTCTGTTCGGCCTAAGCACTCTTTTAAGGCCTTTGGGCTGGAGTAAGGGCCAACTTTGGGCTGGGAATGGGCCCAACTATAGCCTTGGGAAGTTCAATATGCCCTTAATTATCGGGTATACTGAATGTCGGCGGTATACGAGTCGATATAGTGGATAGCGTCGAGTAGAGTCGAGTGATCACGACGCCACGCTGATAAGCCTTTGGCGTCGAGTACTCCAGCAGCTATAGCTAGCGTCGAGTGGTCACGACGCTATACTAATATGTTGTTGGCGTCGAGTATAGCGTCGAGTGATCACGACGATATGCATTTCTTGGCGTGGAGTAGCATCGAGTGATCACGACGCCATGCATTTCTTTGGCATCTTACACTTAGAGGCTGCGTGATCTATACATTTGCATCTTAGAGGCTGCGTGATTTATACATTTGCATCTTATGAACTGACCTGCAATTTCTGGCATCTCTAACTTTCCGTAAAGCCTTCAATTAGTATAATTGAGGATCATCGAAAGGGTTGTTATTTACAGGAAGAAGTGTATTAAAAATGTAGTTCGAGTTTATTGGTCTCTTACGCATTATGCATCCATTACACGTAATGATTATGTATTCAAAGTTAGAGAGAGGCATTCTGTAGAGAATAGATGTTGTTCTTAATTATGATTAAGTATTTATTATTCTATCCAATATACGAGCATCTTCGCATGGGTAACCGCCCGTACTCGATGCTCTCTGCTTCAACAGTACCCCAGTAATTGTTGGAAACGTTACGTGGGTCGACACGCGAAATCACCCCGGCAAAACACCTTCCAAGCGAGAACAACCCCACCTCGCAACACACACCACTTCAGCGAGCTCCACCCCAAAACTTCAGCGAGCTCCACACAACTCCGGCGAGACCACTAAACCCGGCGAGCTGCTCCGTCTCCTCTCTTCAAGCTGCGAGTGCTACCCACGCGAGTACACCGGCAAACAACACCGGCGACGACGTCTTCCTTCTCCTCGACTTCAAACGCCGACCGCGAGACCACCGCTGAGTGGGCTGCTCCGGCGAGACCCTCCAACGCCGCGAGTAAGCTGCTCCGGCGAGATGAGAGCTGGCGAGGGTTCCTATGCGAGAGCTTCCTGCGGGAGGTGATAGGCGAGAGCAACAAGGTGATATGCGAGAGCTTTTCTTGCGGGAAAATAAAATTAATCTCTCTCTCTACTCACTCTCACTCTCTCTCGCGTGCCACTTTACCAAAGCTTCTGCCGAAACTTCAAATAAAACAAACTCTCTCTCACTTCCCTCTCTCTACACTCTCACTCACTCTCTCTCTCTCTCTCTCTCTCTCTCTCTCTAAATCTGCCGAAAAAAACAAAGCTGGAGTTATTTTTTCTTCTATTCAACTCAACTCTTTACAAAGGGGGTACAACTTATTTATAGGCAACAAAAGAAAACAAGTTCTCTCTCCACAATAAATGTGGGCACTCTCTCTCCTCCACCTATACATATTAAAAACAAACATAATAAAAACTTAAGTCCGTTGACCTGGTCAACTCCGCTCAAACCAACAAACTCCCCCTCAAGCTTGGCAGCACATGCCGAGCTTGCCTTTGAGCTTCGCGAACGTCTCCACTTTCAACGCCTTAGTAAAAATATCCGCGACCTGCTCTCCGGTAGGGCAATACACGACCTCCACGGTCTTCTGCTCCACTTGCTCCCGAAGAAAATGATATCGAGTCTCGATATGCTTGCTCCTCCCATGCAGCACTGGGTTCTTCGCGAGCTGGATGACCGACATATTATCCACTAACACTGTCGTTGGCCAGTCCTGCACATGATGTAGCTCCTCCAATAGCTTCCTGAGCCAGATGGCTTGGCAGGCGCATGCCGCCGCCGCTATGTACTCCGCTTCGCATGATGACAAGGCTATAGTAGCCTGCTTCTTCGAGCTCCATGAGAACGCCGCCGTCCCCATGTGAAAGCAGTATCCGGAAGTGCTCTTCCGATCATTCACGTCACCACCATAGTCGCTATCCGAGTAGCCGACTAGCTTCAACTCTCCTCCTGATGAGTACTTCAGACCATGACCTCTCGTCCCGTTCACATACCTCAGGATCCTCTTCGCAGCCGTGAAGTGATCCTGCTTTGGCTCCTCCATGTACCTGCTCACTACTCCAACAGCGTACATAATGTCTGGACGGGTAAAGGTCAAGTACCTTAGACTCCCAACCAAACTCTTGAACATGGTTGGGTCCACAGCTTCTTCCTCCGAGTCCTTCCTCAACTTTGTCCCTGGGTCCGCTGGAGTGGAGATAGCCTTGCTACCCTCCATCCTGAACTTCTTCAGAATCTCTTCAGCATACTTCTTCTGGGATATGAAGATCCCGTCTTCCTCCTGCTTCACCTCGACCCCCAGGAAGTAACTCAGCTCACCCAAGTCCGTCATTTCGAACTCCTTCTTCATCAGCCTCTTGAACTCCTCAAGCATCGTTGGGTTGTTCCCTGTGAATATCATGTCGTCCACGTATAGACACAAGACCATGACATCACCGTTCTCCGCTATCTTCACATATAGGGCATACTCGTACGGGCACTTCACATATCCATGCTTCTGGAGGAAGGCATCTATCCTTCCATTCCACGCCCTTGCTCCTTGCTTCAGCCCGTACAAGGCTCTGTCTAGCTTGCAGACTTTTCTCTCCTGGAAGTTTTGATTCCTCCCTTGATTTCTTCCTCCTCTTCTTCCTCTACCTCTTCCTTGATGACCTCGGCCACGCTGGCCGCCTCCTCTTCCTGAACTTTCCCCGAAGTTCAGCTGGTTCTGGAGTGCTTTTCCCAAGCCACTCGCTTCCTCATCATCCTGCAGCATCCTGTACTCATGAGCTTGCAAAGAGCCTACAAGCTCGTCAACGGCCATCACGCTGAGGTCCTTCGATTCTTCGATCACCACCACTATATGGCGGAACTTCTTGTCCATGGATCTCAGCAGTTTTTCCATAAAGCTCACATCATCCATCGTCTCCCCATTGCGCTTCATCTCATTAGTGAGCGTCCGCAGACGGGTCACATAGTCACTGACCCTCTCGGTGCTCTGCATCTTGGTTACTTCATACTCCGCACGGAGAGATTGGAGCTTCACCTTCTTAGCCTTCTCAACCCCTTGCATGGAGCGTTGCAACACCTCCCATGCCTCCTTAGAGGTTCTCGCATCTGAGATCTTCTCGAAGGTCGCCTCGCCAACCCCTTGGTATAACAAGAACAAAGCCTTCTTGTCCGCCTTCCTTGCTTCTCTTAATGCCGTCTTCTGGGCATTAGTCAACGTCGCCTCTACCGCAGCAGTGCGCTCCTCATACCCATTCTCCACTACGTCCCACAACTCCTTGGATGAAAGTAGCACTTTCATCTGGATGCTCCAGTTCCCATAGTTGGTCTTCGTCAACTTGGGGACTTGCCCCGGCATAGCTCCACCTGTCTCCATCACTCTACTCCTCAAACCTTCCGAGTCACCGGCAAAGGTTTGGAACCTAGCTCTGATACCACTTGTTGGAAACGTTACGTGGGTCGACACGCGAAATCACCCCGGCAAAACACCTTCCAAGCGAGAACAACCCCACCTCGCAACACACACCACTTCAGCGAGCTCCACCCCAAAACTTCAGCGAGCTCCACACAACTCTGGCGAGACCACTAAACCCGGCGAGCTGCTCCGTCTCCTCTCTTCAAGCTGCGAGTGCTACCCACGCGAGTACACCGGCAAACAACACCGGCGACGACGTCTTCCTTCTCCTCGACTTCAAACGCCGACCGCGAGACCACCGCTGAGTGGGCTGCTCCGGCGAGACCCTCCAACACCGCGAGTAAGCTGCTCCGGCGAGATGAGAGCTGGCGAGGGTTCCTATGCGAGAGCTTCCTGCGGGAGGTGATAGGCGAGAGCAACAAGGTGATATGCGAGAGCTTTTCTTGCGGGAAAATAAAATTAATCTCTCTCTCTACTCACTCTCACTCTCTCTCGCGCGCCACTTTACCAAAGCTTCTGCCGAAACTTCAAATAAAACAAACTCTCTCTCACTTCCCTCTCTCTACACTCTCACTCTCTCTCTCTCTCTCTCTCTCTCTCTCTCTCTCTCTAAATCTGCCGAAAAAAACAAAGCTGGAGTTATTTTTTCTTCTATTCAACTCAACTCTTTACAAAGGGGGTACAACTTATTTATAGGCAACAAAAGAAAACAAGTTCTCTCTCCACAATAAATGTGGGCACTCTCTCTCCTCCACCTATACATATTAAAAACAAACATAATAAAAACTTAAGTCCGTTGACCTGGTCAACTCCGCTCAAACCAACAAACTCCCCCTCAAGCTTGGCAGCACATGCCGAGCTTGCCTTTGAGCTTCGCGAACGTCTCCACTTTCAACGCCTTAGTAAAAATATCCGCGACCTGCTCTCCGGTAGGGCAATACACGACCTCCACGGTCTTCTGCTCCACTTGCTCCCGAAGAAAATGATATCGAGTCTCGATATGCTTGCTCCTCCCATGCAGCACTGGGTTCTTCGCGAGCTGGATGACCGACATGTTATCCACTAACACTGTCGTTGGCCAGTCCTGCACATGATGTAGCTCCTCCAATAGCTTCCTGAGCCAGATGGCTTGGCAGGCGCATGCCGCCGCCGCTATGTACTCCGCTTCGCATGATGACAAGGCTATAGTAGCCTGCTTCTTCGAGCTCCATGAGAACGCCGCCGTCCCCATGTGAAAACAGTATCCGGAAGTGCTCTTCCGATCATTCACGTCACCACCATAGTCGCTATCCGAGTAGCCGACTAGCTTCAACTCTCCTCCTGATGAGTACTTCAGACCATGACCTCTCGTCCCGTTCACATACCTCAGGATCCTCTTCGCAGCCGTGAAGTGATCCTGCTTTGGCTCCTCCATGTACCTGCTCACTACTCCAACAGCGTACATAATGTCTTGACGGGTAAAGGTCAAGTACCTTAGACTCCCAACCAAACTCTTGAACATGGTTGGGTCCACAGCTTCTTCCTCCGAGTCCTTCCTCAACTTTGTCCCTGGGTCCGCTGGAGTGGAGATAGCCTTGCTACCCTCCATCCTGAACTTCTTCAGAATCTCTTCAGCATACTTCTTCTGGGATATGAAGATCCCGTCTTCCTCCTGCTTCACCTCGACCCCCAGGAAGTAACTCAGCTCACCCAAGTCCGTCATTTCGAACTCCTTCTTCATCAGCCTCTTGAACTCCTCAAGCATCGTTGGGTTGTTCCCTGTGAATATCATGTCGTCCACGTATAGACACAAGACCATGACATCACCGTTCTCCGCTATCTTCACATATAGGGCATACTCGTACGGGCACTTCACATATCCATGCTTCTGGAGGAAGGCATCTATCCTTCCATTCCACGCCCTTGCTCCTTGCTTCAGCCCGTACAAGGCTCTGTCTAGCTTGCAGACTTTTCTCTCCTGGAAGTTTTGATTCCTCCCTTGATTTCTTCCTCCTCTTCTTCCTCTACCTCTTCCTTGATGACCTCGGCCACGCTGGCCGCCTCCTCTTCCTGAACTTTCCCCGAAGTTCAGCTGGTTCTGGAGTGCTTTTCCCAAGCCACTCGCTTCCTCATCATCCTGCAGCATCCTGTACTCATGAGCTTGCAAAGAGCCTACAAGCTCGTCAACGGCCATCACGCTGAGGTCCTTCGATTCTTCGATCGCCACCACTATATGGCGGAACTTCTTGTCCATGGATCTCAGCAGCTTTTCCATAAAGCTCACATCATCCATCGTCTCCCCATTGCGCTTCATCTCATTAGTGAGCGTCCGCAGACGGGTCACATAGTCACTGACCCTCTCGGTGCTCTGCATCTTGGTTACTTCATACTCCGCACGGAGAGATTGGAGCTTCACCTTCTTAGCCTTCTCAACCCCTTGCATGGAGCGTTGCAACACCTCCCATGCCTCCTTAGAGGTTCTCGCATCTGAGATCTTCTCGAAGGTCGCCTCGTCAACCCCTTGGTATAACAAGAACAAAGCCTTCTTGTCCGCCTTCCTTGCTTCTCTTAATGCCGTCTTCTGGGCATTAGTCAACGTCGCCTCTACCGCAGCAGTGCGCTCCTCATACCCATTCTCCACTACGTCCCACAACTCCTTGGATGCAAGTAGCACTTTCATCTGGATGCTCCAGTTCCCATAGTTGGTCTTCGTCAACTTGGGGACTTGCCCCGGCATAGCTCTGGTACGCCCGTGATAGGTGTATATAAATACGCAAGTGCACGTGCCGTACAAGTAATAAAATGATGAGAAAGTGATCGTTCCCACGAGGAAGTGCTTAACTTAGTGCTCACAAATATTAATTCCGCCTTTTCTCTAAATTCAAGCAAGTAATAATGATTGATAAAGAAACTTAAATAGTTCGAAAGCAAACAACTACAATTCTAGTTACGGTTACTTAAATTACTTTTACTTCACTTGGAAAGATAGTCTCACATGTGTTTTTCCCTTGCTATGATGACAACCAACAAAATGATAATTCATGAAGTATTAGCAATGATCTTGCAACGATTCTAAAATGGATAACTTTATCTCTCGATCACCATTATCCGTTTATCCCAAATCCTCTAGTCGTCTCCAACTTAGATGAAATTAGAATAACATAAAGCGCTAGAATCACGGTTGCTAATTTAAGAGGAGATCTCTCTCTCTCTTGGAATTATATTAAGATTTATGATACACTTTCAACGCTCCTCTCTCGAATCTCGCGATGAAGTATAAATACGGAAGTTTGGTTAAAAACTACACGACTCCTCTCTCGAATATCGCCGTGCGAATAAACGTTCATCTAGCCCGACTCATCTCTCGAATTGTTGCCAAGCACTTTAAAGATGAAACTTAAACCAAAATCCCAAGAATAGATCATAAATTTAATAAAGATCAAAATCAATACATTCACAAATTATAAATGAAAATCAAGTCATCATCACAACTAAGGTACTTCACACATGCAAGACTTAGAAAATTAGTTCATGGAGGAAGAGAAGAGTAGCAAATCAAAGTAGATCTTACTAGACATGATTAAGGAAATCAAAAATGATGTAGAAGTGTTTCTAGTCTCAAATCTTTCTCCTTGGTGATGATCCACGCCTTCTTTCTCCAAGCCCTAGCCGAAATCTCCAAGAGGAAGAAGACCTCCAAAAGTTCTCTTCTTTCTTTCCAAGTTCTCCCTCACAATAATAATGATTTTTCCCCCTCATTTTCGTGCTCATAACTGTCCTTCCAAATCTGAAGGGATGCCTCCTTTGGAATTACACATAGGCACCTCTTTTAAAATTCAAAAATCTGAATTTCCGCCGCCACGTTGCAACCTGCAAATTTCTGGCGTTGCAACTTATTTTCTGCATCAGCAATAAATGTTCCATTGCTTCCCCAACTTGAATCTTTTGACCAATCTTAGATATAAAACATGGAAAATGACCGAAATCAGCCCAACATTGATTAATAAAATATTTAAACATATTTACTATAATTTGGGGATTATTTTCCTCTTTTTAATGACAATTAGAATAAAATAAGTAGGGAAATAACTTCCTGTTGGGAAGTTATCACACCCCCACACTTAGTCATTTGCTAGTCCCTAGCAAATATAATCAATTCAAAGCTTGGATAAAGAATTGATGAAATTGTGCAAACTCAAATAATCACACATCCTTAACAACAAATTAACTAAGGCATATTAATGAAATCCGCTTTACTCAACTGATAAGACAATAAATCAACACGAATTCAATCATTCACAAATCCATTAGCTCGAATGAAAGGTAAAGCTCAAATAAAGTCATAAGTGTTGTGTGTGCTTTTCCTTAAAATTAGTTACTCCTAAACATCTTTTAACAATGGATCTCCGCAACATAGGGAAGGATAAGAATAGCTAAATTAATGATTGAGCTTACGCAAAGATCAGTAGTTCAAATGAGAGTAGAATTGACTTGGATAAGCGTTCAAGGATGATGTTGATAGCAAAAAGACATTCCCTTAGTTCGTAATCTTAATAATTCACCAATTCATGGGGTTTATTGACATTTTCACTTTTTTTTTTTATATTCAAAGTAGGGATCATTCCAAGTATAAGTGTACATACCCAGGCCACATAATCACTATGATGCAATATTTTCTTTTTTTTTTTATAATTTATGATTTGCTAACATAGTAGGGATCATTCCAGGTATGTATACATATACTTAGGCCCATATCACTATGAATCTCAATCATTTTTTTTTTATTAAACACCCATAAAATGGCTAATATACTAAGACGTAACTAATAAGAATATTGGGAAGGTAAGCGTGGAATAATACGTCTCAACATGAAAAGAGTTCAAGTACAAAGATTGTAGTGGAGGGTCAAAATGGTTTAACTACATAAACCCAAGCTTCAGCCAACATCGCTAACTCAGTTCTTACTCACCCATTCCCATAGTATTTTAGAAAGCCATATCAAAAGCTAGGTTTTTTTTTTGAAGTAAAATTTTTCAAGGAAAAATGTGCTTAAATCAGACTTAAGAGCGCTTTACCAAAAAAAATTCTCACTAATTTCAAATTCTGTGACTGAAATCGTTTGCTTAACCGGCAATACCACTCGATTATCATTGGATAACAAGAATGTCCTATAGGTTAAATTGCAAAAACAAAGACGGAGTCATTGAGTTCGCATATATAAATAAATAAGTCCTTATCCAAGCAGTAGGGGTTGAACACTACCCACCCCCACACTTAAAATATTGCTAGTCCCTAGCAATGAACTCAATGAAAATATAAAAGAGGAAATAATTGACAATTTAACGATGAAAGAAGTAGAGTAAAACTAAAACAAATACTCCCCTCATATTTTTTCTCTGTACTTTTCGTTGCAAACTCCCAAGGAAGGCCTAGTCCAAGAGTGTTCCGTTCAAATCATAGCTCAGTAGTCCAGAGGATCTGCAAATAGCATCACAAAACCAAACAAAAGCATAACCCAAATAAAATAGCTTTAGACGTATACCATAGATATTGGATGGAGCCATAACTTAACCAAGCAATTCGAGTAACCAAAGTAAGGGGGTGCAAGCAATTGGGCAATAGAACTTATGCAAAAAAATCACAGCAGTAATGTTCACATCAGTCATAAAAATAAAGCAAACATCACAGCAATAATGCCACAAAAATATTATCCAAAACGAAAGAAGCAAAAGGAAACCGAATATTGTCCAAACAGCAGTCAAAAAGTAAACAGGATATCCAAAAAGATGAAACTGGTCAGCACCCGGCTACTCGCTTGCAGCATCGTCCATCTCTTCCTCATCCTCGTCAGGATCATCTTCCTCGTCCTCGTCATCAGCATCAGTATCTTCATCAGCATCATCGCTGTCATCTTCATCATAGGCAGTATCCAATCTCTCCCGACCTTTAGTCATTAGATATCCTCTCTTGTCAAAATTATTGCAGTAGGGGTAACTTGGTATCGGCATCGGGAGTTTTGCCTTGTACATGAGCTGAGCAAGCACATTACACACATAGTCCTGTCGGGCATCAAAATAACAATGCTCAAGGCGTTGGTACGTCTTCATGTACTCTGTATCCTGCAAACAGAGCACGCTAGCCTGAGCTGGGTTTCCTTCATTTAGAGTAATCTCCTCTGGAGAACCGGGAGGTGGCCTTGTGTATTCCCCCCGAAGAACTGATTTCATTCTTTCATTTGTTTTCTTCGGGGACTCCTCTGCAACTTTGATATTCTTCTCTATCACCGTCACCGTGATATGATGACCAACCTGCGTAACTGTGTCTCCTCTCCTCATCTCCACACCAGCATTCTTGCAGAGCTCTGTAATCAAAGTGGGGAACCAAAGGTGTTTTGATTTTTCTTCTCCTACTTTCTTCCGAATGCTACTATGAATTAAATGGCCAACATCAAACTTTATGCCCTTTAGGATACTATAGATGAGGGCAATACGCTCGAAAGATACAACATTTGCGTGCCTTGTTGGCACGATTCCTGCATTAATAAATAGTAGCCACACTTTTGCCTCTCGAGATAAACACTGGGAACTCAATGCTTTTTTTGATTTTAAAACCCAATCCGGTTTCGTACCACCACAAACTACTGCAGCAATGTCATCCAATGGGGCCGTGATCGCTAATGCATCATAAGGAGTAATCTCATTGTCTTCTAACTCAAACATATCATTTATTGCCTTCGGGGAATAATTGATCATGCGGCCACGAACTAAAACGTTGTCCCCTTCGGAGAACTTAGCGTTAGCATAGAACTCGTAAACCCACTGATACACGGCCTCAGTTCGCGGGTGGCATAACATCTCCCAACCTAATTGATGAATAAGGTCCTCATAAGCTATTCTCCAACCTCTGAACTCCATTTTGAAACCCCGTTCATGTATAAACGGTATTGACTGTAGGGAATCACAGATCTTGTGTGCCTCATCGTTTACAAACCGGACATCACCCTTGTGAGCACACTCTTTCCCCCTTCCTCGTTTCCCCTTTCCTTTTGATGACATGTCTTCAACCACAAGAGAATAACAAAAATATACATAAACCCTAAGAGATTGCAAGCAACAGAGTACGAAGCGTAGGATTTTTGGAAACGATAAAAGAGAAAGTGGCGTTGGTTGTTACCTACTGGAATGCGGTGAGCCGTGGGACGCCGAAATGCGCAAGATGAAGAACTAAGGTAGCTCTCGAGAATGGCGGAGGAAGATGACGTCGGAACGCCGCCGGACGCCTCACGCGAAGATGATTTCTCCACTGCGTCGTGCTCGCTTCCGCCAAACCCTTCCAGTCTCGCGCCCCCTCAATGACGAATCGGGAGTGGGGTTTATTTGAATGCGACTTTTGGTGGCCGGTTTAACTAGACCGGCACCCGCCTGTCGTGTTCTTAAAGGAAGAAAAACGACCGGTTCAACCGAACCGGAGCGCCGTTTCAACTCAAGCTCCCACCGAGGCTAGCCGGTTGCGACGCCAGTTTTCTTTGCGTTACAACGCGGAAACAATTATACAGGAATTTGCACTACCACCGAGCCCAGCACATTGTAACGTGCAAAAATTTTGCGTTGCAACCTAAAATACAAAGCTGCCAGAAATTGTTCTACAACAGATGCCAGCATGTTGTAACGCGCAGAATTTTCGCGTTGCAACCTAAATTCTGGAAAATATTCTTTCTAAAAATTTTTTATTATCAAGATCTACTTTGCCACCTCTTCATCACCTATTGTCCTCCAAATGATAAAAACAAACATAAAATAAACAAAACAAACTAAAATTGATAGAAACAATAACAAAGATGGTGGTTTGCCTTCCACCTAGCGCCTCGTTTAAAACGTCCCGGCCGGACGCTTTCCCAATTTCATTTTCAATTGAAAGTTAGCACCATCGCCTCGCGCTGGTCACTACCTTCATAATATTCCTTCAACCTCTGTCCATTTACTTTAAACTTGGATCCGTCTCTCTCATTACAAATCGTGATCACTCCAAACGGATGTACCTCCTCCACCCGAAAAGGTCCAGACCATCGTGACTTCAATTTTCCAGGGAATAATCTCAGTCGTGAGTTATACAAGAGGACAAGTTGCCCTTTTTTGAACTCCTTTCTTCTCAACCTCAGATCATGCCATTTCTTCGTCCTTTCTTTGTACACCCTAGCATTTTCATACGCATTAGATCTGATCTCCTCCAGTTCGTTTAAATGAAAAAGTCTCTTCTTGCCCGCTTCTTGGAGATCGAAATTCAACCTTTTTATTGCCCAATATGCTTTGTGCTCCAATTCGACTGGGAGATGACATGATTTGCCATAGATCATTTTATAGGGAGTTAGGCCTATCGAGGTTTTAAATGCTGTTCTATATGCCCATAATGCTTCGTTTAGTTTTTGTGACCAATCCTTACGATTTGTACTAACCGTTTTTTCTAGGATTGATTTTATCTCTCTATTAGAAACTTCAGCTAAGCCATTTGTTTGAGGATGGTACGCAAGGGCGACTTTGTGAGTGACTCCATATTTTCGAAGGAGCGATTTAAATTGATTATTACAAAAATGTGCTCCACCGTCACTTATTATGGCCCTCGGTGTACCGAATCTAGAAAAAATATTAGCCTTAAGGAATTTCAGTACTACCTTAGCGTCATTCTTCGGTGTGGCCATAGCTTCTATCCACTTCGAGACGTAATCCACAGCTAAAAGTATATAAAGATTTCCATTTGAGTTTACAAATGGACCCATGAAATCTATTCCCCACACATCGAAAATCTCCACCTCTAGAATATTAGTCATTGGCATGCTATCCCCTCGATTGATGTTTCCCGTTCTTTGACATCTATCGCAACATTTTGCGAACCTATGAGCATCCTTAAATAGTGTTGGCCAATAGAAGCCAGCCTCTAGGACTTTTATTGCTGATCTCTCTCCCATAAAGTGTCCACCATAAGGTGAAGCATGACATTTCGCTAGGATACCTTGTACTTCTACCTCGGGGATGCATCTGCGGATCACTTGATCAGCACAAATCTTAAATAGATACGGATCATCCCAAATGTAAGATTTCACCTGATGGAGAAACCTTTTTCTTCGTTGATAGTTCATGTCTGGGGGAAATACATTGCTCACTATGTAGTTCACAATGTCTGCATACCATGGCGTACTCGCCTCAGATATTGCAAGCAACCTCTCATCAGGAAAATTTTCTCTAATCTCTATGTCCACATCTTTCTCACACTCATACTCTAGACGTGATAGGTGGTCCGCTACCGGATTCTCCGCTCCCTTACGATCTTTAATTTCTAAGTCGAACTCTTGCAAGAGGAGAACCCACCTAATCAATCTAGGTTTCGCGTCCTTTTTCTCCACTAAAAATCGGATTGCTGCATGGTCCGTATAAACAATCACCTTAGAAGCTACCAAATAGGATCGAAATTTGTCAAAAGCGAAAACGACAGCTAATAACTCCTTCTCGGTAGTTGTGTAGTTTACTTGTGCATCAATCAATGTCTTGCTAGCATAGTAAATTGTGTGAAAGACTTTGTCACGCACTTGTCCTAAAACCGCGCCCACAGCAAAGTTGCTAGCATCGCACATAATGGTGAATGGTAAAGACCAATCGGGTGAAATAATAATAGGAGAAGAAATCAGACTTTGCTTCAAAGAATGAAAGGCGGTCAGACATTCCTCATCAAAGTTAAAATGTGAATCTTTTTCTAATAAATGACTTAATGGCTTAGAGATTTTCGAAAAATCCTTAATGAAACGACGGTAAAAGCCGGCGTGTCCTAAAAAACTTCGCACTCCCTTAACATTAGTTGGTGGAGGCAGTTTCTCTATAACCTCTGTCTTTGCTCGATCTACTTCCAATCCCTTCTTTGACACCTTGTGTCCTAAAACAATTCCTTCTTTGACCATAAAGTGACATTTTTCCCAATTTAGGATTAAATTAGTTTGAATGCACTTATCCAAAGCTTTCTTCAACACTTTCAGACATTCATCAAATGAACTCCCAAATACTGAAAAGTCATCCATAAAGATCTCGATCCCCTCATCAATCAGATCAGTAAAAATGGCGATCATGCAGCGCTGAAATGTGCCAGGAGCGTTACACAATCCAAAGGGCATTTTCCTAAATGCAAATGTCCCAAAAGGGCAGGTGAAGGTAGTCTTCTCCTGATCCTCGGGAGCTACCATGATTTGATTATACCCCGAGTAACCATCTAAGAAACAGAAATACTCATTTCCAGCTAACCTATCAAGAACCTGATCGAGGAATGGAAGTGGGAAATGATCTTTCCTAGTCGCCTTATTCAACTTTCGATAATCCATACAAATCCGCCATCCAGTTACGGTTCTAGTGGGGATCAACTCGTTGCTCTCATTCTTAACTACTGTAATGCCTCCCTTCTTTGGAACACATTGAACAGGACTTACCCACCGGCTGTCGGAGATAGGATAAATAATACCCGCATCCAACCATTTGATTATCTCCTTCTTAACCACTTCTTTCATTGGTGGGCTAAGTCTTCGTTGGTGTTCAACAGACTCTTTTGCTTCTTCTTCCAAAAGAATTTTGTGCATACAAATTGAAGGACTTATCCCTCTAATATCTGCAATGGTCCAACCCATTGCCCCTTTATATTCACGAAGAACCTCAAGCAATTTCTCTTCATTTTCCTTAACTAGAGATGCATCAATAATAACCGGTAGTGTGTTATCCTTACCTAGAAAAACATACTTTAAGTTTTCGGGTAGCGGTTTCAATTCAAGCGTAGGTGGCTCTAAGATAGAAGGCTTCATGACCTTAGACTCACTTGGTCTACTTATTAATTCAAACATGTTAGCATTTGGTATATGCTCATCAATACTTAAAGCTTCTACAGTTTCTGTTAAGTCTGGGTCCTCTTCTATTTCTTCATTTGTTAACACACTCAGGATTTTACGCTCCCAATCATTCTCATCATACATCATACGTGTAGGTGCATTCACTTCCTCAATAGAATAACACTCCTCCTTATCATCCGGAAATTTCATAGCCTTGAGGATGTTGAATGTCACATTCTCATCGTTAACTCTCATCGTAAGCTCACCCTTTTGGACGTCAATGAGTGTTCGTCCGGTGGCTAAGAATGGTCTACCAAGAATGATGGGGACATCCTTGTCCTCATCCATATCAAGTACCACAAAATCGGCGGGGAAAATGAATTTATCCACTTTAACCAATACGTCCTCTACAATTCCCTTTGGAAATGCTAGAGACCTATCGGCCAACTGTAGAGTCAGAGATGTAGGTGTGATCTCCCCTAAACCAAACTTCTTATAGATAGATAAAGGCATCAGATTAATGCTCGCGCCAAGGTCACATAGAGCTCTCCCAACAAAGTTTAAACCGATAGAACAAGGAATTGTGAAGCTACCGGGATCCTTAAGTTTGGGTGGCAACTTCTTCTGCAATATAGCACTACACTCCTCAGTCAACGCCACTATCTCTTTATCAACAAACTTTCTTTTCTTTGCCAAGATATCCTTCATAAACTTGGCATAACTTGGCATTTGCTCAAGAGCCTCAACAAATGGGATATTTATAGTTAACTTTTTGAAAATCTCCATAAACTTTTGGAACTGTGTGTCAAGTTTGGATTTAACAAGTCTAGACGGAAATGGGGGTGGCGGATAGACTACTTCTTTCTTTTGATTTAGTTTCTCTTTTTGTTTCTCTCCCACCTCATTTTTCTCAACCAACTCGTCCTTCTCTAATATGCTTGACTCACTTGGCTTCTTACTCGTCTCTTCTTCCCTAACTTTCTCAAGCAACCCCTCCGCACTCGGGATCTCTACACCACTCCTTAGTGCAATAGCCTTGCAATGGTTATTATGATTATCTTTTGTTGGATTGGGTGTGGTATCAGAAGGTAGAGTTCCAATGGGTCTTTGACTTAATGAATTTGCAAGTTGACCCATAGTAGTTTCTAGTGATCTTAACGTTGATTCTATTCCTACCATTTTTGAGTCATACTTTTGGAACATGCTTAAGATAAACTCATCAGTCACCTTCCTTTGGTTTACTTGTTGGGGTTGAGAGTTGTTATTGATAGGTAGTTGATTCATATTTTGATTAAAACCTTGTGGTTGATTCATCCCTTGATTATTCTTCCAGGAAAAATTTGGATGATTTCGCCACTCGGGGTGATAATGATTGGCAAATCCTGGCGGAATTTGTCGTGATTGCCCTCCCACATAATTGGCTTCTTCAGTTATTTGATTTAGTTGTTCAACTGTAAGCGGGGCACTAGTTGTAGGGGTTGAGAGTGAATCTAATCTTTTGTTAATTAAATTGAACTGCGACGCCATCTGAGCGGCCAAAGAAGTGATTTGGTCCACCTGATGGACTCCCGCTGGACTACAATTAGTTTGCCTCTCATATGCTTGATAATTATTGGATGTTAAGTCTTCTAAAATAGCATACGCGTCTTCAGGATACTTTTTCATTAATGAGCCCCCAGCGGCTCCATCGACTAAAATCATGGTTGCAGTTTGCAGCCCATTGTAAAATGTGGACACTTGTTGGTGTTGGTGCAACCCATGATGAGGACATTTTCTCAACAGCTCTTTAAAACGTTCCCATGCGTCGTAAAGAGTTTCCCCGTTACCTTGTAAAAATGTTGTAATATCCCTTTTCAGTTTTGCAGTCTTAGAGGGTGGAAAATATTTGTTCAGGAACCTATCGACTAGTTCGTCCCATGTGGTGATACACTCATGTGGTAACGAGTCTAACCAATCCTTAGCTCTACCCTCTAAGGAGAACGGAAATGCTCTCAACAGAATTGCATCTTCCGATGCTCCATTGAACTTAAACATATCGCAAATTGCTAAAAAGGTTCGTAAGTGGGAATTTGCATCTTCATGTCCTAGACCCCCAAACTTATTGTTTTGCACTTGTTGCATAATTAGTGGGTCCATTTTAAAATTGTTAGCAGCAATTGCTGGTCGAGCAATGCTGAAATGCAATCCTCCCCTTAGAGGTGTGTTATAATCGTGACAAGTCATACGTGGTGGTGGTGGCGGTTGGGCATTTTGCTCAACCTGACCATCATTATTATTAGCATTATTTGGCTCCGGATCATTCATCGCAGGATGAATAATGTTAACGGTCCTAAAGTCTCTCCTATTTCGTCTACAGGTACGCTCAATTTCAGAATTCAACGGCAATAGTTCTACTTGCCTATATCTGGACATACACCGAACAGTATTCAAATAGACAAATAAATTAAAACAAATAACACGAACAAACAAATGCTTGATCTCTAAGTACTAAGGTTTCACAAATATTGTGAGAAATAAAACACTAAATTAGCGCGCTTCCCCGGCAACGGCGCCAAAAACTTGGTACGCCTGTGATAGATGTATATAAATACGCAAGTGCACGTGCCGTACAAGTAATAAAATGATGAGAAAGTGATCGTTCCCACGAGGAAGTGCTTAACTTAGTGCTCACAAATATTAATTCCGCCTTTTCTCTAAATTCAAGCAAGTAATAATGATTGATAAAGAAACTTAAATAGTTCGAAAGCAAACAACTACAATTCTAGTTACGGTTACTTAAATTACTTTTACTTCACTTGGAAAGATAGTCTCACATGTGTTTTTCCCTTGCTATGATGACAACCAACAAAATGATAATTCATGAAGTATTAGCAATGATCTTGCAACGATTCTAAAATGGATAACTTTATCTCTCGATCACCATTATCCGTTTATCCCAAATCCTCTAGTCGTCTCCAACTTAGATGAAATTAGAATAACATAAAGCGCTAGAATCACGGTTGCTAATTTAAGAGGAGATCTCTCTCTCTCTTGGAATTATATTAAGATTTATGATACACTTTCAACGCTCCTCTCTCGAATCTCGCGATGAAGTATAAATACGGAAGTTTGGTTAAAAACTACACGACTCCTCTCTCGAATATCGCCGTGCGAATAAACGTTCATCTAGCCCGACTCATCTCTCGAATTGTTGCCAAGCACTTTAAAGATGAAACTTAAACCAAAATCCCAAGAATAGATCATAAATTTAATAAAGATCAAAATCAATACATTCACAAATTATAAATGAAAATCAAGTCATCATCACAACTAAGGTACTTCACACATGCAAGACTTAGAAAATTAGTTCATGGAGGAAGAGAAGAGTAGCAAATCAAAGTAGATCTTACTAGACATGATTAAGGAAATCAAAAATGATGTAGAAGTGTTTCTAGTCTCAAATCTTTCTCCTTGGTGATGATCCACGCCTTCTTTCTCCAAGCCCTAGCCGAAATCTCCAAGAGGAAGAAGACCTCCAAAAGTTCTCTTCTTTCTTTCCAAGTTCTCCCTCACAATAATAATGATTTTTCCCCCTCATTTTCGTGCTCATAACTGTCCTTCCAAATCTGAAGGGATGCCTCCTTTGGAATTACACATAGGCACCTCTTTTAAAATTCAAAAATCTGAATTTCCGCCGCCACGTTGCAACCTGCAAATTTCTGGCGTTGCAACTTATTTTCTGCATCAGCAATAAATGTTCCATTGCTTCCCCAACTTGAATCCTTTGACCAATCTTAGATATAAAACATGGAAAATGACCGAAATCAGCCCAACATTGATTAATAAAATATTTAAACATATTTACTATAATTTGGGGATTATTTTCCTCTTTTTAATGACAATTAGAATAAAATAAGTAGGGAAATAACTTCCTTTTGGGAAGTTATCAAGCTCCACCTGTCTCCATCACTCTACTCCTCAAACCTTCCGAGTCACCGGCAAAGGTTTGGAACCTAGCTCTGATACCACTTGTTGGAAACGTTACGTGGGTCGACACGCGAAATCACCCCGGCAAAACACCTTCCAAGCGAGAACAACCCCACCTCGCAACACACACCACTTCAGCGAGCTCCACCCCAAAACTTCAGCGAGCTCCACACAACTCCGGCGAGACCACTAAACCCGGCGAGCTGCTCCGTCTCCTCTCTTCAAGCTGCGAGTGCTACCCACGCGAGTACACCGGCAAACAACACCGGCGACGACGTCTTCCTTCTCCTCGACTTCAAACGCCGACCGCGAGACCACCGCTGAGTGGGCTGCTCCGGCGAGACCCTCCAACACCGCGAGTAAGCTGCTCCGGCGAGATGAGAGCTGGCGAGGGTTCCTATGCGAGAGCTTCCTGCGGGAGGTGATAGGCGAGAGCAACAAGGTGATATGCGAGAGCTTTTCTTGCGGGAAAATAAAATTAATCTCTCTCTCTACTCACTCTCACTCTCTCTCGCGCGCCACTTTACCAAAGCTTCTGCCGAAACTTCAAATAAAACAAACTCTCTCTCACTTCCCTCTCTCTACACTCTCACACTCTCTCTCTCTCTCTCAATCTGCCGAAAAAACAAAGCTGGAGTTATTTTTTCTTCTATTCAACTCAACTCTTTACAAAGGGGGTACAACCTATTTATAGGCAACAAAAGAAAACAAGTTCTCTCTCCACAATAAATGTGGGCACTCTCTCTCCTCCACCTATACATATTAAAAACAAACATAATAAAAACTTAAGTCCGTTGACCTGGTCAACTCCGCTCAAACCAACAGTAATGACAGTATCTCTGCACAAACTCACCCGCTCTGCATGGGCGGATCCAGAGGGGGTCCGAGGGACACCGACACCCCCATTATTTTTCAAAATTGTTAGTGGATTTGGATCCTATCGTCGAGGCAATGAATTTTGACTACTTATATGTCAAAAACGGTGGCCAGATGAGGGAGAAATAGCTCCGATAAGATGGAAGCGTTCTCACGTCACGTAACTAGTTTGTTTTGGGACAAATATTGGCTATTCGCGGACCAAATTTGGTTATTCGCAGACCAAATTTGGCTATTCGCAGACCAAGTTCAGCTATGTGTATCCCTAAAATTAATTTTCAACATGTGACCCACGACCCTCCTACTCACACTGCTAACATTTGTGTTTAGAAATTTTTTGTGCACCTCTATTTATAATTTTTTGGATCCACCACTGCCGCTCTGGGACGCTAATGTCAAGACTAGAGAACGCTCCTGCGAGCGCTAGAGAAGGCTCCAAAGAACGCTCATGTAGACGCTTCGAAGATAGACTTGCACTTTTTCCTCTTTTCTTTCTCATAAGGCTTCTTAACGGAGAGATGGTCTGTCACCCTCCGGAGATAACGAACTCTTGTAATTGTAAAGGAACTATTGGAATTTGGTTGGCACCGAAGCGGCCCCGCGATTTTTTTTCTTTTCTGGTTTTTCCACGTAAAAGGTCTCGCTGTCATTGTTGTTGGTTCTCTTTTGACTGTTTGCACGCTCGACTCACCCCCGACGAATGTCGGCACCCTCACCGAATATCGCCGCCCCCACCGAATGTCGCCACCCCAGCCGAATGGCCGCCGACGCCGTATGTCACCGCACCCGCACGAGTGCCGTACAGTGTCACTCTTATATAAATAATAATTTATATAAAACTTATATATATATATTCAATTATAATATATTATTTACTTTGATTTACTTATTTATATTACATATTATATAGGTTGTATATTATATAGATTATTTATTTCTTTACATTTTATTTACTTTAAATTTTATTTAAAATTAGCTTTACATAATATATTCAGTGGATGAACAGGGACCGTTCTACTATTCATCCGCCCAAATTTTTTACCCATGATATAGATATTGTTTATAAGATACACTCGCAAGTGCTGGATGATCTTGGGCCGGATTCGCCCGCCACCAAGAGGGCTCCACCTGCTTGAAGCTCGTACTCCGCCCATTCTAATTGCTCTCTGGTGCAATATGGGTTTCGTCGATGCTCTCAGGAGAGCTTTATGAAATATTTTGAAGTCGGAAGAACACGTCAACCAACAGGAGAATAAGGACACCAATAGATGAACACAAACTTTCACAAATAATAATACTCGGCAGCTAATTACAAATGGACAGGGCTGAATACAAGTTACATCCAACTTGATTCACGACAGCCAAAAGTAGAAAAGAACTTGGTCACGGACAAGGTCCGCTTCTCCTCTGGAGCACACCGTGCAGGTGATACTCGCTCCTCGCTACCGCCGGCGTTAACGCTAACGCCCAGCGTTAGCTCTTCTCCTCGCAAGCTCGCTGCTCGCACTCCTCAACTCCCTAGTCGCCACTAGACGAAGCTCGCTACTCGCCACACACAACGCCCCGCGTTAGCTCATAACGCCCCGCGTTAGCTCATAACGCCCCGCGTTAGCTCATAACGCCCCGCGTTAGCTCCTAACGCCCCGCGTTAACTCGCGAGTAGGTAACTCTCTTGCCGAACTTACTCCAAGTTCGATGCTCGCCTGGGAGCACTCTGGTATCTCTAACTCGCTCAAAGTAGAGGATACTCGCCACTTTCAGAATCGATACTCTTTAGAGGGGGGTACCACTCTATTTATAGGCAAAACAGGGGGGGTGCGAGAAGGAGCCAACGCGGGCGTTAGCTCGTAACACTGGCGTTAGCTCAGCGAGAAGGAGCTAACGCCGGCATTAGCTCTAACGCCGGGCGTTAGCTCACTTCAAAACTCAACACTCCCCCTTGAAGTGAGCTCCGAGAACAACTCCAAGCAACGAGCGAAGCCTCCGGAACGGCCCCGCAGATAGAGGCTTCGTGAATATATCCGCAAGGTTATCTTCACTCCGCGCATGCTCTACTGCGATCAAGCCACCCAGCACCTTCTCTCTGATGAAGTGATGCTCGATCTCAATGTGCTTGGTCCTTGCATGACACGCTGGATTGGTTACTAGTTCCAATGCACTCTCATTGTCCCCGCGTAGCACAGTAGGTCCGCTGACCTCCTCGTCCACATCCTCCACTAGTCTCCTTAGCCAGACACACTCCTGAGATGCTAAGGACGACGCCTTGTACTCGGCCTCCGTGGTAGAAAGGGAAATAGAGTCCTGCTTCTTGCTACACCATGAGATAGCAACAGCTCCACACAAGAACACGTAACTTGATGTCGACTTGCGATCATCAGCGTCACCTCCGTAGTCTGCATCTGTGTACCCATGCAGCTTGAAGTCAGACTTCTCTTCATAGGACAACCTCATCTCAAGGGTTCCCTTCACGTACTTTAGTATCCCCTTGGCTGCCTCCAGATGAGGCTTCCGCGGCTCCTGCATATACCGACTAACTCGGCCGACAGCAAAGGCGATGTCCGGCCTCGTGATAGTCAGGTAGATAAGACTCTCCATCAGTGCCCGAAAGATCTTCGGATCAGGAAGGATCCTCCCTTCTTCCTTCTGAGGCTTCAACCCAGCCTCTAGAGGAACGGAACTGCTCTTCCCCTCCTTCATGCCGAATCTTTAGACGATCCTCTCGGCATACGCCCTCTGGGAAACATACAGCCCGCCTCTTCTCTTCTCAACTTGGAGGCCAAAGAAATGATGCAGCTCACCAAGATCCTTCATCTCGAATCGTATGGAAAGCTGTCTCAGTTCCGCGACCTCCTCAGGGTTGTTCCCTGTCACGATCATGTCGTCGACATACAGCAACTCCAACACGTGAAGACCTCCACTCTTCTTCACGAACATGCTGGAGTCTGAGTCTGAGGCATCGTAGCCGCAGAACTGCTAGTACTCCGCAATCTTCTCATACCAGGCTCTCGGCGCCTGTTTCAACCCGTAGAGGGTCTTCTTTAGCTTGCAGACGTGATGTGGAAGTGACTTGGACACCTATCCAGGTGGTTGCACCATGAATATGTCTTTGTCAATCTCTCCATACATGATTGCGTTCTTCACATCAAGCTGCAACAGCTTCCAACCTCGGCACGCCGCTAGAGCGATGATCGTCCTCACCGACGTCATCTTCGCGACAGGACTAAATGTCTCATCATAGTCCTCTCCGTAGGTTTGTGAGAATCCCCGAGCGACAAGCCTCGCCTTGTACCGCTCCACTTCTCCATCCGCTCTCTTCTTAACCTTGTACACCCATTTGCAGGTGACAGGTTTGATGCCCTTCACCATGGGAACCAGGTCCCATGTCTCATTCTTCTCTAGGGCCTCCATCTCCTCGATCATGGTCGTGTCCCACTCCTTGATGCCAGCTGTATCCTCAAAGCAGGCAGGTTCCCTCTCAACAAGTGGTCCTGCGAAGAAGCAGGAGACCAAACTCACGAAGTTCCCCTCCTTATTGCGAGCAGGCGGGACGATGGCCCGCTTCGACCTCCTCAAGGCTTGGCCATTATCTACCACTCCGGTAGACTCCTCTGCTTGAGCTCCTCTCTGAACTCCTCCTGAAGCGGTGCTCTCCATGCTTCTTGAGTTCGAAGCTCCCCCTGAGCCAGAAGCTCCCCCTGAGCCAGAAGCTCCTCCTGAGCCAGAAGGCGAGGGAGCACTGGGAGATACCTCCAACTCCACAGTAGGGTCCTCAGTGACCCTCTCTTCTTCGCTAGATTCTTCACTCTCTGGCAGCACCACAGTAGAGACTCTCTGGTATGAGACCAGTTCGTCAAACACTATGTCGCGTGAGACGACGAACTTGTGGGTCTGCGGATCCATGCACTTCCACGCCTTCTTCCGCTCATCGTAGCCGATGAAGATACACTTCCTCGCTTTCGGCTCCAACTTAGTTCTCTGAGCATCCGGGACGTGCACGAAGCAGGTAGAACCAAACACTTTCATGTGACCCACATTTGGCTTCTCCCCGAACATGAGCTGCTGTGGAGACACCATCCTGTTAGGACTCAGAGGTAGCTGGTTGATCACATGAGTAGCACACGTCATTCCCTCCGCCCATAAGGCCTTGGGAATGCTCTTGGCATGTAGCCAACTCCTGGTAGTCTCCACCAGATGGCGAATCTTCCTCTCTGCCACCCCATTCTGCTGAGGGGTGTGAGCGCAGGAGAGCTCCCGCCGAATGTCGAACCTCCTGCAGAAAGAAGGAAACTCATTGGAGGTAAACTCCCCTCCATTATCGCTTCTCAGCTTCTTCACTCTGCGGTTCAGCCTCCCTTCCACAAGCTCCTTCCACTCTAGGAACATCGACTGACATTGCCGTCATCTCTGCCAGGAAACAATTGTCCCCCTCTCACCGCCCTGGTGACCTCCACCTCATCCTCCACCTCTCTGGTGATCTCCCTCCTTGTTAGCAGCATGACCGGCCTTCAGATTGGACCGGCAATCCTTTGCCATGTGCCCGTACTTCCTACAGGCAAAGCAAAAGGATCTCCCCATCTCATCGTGTGTAGGGAGGAACTTCCTCCCATCTCCCTGAGAGGACGTTGAAGGTCCATCTCCGGAGTTCTTCTTTTTCTTGTCCCAGGATCTCCTCTTTCCTGAGAACAAGACCTCGCCATCTCCTCCTGAGATGGATACTCCTGCCATCTACTTCGCCAAACTCTCCTGTGACGACAACAGGTTCTCTAGCTCCAATAAGGATGGCTGAGTAGCCCACCCTTGCACGGAAGTATCGAAGAGGACATACTCCTTCCTCAAGCCTCGGAGTATGTGTCTCTTCAACTTCGCCTCTGAGATTGGCTCTTCAGGTTCCAAGGCCGAGATCTCCCCACACAGGTTCTTCACCTTCAGGAAGAAGGTGGATATCGCCATCTCGCCTTGAGTCGACCTCGCCAACTCATTCTACAGGAATTGTAGTCGTGCTACATTCTTCTTGTTGAATAACCCATCGAGGGCTATCCAGATCTCAGACGCTGACTTGCAACCTATGATGTGGTCAAACAAGTCAGATGAAATGGCTCTCTTCAAGGTGAACTCCGCCTTGGCGTTGGTCTTCCTCCAAGCTCTCACAGCTTGACCATTGTCTTCGATTGGAAATACTTCTGCCTGCTGATACGCGAAAAGCAGATATATAATTTACGCAAGTGCACGTGTCGGTTCAAGTAATAAAGTGTAAGTAAAGTATCGTTCCCACGAGGAAGTGTCGAATCTAATACCCGCAATTACTAGCTTAACCTTTTCTTTAGATCCAAGTGAATTAATTAAGGTGATTTATGTTAACAACGAAAAATCAAATCTAGTTTCTATAATAACAACTTTAGAATACTTGTAATCAGTTTAGGAAGATAGTCTCGTACATTGCTTTCCCTTGCTTGTCGTAATGTTTTCTTAAAATGATTTATCATGAATGTTAAAATGACTATCGTGCAACGATTTGAAGATGAAAAACATGATCTCTCGATCTATGAAATTCGTTCACCCCGTATTTCCCAAGTTATCTCTAACATAGGTAACAATAGAGAGTGACATCAAGAACACAAATCAATGTTGCTACCGCGAAGACGAAATCTCTTTCTCCCTTCAACGATATACTAAATTTATGAAACACTTACGCCACTCCTCTCTCGAATCTCGCAGCGTAGTATTAAGACGGAAACTTTGGTGAAATAATTACGCAACTCCTCTCTCGAATCTTGCTGCGCAAAATAAAACATTCATCTAGCCTGACTCCTCTCTCGAATCTCGCCAAGCAAATTAAAGATGAAAACTTAAGCCAAAATTCCCAAAATAAAAATCATGAATCCAATAACGATATAGTCTCAAGCATTCATGACGCAGAATTAAGATACAAAACACTATAACGAGTCAAAGTACTCACACATACGAGACTAAGAGAATTTAGTTCATCACGAAGATCAAACACAACAAAATTAGATAGATCTTACAAGACATGATGTTTAGAGATCTAAACGCTGCAGGAAATTGTACTCAGAATTGCGCAAATGTCCTCCTTGATGAAGATCCGGAGTGTCTTTCTCCTTTTCTCACGCCCTAGAACAGTTCTCCTTCGATTTTCTGAATGATCCACTACTTCCCTCTCCTCTGCGATAATAATACTCTTCTCAACCGTCGAGACATGTTAAATTGCGAAATAGATGCAACCACCCATCATCGTAACCGCCAGAAGTACGTGGAGTAATTTCGTATTTAAATCTGTCATAAACCGTCGACATGTTGCAACATCATTTTTTTGAACTGCAGGATATGTTGCAACATGTTTCTATACTTTCTTTATCAAACAGAGGCCAAAATGTTGCAACATCATATTTTGAACTGCAGGATATGTTGCAACATTTTTCTGTACTCTTCAATCTGCCAAACAACTTATCAAACAGAGGCAAAGATGTTGTAACATGTATTTTCTGAACTACGAACTATGTTGCAACATTTCTTTCTGCACTTAATTATTTGTCTTCATCATTGACACTTCAAAATTGATACTTCAAAATTCTGCGCAATAACATATAAAATGACGATAATACCCAAACTTTCAACAAGAACATATATTACTCATGTTGATAACCATTTAACTCATAATTATCAAATATTTTAATCAAAAGGGTAATAATTAAAGCACATGATAACTTCCTTTTGGGAAGTTATCACACCCCCACACTTAGCTTTTTGCTAGTCCATAGCGAAATAAATCATTAAAATTAATTGAGTAAAAACACAACTATCAACACATAAACTTGAGTCACTTTACCCTTGAACATAATTGACTAAGATTACTCAAGTGATTATCATCGACAATTGGTGGGCATGCCAATCATTAAAATTTCAAACATGTAAAAATTCATTAGTTTGATAAGAATTAAAGCTCAATTATGATTTCCTAGTGTTGTGTGTGCTATTTCTTAAAATTATTTACTCCCAAACAACTTAACTCATTAAACTTGCACATAATTTGAAAAGGATAAAAATTAAGCTAAGTCATTGATTCAGCCTCCACAAGAATATAGTAGATAAATTTGGACAGAAATCATAAGGACTTGATGCGGGAGTGGCTTTGGCTTGGTAAGGAACTTATGGATAAATTTTGATAGTGGAAAGAATCTCCCTAGTTAAAATTCTTAATAACTCTCTATACTTTGGGGTTTATCAACATATATATATATATTTTTTTTTCTTTTTTTTTTCATAGTAGGGATCATTCCAAGTACATGTGTACATACCTAGGCCATATAATCACTATGATGTTTTTTTTTTAACTTTCTTTTTTTTTATATATATCACAGTAGGGATCATTCCAAGTATGTATACAAATACCTAGGCCACATAATCACTATGAAATTTAACCATATTTTTTTTTAAATTAAACACCCAAAGTTGGAAAAGTTACTAAGGACTAACTAGCAAAATTATAGGAAAATTATGCATGGTCAATTGTATCAAAACGGCAAGGTTCAAACTCAAAGAATTATGGATGATCAAAACAACAGATGATTACATACACTCTATGTATTAGCATGAAACAGGTGACTCAGTTCTTGCTCCTCCTTCGACCATTATGCTTATAAGTTAATGACTTTAATTCGTAGGGAGCAAACTCTTTTATGAAATGAAGTGCATAAATGAAATACATAAAAGAGCTCGAGCATATCTTACTAATTTCAAACTCATAATTTGAACTTTTAGGATTGACGTACCCACCAATAAAGTCAAATTGCATAACTTGAATAACATGCTTAATTAAGGAAATAAGGATAAAGCTGTTTAAGCTAATATGTCATAGTGTATTTCCACTCCTTCAGTAGAGGATATCCTACACACCCCCACACTTGGTATTTTGCTAGGCCCTAGCAACGATATTGTAGAACAACATTATAACACAGAAATATGGAAGTAGGCATATGAAAAGAGATTAAAATGGTACTCCCCTGACATGTAGTTGCCCTAGCTTGTGTTGCCGCCAAAGTATGCCGGATGATAAATCAAGCTTGAGAGTTCCTGTAGAGCTATTGGGCACGCCACATGTAGAAGTAGAGCATGTTTATCTCAATAACAATTGAAACATATAATATTCAATTGGCACTAAAGACTAACAAACCATGAGCATATACAATATAAAATCATGGGCATTCATCACAACATATAAACAGAAGTAGCAACATTCAAATTATCACATCATATCAAAATAGTAGCAGCATATCCAAAAGAAAATAGCACATAGTCAAGATCAGGACATCACATCCAGAAGAGTAGCACCAAAACAAAGTTCAATTACCAAAAGAGAAGCAAAGGAAATAAAAAAAACTGAAATAAGATGGTCAATCGTCAGCATCACTATCACTGGTAGCCGCGTCAGTCGGATCCTGCTTCGAACCGTCAGTGTGTAGCAGGAAACCGTCTTCGTTGAACCTGGATTGGTACTTGAAATTTTAAAATGATGATATAAAATGACGATAGTATCCAAACTTTCAAACTTTCAACAAGAACATATATTACTCATGTTAATAACATTTTAACTCATAATTATCAACATTTTAATCAAAAGGGTAACAATTAAATCACAAGATAACTTCTTTTGAGAAGTTATCACACCCCCCACACTTAGCTTTTTGCTAGTCCCTAGCAAAATAAATCATTAAAACTAATTGAATTAGTGAATATCTATCAACACATAAATTTGAGTCTCCTTACCCTTAAACATAATTAATCAAGATTACTCAAGTAATTTGCATTAACAATTGGTAAACATGTCAATCATTAAAATTTCAAACATGCACAAATCCATTAGCTTGATAAGAGTTAAAGTTCAATTATGATTTCCTAGTGTTGTGTGTGATATTCCTTAAATTTATTCACTCCCAAACAATTTAAGTCATTAAACTTCCTCATAATTGGAAATGATAAGAATAATCTGAGTCTTTGATGTGGCCTCCACAAGAGTGTAGTAGTTCAATTTGAATAGAAATCATAAGGACTTGCGGTAGGAATGACTTTGGCTTGGTAAGGAACTTATGGATGAATTTTGATAGTGGATGGAATTTTCCTAGTTAAAATTCCTAATAACTGTCCATACTTTAAGGTTTATTAATTTCCCAATCATCATTTTTTTGCAGTCCATAGTTGGGATCATTCCAAATAGGTGTATACATACTTAGGCCACATATCACTATGCTACTTATACCTTTTTTTTATCATAGTTGGGATCATTCCAAGCATGTGTAGACATACTTAGGCCACATATCACTATGACATTTGTACTCTTTTTTTATAATCATAGTTGGGATCATTCCAAGTAGGTATACACATATTTAGACCACATATCACTATGACTCGTACTCTTTTTTTGTTATTAAACACTCAAAGATGGAAAGTTTACTAAGAAATAAGTAGTAAAATTTTAACTAGGAAAATTATAGGGAAGTTATGCATGTCAATTTGTATCAAAATTACAAGGCTCAAGCTCAAGAGTTATGGATAATCAAAATAATTGTAGGCTTTGCGGTGTGAAATTATCCAAAGGTGTCCTTAATCATTTTTATCAATTAACTACATACACTTCATGTCTAAGCTTACAACATTGACTCAGTTCTTGCTCACCCCTCCGCAATATGTTTGGAAGTTAATAAAGTTATTTTGTAGGGTTAAAATATTTTTTGTAAGGAATATTGTGCATAAAGAAAATACATAAGAGAGCTCTAACATATCTTATTAACTTCAAAAGCTAAAATTTGAACTTTTAGGACTGACAAGTCCACCAATCAATATAAATTGCATAACTTGAAATAAGAGTAAGGCTCCACAAATTATTATGCAATAAACTATCCATCACTCAATCAGTGAATGTTATCCCACCCCCACACTTGTTCTTTTGCTAGTTCCTAGCAAAAATATTTCTTGAAGAATGGGCATAGTAAATCACAATTGAATAAGAAGGATTTAATCATTCAAAATAAAAACTAAATATAAATACTCCCCTGAAATTAACAATCTGAAGCTTTTTCACATCTCTTGGCTTTACATACTCAGAAGGCAAAATAAGATCAAAAAATTTGTCGCTAAGTCCAAATGAAGTGTACCTGCAGTGGTGAGCTCCAACAAACAAGGAAAATAGACAAATAAAATAAAAACTAATTAAACTAGACTTGGAAAAATAAAAATGCAGGAAAAATAAGATAACTACTGGGTTTATTGTCTCCCCAGCATGACTTATTTAGGCCTTAAAAATATTCTATATTATTGGCCTGTGAAAGATAAAGTGAACATGTAACTGCCTTAATATCTGTTGCGGTAACGGGTACCGATACGGAGATAACACAGTTACTCCCTCTCCTGAATAATAATACCTGAACTTCATAGGTAAGGGAAATAGAAAATAAGAGGAGGAGAAAGTCTGCTCCTCACTCATCTCATCAAAATATATATCCTTGTCTAACAAGGTGTCATCGTCCTCAGGGATAATACATGGGGGGAGAGCAACAAGTAGAGCTGCCTTGATGAAGGAGGGATCAACCTCCTCACAAAAGAGGATGCTCACCGCATCAAAGAGAGCTTGTTGCTCCCTATCCTCCTGATGCACCTGTGACTCATCAACTTGCATAGACTTAGATGGTGAAGGGGGTTTAGGAAATAAATTAGAAGAAAGACTTAAATAATTGAAAATCATGGGAGTGGTTCCGGTCTCACTCCCAACAGGCTCCAAAACACGAACACTACTATCGACATCCAAGGCGGGGCAAGAGATATCAGAGGGTATAGGAGTCACGTAAGCGACATTGGCATCGCCAACAAGTGAGGAAGTGGATGCTTCCTCAACCAGTGAGATATCCTCGTCGAACTTTTGTGATTCGACTACAATCTCTGTAACCTTGCCAAGTTGGATGGCTAAAGTAGGATCAGCAGAAATGAATGTAGAAAGTTTATGCAAAGGAGGAACTGTGTCAACCGCAATATCAGAGAACATATGGATTGGTTCCTCGTTGGGTGAATCCAAAAGAGATGATGAATGCGTGTGTAAAGGAGGCACAACCGTGTCATTGCACAAATCATCGGAAAATATAATAGGAAAATCTACAATACTCCCTCGTAGACAAGGTGGTACTGCGTATGGATCATCATAGGTAGAAGGAACGTCATGCGTGCGGAGAGAATTCGCAATAGCCCCCCGCATACAAGGTGGATAATCAGATAGACTAATTTCAATATATGTCCCCTTCTCCTCCTCCCTTTTACGTTGAAGTGCAACGCACTCTTTTAATACGTGGTCGGTGCTATGACAGAATATGCATTGTTCCCCACTTCTTCTCGGCCTTTGAGGGGTCGGGCTGAAATAAGGGAACGATACTTGTTGTGGAGGTGCGTAATTATAAAAATTAGGCTCTCCATATGACATATCATATGATATTGGTCCTCCGTAAGGTGAGTCATATGACGAATAACCATGATCTCCTATATAACATTCATCACTATTATGATTATAAGATCCGCACCATCGACATTGAGAGTAAGAAAACATGATGATGTATGGGTGGATTCACAAATTAAAATGATGCATAAACTAGATGTACAAATACAAAACCACTATGGAGGCCCGCTTAGAAAATTTAAAATAACAATGAAAAGAGAATTAAAAAGAAAACAACTTCACAATTAATTTCTCAAATAAAACAACAAAAACTTGAGCTCTAAATACTCAGGGTTTACTAATATTGCAAGAAAACATTAAATTAGTTTACACTTCCCCGGCAACGGCGCCAAAAACTTGATACGCGAAAGGCAGATATATAATTTACGCAAGTGCACGTGTCGGTTCAAGTAATAAAGTGTAAGTAAAGTATCGTTCCCACGAGGAAGTGTCGAATCTAATACCCGCAATTACTAGCTTAACCTTTTCTTTAGATCCAAGTGAATTAATTAAGGTGATTTATGTTAACAATGAAAAATCAAATCTAGTTTCTATAATAACTACTTTAGAATACTTGTAATCAGTTTAGGAAGATAGTCTCGTACATTGCTTTCCCTTGCTTGTCGTAATGTTTTCTTAAAATGATTTATCATGAATGTTAAAATGACTATCGTGCAACGATTTGAAGATGAAAAACATGATCTCTCGATCTATGAAATTCGTTCACCCCGTATTTCCCAAGTTATCTCTAACATAGGTAACAATAGAGAGTGACATCAAGAACACAAATCAATGTTGCTACCGCGAAGACGAAATCTCTTTCTCCCTTCAACGATATACTAAATTTATGAAACACTTACGCCACTCCTCTCTCGAATCTCGCAGCGTAGTATTAAGACGGAAACTTTGGTGAAATAATTACGCAACTCCTCTCTCGAATCTTGCTGCGCAAAATAAAACATTCATCTAGCCTGACTCCTCTCTCGAATCTCGCCAAGCAAATTAAAGATGAAAACTTAAGCTAAAATTCCCAAAATAAAAATCATGAATCCAATAACGATATAGTCTCAAGCATTCATGACGCAGAATTAAGATACAAAACACTACAACGAGTCAAAGTACTCACACATACGAGACTAAGAGAATTTAGTTCATCACGAAGATCAAACACAACAAAATTAGATAGATCTTACAAGACATGATGTTTAGAGATCTAAACGCTGCAGGAAATTGTACTCAGAATTGCGCAAATGTCCTCCTTGATGAAGATCCGGAGCGTCTTTCTCCTTTTCTCACGCCCTAGAACAGTTCTCCTTCGATTTTCTGAATGATCCACTACTTCCCTCTCCTCTGCGATAATAATACTCTTCTCAACCGTCGAGACATGTTAAATTGCGAAATAGATGCAACCACCCATCATCGTAACCGCCAGAAGTACGTGGAGTAATTTCGTATTTAAATCTGTCATAAACCGTCGACATGTTGCAACATCATTTTTTTGAACTGCAGGATATGTTGCAACATGTTTCTATACTTTCTTTATCAAACAGAGGCCAAAATGTTGCAACATCATATTTTGAACTGCAGGATATGTTGCAACATTTTTCTGTACTCTTCAATCTGCCAAACAACTTATCAAACAGAGGCAAAGATGTTGTAACATGTATTTTCTAAACTACGAACTATGTTGCAACATTTCTTTCTGCACTTAATTATTTGTCTTCATCATTGACACTTCAAATTGATACTTCAAAATTCTGCGCAATAACATATAAAATGACGATAATACTCAAACTTTCAACAAGAACATATATTACTCATGTTGATAACCTTTTAACTCATAATTATCAAATATTTTAATCAAAAGGGTAATAATTAAAGCACATGATAACTTCCTTTTGGGAAGTTATCACCTGCTCTTCACCTCCAACGACCTCCCATAGGTCCTCTCCAAGCAGGTAACTCTCCAAGCAAGACTTCCACTTCTTGTAGTTGGTCTGGGTGAGCAGCTCAATGCCAAGTCCCCTAGTATACCCTCCTCCGCCGTCCATCTTGGTTGTTCATTCCTTGTTCCCACTATCCCTCTGATACCATGTGAAATATTTTGAAGTCGGAAGAACACGTCAACCAACAGGAGAATAAGGACACCAATAGATGAACACAAGCTTTCACAAATAATAATACTCGGCAGCTAGTTACAAATGGACAGGGCTGAATACAAGTTGCATCCAACTTGATTCACGACAGCCAAAAGTAGAAAAGAACTTGGTCACGGACAAGGTCCGCTTCTCCTCCGGAGCACACCGCGCAGGTGATACTCGCTCCTCGCTACCGCCGACGTTAACGCTAACGCCCAGCGTTAGCTCTGCTCCTCGCAAGCTCGCTGCTCGCACTCCTCCAGCTCCCTAGTCGCCACTAGACGAAGCTCGCTACTCGCCACAATAAACGTCCCGCGTTAGCTCCTAACGCCCCGCGTTACCTCGCGAGTAGGTAACTCTCTTACCGAACTTACTCCAAGTTCGATGCTCGCCTGGAAGCACTCTGGTATCTCTAACTCGCTCAAAGTAGAGGATACTCGCCATTTTCAGAATCGATACTCTTTAGAGGGGGGTACCCCTCTATTTATAGGCAAAACAGGGAGGAGGTGCGAGAAGGAGCCAACGCGGGTTAGCTCGTAACGCTGGCGTTAGCTCAGCGAGAAGGAGTTAACGCCAGTGTTAGCTCTAACGCCGGACGTTGGCTCACTTCAAAACTCAACAAGCTTCTCCCGTATCCTAACTTGATTTTTATAAACAAGATAGGTGAGAGAGTTAACAAGAAACACATGTTGATAAACATGGTCAAAAATGATAGTTGTTCTTTCTTCGCTTGGGAAAAAACAATCTAACACATTTTGTTCTTTCTTCGCTTCATGATTGTTTCTTTTACATAACACACAAAATAGGGACTGATATTGAGGCAGTTTTCCTATTTCATTTCTTTTTTAAAGCTCTAGGGTTCTTTTGTCAGATTGTAGAAGGACATTACTTTGGAAAGCCTATTCCAAAGTTTTATGTTCATATCTCTTCATTCTCTCTTCATGTGATTGGAGTGATCCTAAAAGATCATTCATGGTGTACAACCCAGTATTCGTCGAGTGCTTTTTCCTCGGATAGAGAAAGGAGGGAAAGCGGTAGAGGAAGAAGCCTCCCGCTCGCCCAGCTAGAGTAAGAGGCAAGTGAGGGGGCGAGTGGAGGAGGGGGCCGACCCTCCCACTCGCCCCCAGCCCTAGTAGGGGCGAGTGGTGGAGGGGGCCGACCCTCCCACTCGCCCCCAGCCCTAGTAGGGGCGAGTGGTGGAGGGGGCCGACCCTCCCACTCGCCCCCAGCCCCAGTAGGGGCGAGTGGTGGAGGGGGCCGACCCTCCCACTCGCCCCCAGCCCTAGTAGGGGCGAGTGGTGGAGGGGGGCCGACCCTCCCTCTCGCCCCCAGCCCTAGTAGGGGCGAGTGGTGGAGGGGGGCCGACCCTCCCTCTCGCCCCCAGCCCTAGTAGGGGCGAGTGGTGGAGGGGGCTGACCCTCCCTCTCGCCCCCAGCCCAAACAGGGGGCGAGACCAGCAGGGGGGAGACTCTTGGTCTCGCCCCACCCCAGCAAGGGGGCTCGTCGAGCCCCGCGAGGTAACCCATCTCGTCCAGTTCCGGGGGGAGGGTTTGGTCTGCGATTAGCGCCGTGGGACAGCGGGATTTGGCTATCTGTAGCCCAATCCGAGGGTATTTTGGTAATTTCGCGGACCGGTTTCTGGCTATTTGCAGCCCAACTTCAGAAATCTTATAAATAGGACCAATGGGGCACCATTTGGAGGGATCTCTCATCCTAGGCTAGCTCTCTCCTTCTCTCTCTCCCTCCCCAAGTCTCTCCAGGGGGTGAGGAGAGGCTTCAGTGGTGCCCAAGCTTAGTAGTGGCTTGGGAGGGGAAGTTCCAAGGGGACTTCCGGGTATGTGGCGGGACCTCCCCACTAAGCCATTGGTCCAGTTCTTAGTTCCAACACCTTCAACCTAGAGCTCTCCCTTGGAGGAAGTAAGGGTTGGTCGCCTCTCAGCCTCGCTGAGGGCCCCGAACTCCACAGAGACCAGTTGCTGGTTTCAACATTTATGGTGCGGTGAGCGTGGAATGTGACCAACTCAAGAAAGTCTCAAGCTGAGCTCCATGGCTGGAGGTGGAGGATCCGACCCAGGCCACTCGCAGCCCCCGGCGGCTGGGGTGACGTTGGAAATGTTTGAAAATCTCAAGCGGGAGGTCATGCAGACCTTGCAGGTAGCTTTCGCCACGATAAGCAAAGGCAGGAGAGAAAGTGGTCTGGAGGCCTCACCTCAGCAGGTTAGCGAGAACACCCTCGGCCAGCCATCCAGGAAGGAGGTGCCGGAAGGGGGCGAGTGGGGAGGTCCTCGACCCCCACTCACCGAGACCCAAGTGGTCGAGTGGGGAGGTCCTCGACCCCCACTCGCCGAGACCCAAGTGGGCGAGTGGGGAGGTCCTCGACCCCCACTCGCCGAGGCACAAGGGGGCGAGCGAGGAGGCGCCATGCCCCCACTCCCCCATCCCCAAAAGGGGGCGAGCGTGGGAAGTCCTTTTTGTGAGCAGATCCTCTCAGCCCCGGTCCCGGGGGCGAAGATGTCTCACTACTTCGGCAAGGATGACCCCGTATTACACCTACAGTGGTTTGAAGACATGGTCTCCATCATGCCCATGTCGGCCGCTTTCAAATGTCGACTCTTCGCGACAACTCTGAAGGAGAAGGCTAGAGATTGGTTCCACCAGCTCCCTGTGGGATCCATCTGTGCCTTCAAAGACTTACGCCGAGTTTTCCTGCTACGCTTCTCGACGTCAAGGAAGAGGAAGAAAGATGCCGAAGCACTTTTCAAGGTCAAGCAAGAGCCAGAGGAATCGTTGGCTCACTATCTGGAACGGTTTAGGGAGGAGGTTCACCTCGTCGAAGAGGTGCCCGGGTACACCCTCAAGCTTGCATTCACGCTGGGGCTGCGAGAGGGCTTCTTCAAGGCGGACCTCAAGAGGAGGGCTCCTTTGTCCTTTGAGGAGTTGACGGAAAGGGTGGCAGAAGAAGTTGAAAGTGAGGAGGCCAACCCGGAGTTCACAAGAAGGCTGGCCAAGCTGAGTGAGCTAGAGGCAAGGCAGCATGGGAGGAAGGTAGAGGCTCCCAAGAGGAAGTTCGACCAAGAGGAGGACAACTTCCAGGAAGAAGAGACTGACCTCCCAGGGTGGAGGCAGGGCCCGAAAGCACCCTCTCCACCACCCCAGCAAGCCATGGTGATCGGCCACAGAAGAAGAAGAAATCGTAGGGGAGGAAGAAGAGGCGTCGGAGTGGAGTTACCTTACTGTGACTTCCATCAGGAGGAGGGTCACGCGACATCCGCCTGCCCTGAGTTCTTGGAGTTAAGGGAGGCGAGGTGTCCGAAGCCGCATCGTCAACAACCAGAAGAGGTCGAGGAGGACCATGCCTGGGAGTAGAAGCTCGAGTCCCGGTCTCCGTGCTTAGTTTTTTCTTTGAGTCCGTGTAGTAGGATGGAGTGTTTTCATACTTAGTTTTTCCTGCATGTAACCGGGTGACTCAAGTAATAAAATTTCTTTCCAAAATATTGTTCCCCTCGGATGGTTCCGCTGACCGGGCTCTCACTAGACGGCAGGACAGGTTGACCTCCCAGGGAGGTAAGTGATGTTCCCCTCGGATGGTTCCGCTGACCGGGCTCTCACTAGACGGCAGGACAGGTTGACCTCCCAGGGAGGTAAGTGATGTTCCCCTCGGATGGTTCCGCTGACCGGGCTCTCACTAGACGGCAGGCCAGGTTGACCTCCCAGGGAGGTAAGTGATGTTCCCCTCAGATGGTTCCGCTGACCGGTCTCTCACTAGACGGCAGGACAGGTTGACCTCCCAGGGAGGTTAAGTGATTTCTTCCCCTCGGATGGTTCCGCTGACCGGGCTCTCACTAGACGGCAGGCCAGGTTGACCTCCCAGGGAGGTAAGTGATGTTCCCCTCGGATGGTTCCGCTGACCGGGCTCTCACTAGACGGCAGGACAGGTTGACCTCCCAGGGAGGTTAAGTGATTTCTTCCCCTCGGATGGTTCCGCTGACCGGGCTCTCACTAGACGGCAGGCCAGGTTGACCTCCCAGGGAGATAAGTGATGTTCCCCTCAGATGGTTCCGCTGACCGGGCTCTCACTAGACGGCAGGCCAAGTTGACCTACCAGGGAGGTAAGTGATGTTCCCCTCGGATGGTTCCGCTGACCGGGCTCTCACTAGACGGCAGGCCAGGTTGACCTCCCAGGGAGGTAAGTGATATTCCCCTCGGATGGTTCCGCTGACCGGGCTCTCACTAGACGGCAGGACAGGTTGACCTCCCAGGGAGGTAAGTGATGTTCCCCTCGGATGGTTCCGCTGACCGGGCTCTCACTAGACGGCAGGACAGGTTGACCTCCCAGGGAGGTAAGTGATGTTCCCCTCGGATGATTCCGCTGACCGGGCTTTCACTAGACGGCAGGACAGGTTGACCTCCCAGGGAGGTAAGTGATGTTCCCCTCGGATGGTTCCGCTGACCGGGCTCTCACTAGACGGCAGGCCAGGTTGACCTCCCAGGGAGGTAAGTGATCTTCCCCTCGGATGGTTCCGCTGACCGGGCTCTCACTAGACGGCAGGACAGGTTGACCTCCCAAGGAGGTTAAGTGATTTCTTCCCCTCGGATGGTTCCGCTGATCGGGCTCTCACTAGACGGCAGGCCAGGTTGACCTCCCAGGGAGGTAAGTGATGTTCCCCTCGGATGGTTCCGCTGACCGGGCTCTCACTAGACGGCAGGCCAGGTTGACCTCCCACGGAGGTAAGTGATGTTCCCCTCGGATGGTTCCGCTGACCGGGCTCTCACTAGACGGCAGGACAGGTTGACCTCCCAGGGAGGTAAGTGATGTTCCCCTCGGATGGTTCCGTTGACCGGGCTCTCACTAGACGGCAGGCCAGGTTGACCTCCCAGGGAGGTAAGTGATGTTCCCCTCGGATGGTTCCGCTGACCGGGCTCTCACTAGACGGCAGGACAGGTTGACCTCCCAGGGAGGTTAAGTGATTTCTTCCCCTCGGATGGTTCCGCTGACCGGGCTCTCACTAGACGGCAGGACAGGTTGACCTCCCACGGAGGTAAGTGATGTTCCCCTCGGATGGTTCCGCTGACCGGGCTCTCACTAGTCGGCAGGCCAGGTTGACCTCCCAGGGAGATAAGTGATGTTCCCCTCGGATGGTTCCGCTGACCGGGCTCTCACTAGACGGCAGGCCAGGTTGACCTCCCAGGGAGGTAAGTGATGTTCCCCTCGGATGGTTCCGCTGACCGGGCTCTCACTAGACGGCAGGACAGGTTGACCTCCCAGGGAGGTTAAGTGATTTCTTCCCCTCGGATGGTTCCGCTGACCGGGCTCTCACTAGACGGCAGGTCAGGTTGACCTCCCAGGGAGGTAAGTGATGTTCCCCTCGGATGGTTCCGCTGACCGGGCTCTCACTAGACGGCAGGACAGGTTGACCTCCCAGGGAGGTTAAGTGATTTCTTCCCCTCTGATGGTTCCCCTGACCAGGCTCCCACCTAGCTGGCAGGGCCGGGAGCCGCTCGGTGGCCGAAAATTCTATAAGTGTTTTTTTCCCGAGGTGGCTCCGCTAGCCGGGCTCTCGCTAGCCGGCAAGGTTGGAGGATCTCTCGGGGAGGCTAGGTGTTCTTTCCAAGTTGGCACCGTTAGCCGGGTTTCCAGCAACACTCGTCGAACACTCAGGGTTGGATGATTCTTTGCGAGATTAAGATAACCTCGCAAAGAGCGGGGATTGTGTACAACCCAGTATTCGTCGAGTGCTTTTTCCTCGGATAGAGAAAGGAGGGAAAGCGGTAGAGGAAGAAGCCTCCCGCTCGCCCAGCTAGAGTAAGAGGCAAGTGAGGGGGCGAGTGGAGGAGGGGGCCGACCCTCCCACTCGCCCCCAGCCCTAGTAGGGGCGAGTGGTGGAGGGGGCCGACCCTCCCACTCACCCCCAGCCCTAGTAGGGGCGAGTGGTGGAGGGGGCCGACCCTCCCACTCTCCCCCAGCCCCAGTAGGGGCGAGTGGTGGAGGGGGCCGACCCTCCCACTCGCCCCCAGCCCCAGTAGGGGCGAGTGGTGGAGGGGGCCGACCCTCCCACTCGCCCCCAGCCCTAGTAGGGGCGAGTGGTGGAGGGGGGCCGACCCTCTCTCTCGCCCCCAGCCCTAGTAGGGGCGAGTGGTGGAGGGGGCCGACCCTCCCTCTCGCCCCCAGCCCAAACAGGGGGCGAGACCAGCATGGGGGAGACTCTTGGTCTCGCCCCACCCCAGCAAGGGGGCTCGTCGAGCCCCGCGAGGTAACCCATCTCGTCCAGTTCCGGGGGGAGGGTTTGGTCTGCGATTAGCGCCGTGGGACAGCGGGATTTGGCTATCTGTAGCCCAATCCGAGGGTATTTTGGTAATTTCGCGGACCGGTTTCTGGCTATTTGCAGCCCAACTTCAGAAATCCTATAAATAGGATCAAGGGGGCACCATTTGGAGGGATCTCTCATCCTAGGCTAGCTCTCTCCTTCTCTCTCTCCCTCCCCAAGTCTCTCCAGGGGGTGAGGAGAGGCTTCAGTGGTGCCCAAGCTTAGTAGTGGCTTGGGAGGGGAAGTTCCAAGGGGACTTCCGGGTATGTGGCGGGACCTCCCCACTAAGCCCTTGGTCCAGTTCTTAGTTCCAACACCTTCAACCTAGAGCTCTCCCTTGGAGGAAGTAAGGGTTGGTCGCCTCTCAGCCTCGCTGAGGGCCCCGAACTCCACAGAGACCAGTTGCTGGTTTCAACACATGGTAAGAGTATTAACATCCTTAGCTTCTCCTATGGCAGTGACAACAAAAGCGTACTTCTGTGTGAGGGTTTTAAGGATTTTTAAGATGACTTTCCTCTCTTCTATAGTGTCACCATAGCTTTTTATTTGATTAATAAGAGTGGTGATCCTTGTGAAGTGGGTCGGGAGTGAGTGTTGTCATCTTCTCTCATGCTTAGTCTGTCAAACTCTTGCAATAAATTCTGGAGTTTTAGAAAGATTACCTTAGTAGAGTCTTGAAACTCAGTTTTGAGAGTGCCTCATGCTTCTTTGGCTGTGAGAGCACCATTATCCTTGGAAATATGCTTCTTCATATTCCTTGTTGGATATAGAGAAGGGCTTTAGCATCTTTCTTAAAGTTTTCTGAGTAATCTTTAGCTTGCTCAGCCTCCCATGCGGTCAGCAGGTTGAAACTGGATGGCTGATTGTATTCAGTTTAAATAAGATCTCACAATCCTTGAGTTAGGAACAAAGTCCTCATTTGAACATGCCAAAAGCCATAGACACCTCCTTCAAATATTGGTACTCCACTTGGAGAGTAAATAAAAATCTGAGCAAAATTACTATATGAGGTCATGTGATGAATGGGAGGAAGAAAAGAAAGAACCAGGGAGCAGGAAGAACAGAGAACAGGATGCAGAGAAAAATAACACCTCCACAAATTCTGATGGCTGATGGTAATCTAGCACCCAACACTCTCTGATAGGTTGATACCATGTTGAACTTGTAAGAAGAAAATACCAAACTGAAATGGGATAAGGTAGTCGGTACTACCACTCTTTATTCATCACACTCTCACAAACATTACAAGGAGAAGCATTCAAAACAGGACTTACACAACAACAAAAACATTCACTTAAAAAACAAAGACTACAAAGGTCCGGCCTTTTAGGGATGACGATCTTCAGTCGATGGTTATGCTTCAGCGTGTGATCTTCTCTTCCATCTTCTTCTGATTCTTTTTCCTGCGCTGCTTCCTTCTCTTTTCTGGATTTGATGTTGAGATTATGTTCCAACACAGGTATCCTCATATTTTATGCTACTAGCTTAATATCCCTATGCATTATTCTGCTAGCGAAGAATTAGTATATTGATCTTTTTTAAGAAAAAAATAACATTTTTAATTAACTTTTAATTAGTGTCAGGGTTATACTTCTGGATGAATGAATTAAGACCTTTGACAGATGAAAGAATTATATTTCTAGAGGCTCTCCCGAGTCAACAATTTCAGGCAGGTGTCTGCTTCGTAATTAATTACTGGTCATGAGAAGCAAAACCGCAGCCTCTGTCTTGGACACTAGTCGTTAGCCACGTGTCTACCTACAAAATTAATATTCCATTGGCCAACTACCTCGCTATGTACAAATCACTATAAAAAACCAGCCATATCACAGTACTGTAAGCCACATCAAAAAAACCAGCTAGAACCAAATAATTAAGGTTGGGAAGATGAGTTCGAGCTGGTCGTTGGAGGTGGAGTCCCAAGCCCCGGCGGTTCCGCTCTTCAAGGCCGCCTTCGCGGACTGGCACAATCTCGGTCCCAAACTCCTCCCCGACATCATCACCGGCGTCACCGTTCTTTCCGGCCACGGCGCTCCCGGCAGCATTCGACAGATCGACTTCACCCCAGGTCCGCTCTCATAACAACTACTACTTCTCTTTTCTTGAAATATTTGAACAAAAAAAAAGCATACCAAGATTAGTTTCACACCGCCTACCCAGGCGGTCCACTCGTGCTTATAATAGACCCCGCCTCTCCAATCCTTGACCCGGGTTTTGGAATGGAAAATGAGTGCAGTGGTTTAACATAGTTTCATAAGTAAGTTCACGATGATGGGGCGTGTTGGACGGTCCAGCATGAACATATAATAGGCCCCGCCTCTCTGATCATAGACCCGGGTTCCAGAATGGAAAATGGGTGATGTGGTTTAACAGAACTTGTTTACACGTGCAGCGGTGCCTTTTAGCTTCGTGAAGGAGCGGCTTGAATTCATCGATCATGAGAAGCTCGAGCTGAAGATTACGCTGGTGGAGGGCGGACATTTGGGCAAGAAGTTGGAGTCGGCGGCCTCCCACATCAAGGTGGAAACAAAGGGAAGCGGGTCCGTCGTCAAGTTGGAGGTGAAGCATCACGTCATTCACGGCGCCGACGTCAAGGAGGATGTCCAGAAGGCCAAGGAAGGCTTCATCAAGACTATTAAGGCGGTGGAAGAATACCTTCTAGCAAATCCCGGCACCTACGCTTAAATCTCGGGTTATGTATTAATTTAAATAAGAACGCTTGAAGTTGTTATGCGTGGATTGTTATGTGTACGTGTTTCTTACGAAGAGAAATAAAAAAAATACCACTATGTACTATACTTACAAAATCTTATAAGCTTTGCATGGTTTTATGAAATCTTATAAATTAATTTTATAATTGCATAAATTATATTGGAACTCATATGTAATTTTGTAAAATTATAAAAGATAAAAAAAGATTGAGTAATGACTAATTAATTTGATCAAAGGTGTCACCTTGTGTACGTCGCCTATATGATCATAATGAGTTTAATAGGTCATTCATGACCTACTTGGTCCAAGGTTGTCATGACCTTTGGGCCAAATAGGATCACCCTTGGGTCAGAGCATAATATATAGAGAGGTTCACTGGCTCTTATTAGGGCACCCAAATTGGATCACGTTGTCTTAATTTGGTCAGCTAGGGTCCTAATGACTCAAATATTTCGTAAGATGCTGCATGCATATCAATTCATTTTATAACTCTTGAAATTATTTGCACCTTTCTTATATAATCTGGTGTAAAGAAAAAAAATTGAGTGCAGTATTAATTATATGAATCCAAAGTATGCTTTGAAGGAGAAAACTCTGGTATCAGCAAAAAAAGGCTTCGTTTGGCGAGATGGTGGCAGTCGTGAACGCAGTAGTCATGAACTGTTGATCATGTCAACCCCAGGGAGGGGGGGTTTGTAGTCGCCAGTAGGGGAGATCCAGGTTCGAGGTGGAGTTACGTTCGTGTGAGGCGTCAAGGTGGAGATTGTTAGGATCGTGACACCTCACGGATCCATATTCCCGAATTATCCGGATCGCGGCACGTCACCGATCCATGGGATCAAGGTTTTCCTATTCTAGCAAATCCTAACTTAGGAGAAATCCTATTATAGAAATTAGATTTTTGGGAGATTATTCTCCCCATTGATGAAGGCCGATTGGCGTTTTTCCATGTGTGGCCTGGGCATTCATGGCCATAGATTTCTCTCCTTATTTGGAGATTGATTTTTTGCCCTATTTATAGAGGCCGATTCATGGTGATGTTTGCGACCCAATTGAGAGCCAGCGAGAACAGAGAGAAGGAGTTCATTCGGAACAGGGGCGGCGCAGAGACTCAGGTGGCCGGAGTTCTTTCTTCGGCCAGAGGCAGCGCGCAGCGGAAGTTCCAGGCGTTGACTCCTTCGGCTTCAGGCGGCATTCAGGCCAGGCTTCAGCCGAGCGGCGGCAGTCCAGCGGCGACCGATTGGTTCTTGGAATCGACATCAGGCCGGCGACTCCATTGAAGTCCAGGCGGCGGGATTGGGAAGGAGGTAGTGTTGTCCAGGTGCGGGCGGCAGTCTCAGGCTTCGGCGAATCCAGGAGGAAGAAGATAGGCGATATCGCCAGGCGACAACAGCGGCGACGACATCAGTATTCCTCAATTTTTCTGCCATTTTCCCGTTTCTGTTTGACCGTGTATCGGTCATCGTTGTAACTCATGTAACCTCAGTTTATAGTGGATTTCCCGGCGCGCTCTCCCCGTGGACGTAGGAGTCCATCTCTGAACCACGTAATATCTCTTTGTCGTCTGTGCGTGCTTGAAATCTCGTTCCGTATTTTTTATTTTGCGGTATTGCTTGTGCTTGATTAAATTTCGTTGCGCTACCGCGGTACTCGATCTGATTTCATAACAATTGGTATCAGAGCTAGGTTCCGCGGGGGTGATCATCTGGACGTTCCGATTTTAGATTTGGGTCAACGGTAGGTGACGACATCGATTCGCTCCCTATCTTCTCAGATCTGATCCGTGAACATTATTCAGATTGCCCAGCAGCTCTGCGAGCAAAGCAAGGGCGGCAAAATTCGAGATCTCAAGGTACGACGGCAAGTCTAGGAGAGAGGTCTGACTGCCTCTCAGGCTACAAGACTCTGCAACATATGCTTTCCAAGCAATATCCTCAGATCCTGGTTTCTATAAAAAGGCTATAAAGAGCAGAGACTGCTCTCAGGGGAAAGCTAGGAAGGTCCAGTGGAGGAACATGACAAGTTTCGTGGCGAGGGAGTGCGCGCAGAGGAAAGGCCTTGGCGAAGGTAAAATCTCCACAGCTGTAAAGGAGAAGGGCAGAGAGTCGTCTCAGGAGTGCCCAGACACCGCAAAGGGAGTCATCTGGCTCAAAGGTCCCACCAAGGAACTTAGGATCACTCACGAGAAGGTGGATTTGCACAGTGAGAATTCGAGTGCGAGTCGTCTTGCAATAGACCCGGTCTATCGTACAAGAATAAAGCACGTCGGTTTGAGCCACCAGGAGTCGAGGGAGTTCGCTGGAGGTGGAGGCGTGAAGTTGCGGGAGATATCTACGAAAGAAAATGTTATGAGCATGCGAGAGAAATTAGTGAGAGGAGTCAAGTTCAAGAGCGGTCCTGACTTGGCTCAGACTGATGCATGTTGATCGTGATGACCCCAGGGAGAGGGGGTAGTTCGCCGGAGGGAGGAGATCCAAGTTTCAGGTGGAGTCTGTCGCATGAGGCGTCAAGGTGGAGATTGTTAGATTATGACACCTCATCGCGCCCGGATCGTTAGGATCGCGCCATGTCACCGATCCGTGGGAGTAATTCTTTCCTAGTTTAGGATTATCTCTATATAAGAATTATATCATTATGTGGAGAATATTTCTCAAGGATGCCTATCCTATTTTGGCCAAGCCTAAATTTAGTTATCTCTTATTTAGGAGTTTATTTCATATTGGTGGAGATGCATTCTCATCTTATATATATATGAGCCGGTTATAGCCGAAAATTGGAGAAATCTGATACATTCGCTAGTGACAAGGAGGAGGAGGTGCAGGAGGCTTCTGTGGGTCGTGCTAGCGGCGGCTTCAGCGTCGATCCAGACGGAACGACATCAGGAGGGTCAATCCAGGCGGGATCGACATTCGGTCGTGCTAGCGGCGGCAACTCCGGTCGATCCAGGCGGGATCGGCATCCGGTCGTGCTAGCGGCGACAACTCCGGTCGATCCAGGCGGGATCGGCATCCGGTCGTGCTAGCGGCGGCAACTCCGATCGATCCAGGCGGGATCGACATCCGGTCGTGCTAGCGGCGACAGCTCAGGTCGGTCCAGGCGGGATCGGCATCTGGTCGTGCTAGTGACGACAGCTCAGGTCGGTCCAGGCGGGATCGACATCCGGTCGTGCTAGCGGCAGAAAATCCGGTCGGTCCAGGCGGGATCGGCATCCGGTCGTGCTAGCGACGACAACTCCGGTCGGTCCAGGCGGGATCGGCATCTGGCCGAGCTAGCGGCGGCATATCCTGTCGGCTCCAGGTGGAGCGACATCTGGTCGGGCTCTATTCCGACCACCGTGATTCGGTCTCTGTGTAACATCTCTGTAACTCTTCAGTTTATCAGTGGATCTCTTCTGGCGCGCTCTCCCCGTGGACGTAGGAGCTCCTCTCCGAACCACGTAAATTTGTTTGTCGTCTGTGCGTGCTTGAAATCTCGTTCCGTATTTTTTATTTTGCGCTATTGCTTGTGCTTGATTATATTCCGTTGCGCTACCGCGGTAGTCGGTCCGATTTCATAACAATGAACCGCCGTTCGTGAACCGTCGTTCGTGAACGCAATAGTCATGAACCGTCGTTCGAGATTTTGGCTTAATCATTTGGGTTCTAGACTTAGGGCACATGAGAAAATTTTTATAATAAATTGTGCATTATTGATTTCTAGTGGGATCAATCTGAATAAGCCCCCATGTTAATTGCAACCTAATCTTTAACGACATACACGCATCTACACTCGACGCGTTATTTTCCTTCAGCAAGGTCTGCACATACTTGCATTTCTTATCGAAGAGATTTTTTGGTATGCTGAGCGTATCATACTTCTTGTGCAGAGAGCTTATTTCTAGTTGGAATTTTTTCAAATCCAGATGGATTAAGTACTTTCCAATTCTAATCGTAATTTTCAGTCAAATTTTCATAATTCCAAGTGAAAACACGCTCTGCATACGATAAAATTAGCCCCCATATAGTGACACATTTTTATTAACATAGTTAATATATCCACTCTTAAATGTAGCTCTTCGAGCAAAATAAGCATAGGTTTCTTAAAGATATAGCATGTGCTTGAGCAAAAAAAGTGCATATGTAATCGCTCAACGAAAAGATTTTTGATTCGGGCACAAGTAAAATATAGAGTTTTTGATATTTTTTTAATTCAAATAATTACAAAAATATATTAGAAGTGAAAAAAATCATCATAAAATAGTACTTGAAGGATTTTAGGCATCAAAAACAGTGCTTTACCCCGCAGTATAAAATATTTCTATTGCACAACTACTAATTTTACTGTATAATAAACTACGCGTATTCAAAATTGGATCCAAAATTCACAAATGGCTCGAGGACACGTAAGAGAAACATTTTTCCAAAAAGACAAAAAATACGTACCAAGTGCATATATTTTAATATACCAAACGGCGATTAACGGTTCCTAACCCTAGTTAACGATTACTAACCCAACAACTTTACACGTCCGATTTATATTATTATATCTCAACAATACACACACCGTCGATTCTCTCCATTTTCCGACGAATACACACACCGTCGATTCTCTCCATTTTGCCACGTGCATGACCGTAAGTCAATAGATCATTCAAACACGCTGCCTTCATTAATTTGTAACATTAAACTACTCGCCACCTCACCGCTAAAATCACTATAAAAACCCAGCCATATCAACCTGAATTCCACACCTGCAGCAACCAAGAAAACTAATAATCAGGATTAATTGGGAAGATGAGTTCAACCTGGTCGGTCGAAGTAGAGTCGCAGGCCCCGGCAACCCGCCTCTTCAAGGCCGCCTTCACCGACTGGCACAATCTCGGCCCCAAACTCCTCCCCGACGTCATCACCGGCATCACCGTCCTCTCCGGCGACGGCGCTCCCGGGAGCGTCAGGCAGATCAATTACTCTCCAGGTTCACTCATCATTTTTTTTTAATTTATATATATATACCAGTCACATGCACGGGGACGGGGTGCTCTCAGTGCCCCGCACGACACTACTACAGCCACGATATTGCCCCGATACGTGCGGCGGCGCTCCTGTTGGAGATCATATGGAGTCTGATATGGGCTTCTTTGTATCTCGCTTCTGTAACTGAAAAGAAATAGTGAAAATCCTAGTGCATCGGCCGTGGACATAGCCAAGGTTGCCGAACCATGTAATTAAATCTGTGTTTTCTGCGTTGATTTCTTGTTCTTTCTTCGTTGTTTTCGATCTTCGTTCCTAAGAGCTCCCGCCGCTCGTAAACCCCCTGGCGTTATACTCCGTCTGTCGCTCGTTTTTCCGTGTGCACCGGGGTTTGCGAATTGTATATGAGAAACTTTGCCTACATGAGAACACATAAATTAATGAAATTGAAATTTTTGTAATAAAAATAGGTAAAATCCAAAAGTTGAATATTTCACCAAATGGTCCCTGGTCTATAGTATAGATATAACCGTCGCATAATTCTCTCTGGTATACTTTATATAACCAACCGCTATAATTTTTATGGCTGCAGTGGTGCCTTTTAGCTTTGTGAAGGAGCGGCTCGACTTCATCGACCATGATAAGCTTGAGCTGAAGATTACGCTGGTGGAGGGCGGAGATTTGGGGAAGAAGCTGGAGTCCGCATCGTCCCACATCAAGGTGGAGCCGAAGGGAAAGGGATCCATCGTCAAATTGGTGGCGACGCATCAGGTGATTGCAGGCGCCGACGCCTCCGAGAATGTCGAGAAGGTCAAGAACGGCTTCGTCAAGAGCATCAAGGCGGTGGAAGAATACCTTCTAGCAAATCCCAGCACCTACGCTTAAAATCCATGCATGGTTACTAGCTAGAATAAGATGATCCTCAGAAGTTTTTCTTCTATGAGGATCGAGCTGCATGCTTGTATGAAGGCCAAGAGTTTGTGTGCTTGTGGTTTGTTTTTGAAATATGGTTGTATGCTTGTTATTATTATGAAGAGAAATAAAACAAGATAATTCCACAAAGAAGCCCCATAAGCTAACTATTTTGGGACAAAAATAAAATATATATATATGATTAATTAAATAAAATAACATTTTAGTATAGATATCATAAAAGTGTGAGTCATGCACGGTCCCCCGTGCAGCTAAAGACAGTATAACCTCGGACGTGACGGCATTTTCGACACTCAGTCCCCCGAGAGCATGATTGAAATCCTAAGAGCATTAATTAAATTAAGAATAAAGAGAAGAGATGATGATTGAATGGAGGGCTAAGATTGATTTGATGATCCACATCATTATTACGTATTTAGTAAAGATATATCTGTATATATTAGCATAAATAAAATAAAGCTACATTAATAAAATAATGTGTATAAAATAAAGGGCATTGTTATATATAGATCATGTTTGGCTATATACAAACCAATTTTTATGAGTTATTACGCGCCTTTTAAAAATACGATTTGTACATGCATTTTTAGGAAAAAGTGTTCAACACGAAAATTGTAGATCTCATCGAGATCTACAACTTTTGTGTTGAACACTTTTCCTAAAAATGCACGCACAAGACATATTGCCGCCCTGATCGTCAGTGGCGGACCCAGGATTTTCATCCGACCCGGGCACCATGTAAAAGATATAAATTTTTGATAATTTTTTTAATTCAAAATTATTAAAATTTATATTTCAAGTGCCAAAAAACGAAAGCAAACAACAAAAATTTAAATATATGCAATATTAATAATCAAAGTACATACCAATACCATTACCAAACTACTTTCCGTGGACCCATATTTTGGAAGCGTGTGATGATTGTCTCATTGCTAATATTTTTCACAATATCCTTCTCGATATAAGCAATTAGGCAATCATTCATCCACTCATCTCCCATTCTGTTCCGCAAACGAGTCTTTATTATCTTCATTGTCGAGAACGTCCTCTCAACTGTAGCAGTTGCAACAGGTAGTAGACATGCTAACTTCAGAAGTCGATAAACCAGCTGAAAATGATCATGTTTTTTTAGCTCCACAAATTTTTGAACAAGTCCACTAAGCCCTTCGACGTGAGAAAATGCGCTACTTGATCGCATATCTAGAATGTAAATGTCAAGCTGACCTTTAAGCAACTGCAAATCTAATTGATCAAAATCATATGGATATAGCTCTGCAAGACGAATCAATCTTTGCTTATCAAATCTAGCAAAATGTTCAGTTGGATCAAGACAAGAAATACAAAGAAGTAACTCAGTGTTTACTTCGTTAAAACGATCATTCAGCTCGCTTAATATCCAATCGATTACTGTATTAAAAATCTCAACTCGATAATGATGAAAATTTGTGGCATCTCTTGCATTTCTTCTTGATCTTCCGGCTTGAACGTATTTACTATCCATATTGGGAACTTCAATAACATGCTTTCCACAAAAAGAAGTAACTTCAAGAAAAAATGACTCCCATTCTAGTTCAATGTTTCTGAAATTGAATAACAATTGTTTTGACAATTGCACAAAGTTCATTGCATTAATAATATCTTGATCTTTTTTCTGTAATGCTTGTGACAATTCATGTGTCTTTGCCAAAATACCTTTCATTAAATGCAGAATAAATACGAAATCAAATGTTAATATACTTTTGATAATATTGGTAGCTGCTCCTCTCTAATTTCCATCTACTCCATCTACTACAATAATTTCAAGAACATCTATAATAGATGAGAACATTCGAATAAAATTCAACACAGTACCATAATGAGAACTCCATCGCGTGTCTCCCGCCCTTTTAATTTCCAATGGTTGATTTAAACCCCGGCCTGTCTCTAGATCTCCACAACCAAGTTCCCCGACAACTCTATCAATTTCAGCTGCTCTGAGATTGTCGCGACGTTTGCAAGAGCCACCCACAACATTCAATGCATTTTTAATTAAGAAAAGCATTTCTGCCACTTGAGAATGACCTTCTGCAACAGCTACTAATACTAACTGTAACTGATGAGCAAAACAATGAATATAAAATGCAGAAGCATTTTCTCGCATAATCAATGTTTTAAGACCTTTAAACTCTCCATTCATGTTGCTTGCCCCATCATAACCCTGACCACGCACTTTTGAGAAACTAAGCCCGTGCTTCATAAAAAGCTGATCAATAGCTCCTTTTAACGATAGTGCGGTAGTATCTAATACATGAACAAAACCAAGAAGTCGTTCAACAATAGACCCCTTTGTATCAATATACCGTAAAACAATTGTCATCTGCTCTTTAGTTGAAATATCACGTGATTCATCAACTAAAATTGCAAAACACTCTTCTCCAATATCCGTAATAATTGTTTTTGTTGTTTCACTTGAAATTGCGGAAACTATTTCTTTCTGAATCTTTGGTGCTATTAATTGACAATTACTTGGAGTATTTTTTTTCACAACTGCTTTAACATCATCATTATGTGAAGCAAGAAAATCTAATGATTGTAGAAAGTTTCCTTTGTTTAGTGATTCCTTCGACTCATCATGCCCACGGAAAGACAATCCTTGGCATAAAAGAAACCGAATGCAATCAATGGATGCACATAAACGAGCACGATATTCTACAATTTGTGTTTCCTCCTGTCTAGCAAATGCAATTTGAATACTTTGTTTTTGATCCATCAAATTGTCACACATCCTTTTAGAATCATTATGTGCACTATTGTGTTTTCCAGCATGTTTTTCAAGTATAGTTTTATCTTTCCAATATCTAAATCCACGACTAATAAAAGTTAGATCACAACCATTTTGGGGAAAAACGTAACAATACAAACAAAATCCTGCATCTTTAGCTTCGCTATACTCCAACCAACCATTAAATTCAGTGAACCAATCTTTATTAAATCTTCGAGCTTTTTGACCCATTACAGTTTGTGGAAATTGAGCTAAACGTGGCTGACATGGACCATTTTGTAAGTAATATCTTCGTACTGAATCGTGAACATTGGCCTCATAACTTGATATTGGTGGCCGCAAACCTGGATCTGTGGGTAAGTTCTCTAAGTTAAACTCAATTCGAGGTCTCTTGCACTCTACATTTTTTGATGTGGATTTTGAAAAAAACTTCTCCATCACAATTCACAGAATCACAACAACAACTGAATCCCTAACAATTGACATCATAAGCAAACACGAAATAAGAAATCATAATGAGAATTTGTGCACAACTTAAAACAACTATCAATTTGTTGATCTAATTTTATCTTGGAAAGTTGGAATGATCTGGTATTCAAACACTTGCCCAAACTACATCAACTAACAATTAAACAAGGAATTAGCAAATGCAAAAGATTTATACCTAGAAGTCCTGAGAGGTGAAGTCTCTTGAACTGCTGAAGTGAAGTAGCTCGAGATAACTAAGAAAGTTGGATTGTTTCCTGAAATCAGAATGTTATAGCCTAAAGGATCAGAAATTCAGAATGTTATAGGAATCACTCAATTCAGCGGCCATTCATGATCAAATATGATTTAACTCAAAATCAAAATGTTTCCGAAAATTCAGAATGTTTTAGGCTGAAATCAAAATGTTATACAGGAAAAGGAAATCTAAAAAACGAATCACTCGATTCAGCCATTCAGCCATTCAACCATTCAACCATTCAGGAAAAGGAAATCAAAAAAATGAATCACTCGATTCAGTCATTCAGTGATTCAGGCATTCAGCCACTCAGGAAAACTGGAAAAGGATTGTAGGAACATAGGATTTACCTCACAAATCAGACTCAATTCAACGGTCATTCAGGAAATGAGGAAAAGGAAGCTTTCTACGCCAGGAAATGAGGAAGAGGAAGCGCAGAAGTTGAGAACGAGGGCGTCTTCTTTCTCGTCGATGTGGAGTCGTCCTCTCGCTGTCTCGCAGACGCAGTCACGCAGGACGCCAGGACCAGGAGAGGGCGAGGAGAGGAGAACTGGAGAAGGGTTTGAAATGGCTTTTCTTTCTCAGCTTCTCGTCGCGGTGGAGTCGCTAGGGCACGCTGCCTCACTCTGCGCCGAGGAAAGGAGCGGGCAAGACCCTATTTCGCGAGAAAAATAGACCGGGCAGCGACTTCTGTAGCAGTTCGCGATAATTAAGACCCGGGCACGTGCCCGGGTGTGCTCATACATGGGTCCGCCCATGATGATCGTAACTATAGCGAATTTTTGACGAATTTTTGAAAATACGCCTTATCCATGCATTTTTAGAAAAAAAAATGTTCAACACTAAAGTTGTAGATCTCGACGAGATCTACAATTTTCGTGTTGAACACATTTCCTAAAAATGCATGTACAAGGTGTATTTTTAAAAGGCGCATAATAACTCATAAAAATTGGTTTGTATATAGTCAAACATGATCTATATATAACAATGCCCAAAATAAATTAGACATAATATAAAATTATGCGGTGACTAGCTGCTGCAGTAATATCAGAGAGATAATTAATAATGGTGCACAGCTGTTTATATTTATGTAACTATTCAAAAGATATAATAATTCATATGTATAACTTTTCGTTAAACAAGAAACTCTTCAATCTTCATAAAAGAAGCAACTTAGGGTCCATTTGGGGCGGCTTCCACGCTCCGGTGCGGCAGCAGACAGCCGCCGGTTGCGATGGAGGGAAGGGGCCGGGGCCGGGTTGGAGACTGAGCTTTTCGGAGGCGTTGGGGATAGGAGGGCTAGAGCGGCTTGAGGTCGTATCTGAGAAAGATCGGCTAAAGCCAACCGGTTCTTGGTGAGAAGAGTCGGTATAGAAAGCAAAAAGAATATTTCATATTTCGCCTTCGATATATAGCGTCATAAAAATTACATTTTGTACGTAATCAAATATTATATATGATAATCATGTCTTTTCTTATTTGTTTTAATTAATTTACTACTCTTTACTTTTGATTCACTCTCATTCAAACAAAATATCAAAAAATTTCTATAAAAATTGAGCTCGCCAGTGTGCGTTTATTTCTCCGCCTTCCGGCGGCATTTGGTGACTTAATTTCCTAATAAGATTCAATAGACATGCATTTTTATAATAATTTATTGAATCAAAGCTTAACAAATTCACAAACTTTGTGCACTAAATATTGTTTTAAGAGTAGTTTGTCTACATTTCGTCTTTGTGGTGGGACCGTCTCTGCGCGGTGACGCTTTGTGTGTCGGTCTTCCCTGCCCTTGAAGATTAGTATATAATTACCTTACATGAATCTTTTTATAAGGAATAATGTTATACATACCTAAAGTCTACCTAAACGCCACAAAAAATGGGCCCCACAGGTCACAAAAACACCCGATTTTATGGTTTTTTTGCGCCAAACCCTAAAGTCGGGTGTTTTTGTGCCGAGTGGGCCCATTTTTGTGATTTTCACCCTAACCCTAGAAGAATCGGGTGTTTTTGTGACCTGTGGGGCCCATTTTTTGTGGCTTTTAGATAAACTTTAGGTATGTGTAGTATTGTCCTTTTATAAGTGTTTATAGGATTTTTCCATTCAATATTATAAGATTTGTGGTTTTCTTGGGCTTAAATTCTTCATGGAAATTTTTTCAATTCCCTTATTATTGAAAGATGACATCAGCTATCTTTCTAAAGTTTTAATGGGATACCTAACCTTATCATAATTAGTCATGATGGTCGGCTTATCAATTATGATATTTTAATTGATCATGGTGAGTGTCATCGAACAACTGTCATCGATGTTATTTTCGATCTCTCAAAGCCGATTTTGTGAATTTAAAGGAAAAACGGATATAACGGGGATCAAAAAACTCCCCGTTATAATATCTCGCAAGTTAAGGACGGCGGATAATATCTTAGGAAATTAAACATGGGAACCATCGGTTGAGGGACACCAATATTTTCCTTTGTTGGCTTGACTTTGGAAGGTCGAGGAGTGTCCTTTTTCTCGTAGGTTTTTGTCTTGCTTGTTTCTGTCTTTTTCTCTAGATGATCATCTTCCTCTGCTGCACGAGTTGTTATATTTTTTTTGGTTCGGATCCCTTATTCGGATTCACCGTTTATGGATATTGTTGCGGATCACTCAAGCCTCCAGCCGCGCAAGCACGCGCGGGTACGGCCCGCGTGGGTGCGGCTCGTGCGCGAGCACGCGGCAGCCCGCGCAGGCACGCGGTCGCCCGTTCCCTCCACGCGACTCCCCGCGCCTCTTGTGCGCCCGTTCGCCCGCCTCTGTGGAAGTCGGACCTTTCACCCTCACGCTCACCTTGGCACCGCCATCGTCGCCGCCAACCTCCGCACCCGAATTCACTCCGCCATCGCTCACAAATGCAAGTCGTAAAGGTAAAATCTTATCGCTCTCCGTGCGTTCCAAGCGTAGGATTTGGGTGGCAAATGATGGGTTCCCCCCTATTTATGGGAAAAATAATAACTCCCGCGCACCGGATCCCATTCCCGCGCGCTAGATCCCATTACGGCACGGCGAATCCCGAAACCACCGCACACCGATTCCCACTCTCCCGCACCGGATCCCACTACCACGCGGCGGATCCAAACCACCGCGCAACGATCCAAAACCACCTCGCGCGGGATCCCAACCGCCCCGCGCGGGATCCCAACCGCCCCGCGGCCGGCCCCCCTTTGGCCGGTCCCCCTTTTGGCCGACCACCCCTTGGCGGTCGGCCACCCATGGCCGGTCACCGCCGTCGCCGCCGTTGATCGCCCGGTAACCACCTTTGTGGTTGGATCGTTCTCCACCATCCGATCTTTACGGGCCTCCGCGGCCCTTCGATCGTCACAAACGATCTCGGCCCTCCGTTTGGTGGTTATCCACGGTAACCACCGTAACCACCATAACTTCCACTCCTCAGCCTATAAATACCCCCTATGCCTCCTTTCAGAGGGGGGCTTGCTCATCTTCTCCTCCTCCATCTCTCCCCCCTTTTGAGACTTTCTCTCTCTCCGACCGGGAAAATCCTCCTACGGATTTTCTCTCTCCTCCTTCTTCCTTGCGCGCTCACAAGCGCGCTTCCTCCTTGTGCGCTCACAAGCGCGCTTCCTCCTTGCGCGCTCACAAGCGCGCGTCCTCCTTGCGCGCTCACAAGCGCGCGTCCTCCTTGCGCGCTCACAAGCGCGCTTCCTCCTTGCGCGCTCACAAGCGCGCGTCCTCCTTGAGCGCTCACAAGCGCGCGTCCTCCTTGCGCGCTCACAAGCGCGCCTCCTCCTTGCGCGCTCACAAGCGCGCCTCCTCCTTGCGCGCTCACAAGCGCGCCTTCGTGTGCTCCGCTCAAAGCGCGCCCCCGTGCGCTCAGCTCCAAGCGCGTCCCCGTGTGCTCCGCTCCAAGCGCGCCTTCGTGCGCTCCGCTCCAAGCGCGCCTTCGTGCGCTCCGCTTCAAGCACGCCTTCGTGCGCTCAAGAACAAGCACGCCTCCGTGCGCTCAAGAACAAGCACGCCTATGTGCGCTCAAGAACAAACGTGACAGCCACCGTCAAGACCAGCACTCCAAACTCCTCTCGCGCAGCAGGAGACAAGCCACAGAGACAAAGACACCCAGAGCGCAACATTCCCCTCTGCAGCAGGCAGAAGACTTAGCTCCGTGAGCGGCGGCCTGTCACCCTCCGAACACCTCTCACTCTCTCTCTCTCTCAACAATTGTAACGAGAGGCGGTCTGTCGCCCTCGAGTTCTTCAAAAAAGCTCCGTACAACCAACAAATAGTGGAGGTTTCGGCCGACACAGACCCGGCCGCGTGGTTTTTCACCCAGTTGACGGGTTTTCCACGTTAAAAAAATTGTCTTGTCATCTTTCCCTTTTTCTGTGACTGTTTGCGTGCTCGAACGCTCCCGGGCTAAGGCGGTCCAATTTAATTCGGTCTACTGGAGCCTTGAGTGATCCGCAACAGATATATATATATTATATATGGTAATTAATAAATCTGATTTAGGTTTTGAATCAACCCACCACCGTGAGATAGCTTATATAAAGAGGTAGCCGGCCATGCCTTAAAAGATGAATTATCAGCCGCATGGATTGAACAGGAGCCGCCTGGGAGAAATCATTTGGAGCCGCTTGGGAGGAAACTAGCCGCCCACTTCTCTCCCTCTTTCTCTTTCTTGTGCACGTGCGGAACCGCCGACCTCAAGATTTGTCGCCGGTCTTGGAGTGGAGCGTTTCCGCCGGTCTTGGAGGATAGCCGCCGGCGTTGGGGAGAGTTGTCGTCGGGCTTGGTGGAGATCGTCGTTGACATTGAAGGCTTGTGTGTGTGCAGTTAGCCTTGACGACGTTTGATCTCGGTGGTGGCGTTTGGTCTCCGGTGGCGGCGTTGGTCTCCGGTGGTGGTTGCGGTTGAACGTCGGACCTCGACGTTGAAGGTTCGGTGAACCTTGTGCGTCCGCTAGGCGGATTACAGTCCAGATTTTCTACTCGGCCGCGTATCGTGCGCGTCCGACGCATCTGCGGTATTTCACCGGACGGTCATTTCTTCTCCTATTATTTTCTTGTAATTGCATTTATATATATTGTCTGAATTAATATATATATTTGTGGTTGTGCGCCGATGGGTTTTGCCGGGCGCAGTTTTGATCTTATTTTGTATTCTTGTTACCTGCATTATTTTATAGCTGTGCATGCGTTTGTACCGGATTTTACAACACGAGTATCCTTATTGTTGGTTTCCCAAAATCCCAGAACATGGCGTCGTTCCGGGATGAAGAACCCAACTCCCACCTGGGATTTCGGCGCACCTCTAGTAACCGCCGTGCCCGGCTGCTCCGTCAAAGGAAGCCTTAGGGTCTGTTTGGGAGAGCAGCGGCGGCAGAGAAAGGAGTGGTTGCAAATGGAGTTGCAGGAATCTGGCTATTGCAAATGAAGATCTGTTTGGATGATCTCTATTAGTTTTGAACAGTTTGACAAAACAACGGTGCGATGTTTATGTCAAAAGAAAATGTTTTGAAAAAATTGTTGAATTAGATAAGTAAACATATAAACTCACATACATACACACATACAAGAACACAAATATAAACACACATACAGACACAAACACATACATACTCACATAAACAAAACAAAGTGAAAGAAGTTTTTGTGAAATCGGATCGAGTTAAGCCGCGGTTGTAACTGTTGACGCCAGGAAAATCCTGACCTCAAGATTCGGACCGATGCAGCCCGAGGTTACTGATCCTGCGGTCCAGCTCCACGGCTCGGATAGCTAAAATAGGAGAGAGAAAATGACTAAGCACACCCCAGGTGCTCCAGCAGGGAGGTCCCACCACATACCCGGAAGTTTGGGAGAAACTTCCCCTCCGCAACCAAAAGCTGGGCGAGGTACTAGACGGGCATGGATTTGGCGAGTATCCAACTTGGGGGGACCTCGACCACTTCCCAAAAGTCTGCCTTTTCTAGTACCCCCTGGGGGTCTATTTATAGAGAAATCCTAGGGGGGGGGGTACAGGCGAGTATACTGCCTCTGCTCGCGAGTTACAAGGGATACTCGCCCATACTAGCGAGATACTCGCCCATACTCGCGAGATACTCGTCCAAGCTCGCCTCTGCTCGCCCCTTGCTCGCCATACTCGCCCCTTGCTCGCCATACTCGCCCCTTGCTCGCCATACTCGCCCCTTGCTCGTCATACTCGCCCCTTGCTCGCCATACTCGCCCCTTGCTCCTGCTGGCTGAGTTGCCTTGTGTCTTGGACTGTCGGCTCCTGTGCTGACCCTTTGACCTTGACTTCAGCCTACGTGGCCTTGAATGGGCCTACCCTCGGAGAATGAGGGATGTACAGTAACATCCCGATTCGAGCTAGACCCCTTGTGCGCGTTTTTGAGTCGAGCGAGTTGACTCGAGCTCGTGGTGTATTGGGGGCCCGGCTTGCACCTGAGCCGGAGGAGTGCACTCGACGAACGCGGCGAATACTGATGATGCATAATTTGACCTAAGTTATTAATAGGGATATTCAAATATTATAATATATATATATATTGTTAATTTTATCGTTAAATCGTATCTTTTTATAATTATATCCTAACCACGCCTATTTTACTATTTTTGCAGGATCCCGGGACAGTTGCATTATCATTTCTAAAGAGCACGCCTTTATTTAAGGCGTGCCAAACTAAATATCGAGTGCAGCAATGTTACCGTGTTACTGAACCATATTCAAGAAGAGAATGAAGCCCAAATGGTCCGATGAGATATTTTCTCTTAAGTATGAAAGAGGCTAGCCACCTTTGACTATGAATTCAGCATGTGTTCATGAAGGAAGCTTCTTGGAAAGAGAGAAAGCTAGCCAACTTTGATCATACTTTTCAAAGCATGTATCTCATGACCAATGTGAAAAGGAGTAGCCGTCATTGACCTTTAAAACAAACATGTGTTTTTGACCAAGGGAAGCTTCATGAAGCTTCATCCTCATGTCATCTATCATCTCTACCTCCTTGGTTTTGGCCCTATAAATAGGCATGAAGGAAGAGGGAGAGGCATCATCCTTCCTCCTTCATTTGAGCCTTCTAGAGAGTTGTTGGGAGTTTATTTTTAGAATATTTTAGCTTAATGTTTTCATGCTTAAATGTTCTTGCAATCTTTTTTATCGTACTTGTAATCTTTTTGCAATCTCTCTTTGTAGTGTCTTTTTGCCCTTTTGTGGGCTCCAGAAATAAAATAGTTTGCTATTCCTTTTCTTTCTCTCTCTGTCTTATTATACATATTCTTAACATGATTTTCATTTCCTACATTATTATGAGTAACTAAACTTTGTTTAGTGCTTGATCAAGACGATCCGAGGAATGGAATGATCTTCTCTTCTTACTTTAATTTCTTTTTCTCTTTGAACGAATGCTTAGGATTTACCCTTGATTAATATTTAGTAAGATCATATTATCGATATATGATTTTCACGTTTGTTTCCGTATTCTAGTAGCCGAAAGGATCGTGTGTACGGATCGATCACTCACGGGTAAAGGGAGTTGAATGCAATTCTTGAAAGAGGACGACGTAAATTTCCTGGATTGGAGTCAAATCCAATAGCGGGATTCACCACGTAAAGCGAACCTTAGGGGTTTCGATTGGAGAACGAAAGTTCGGTCGATCAACCTAAACTCAGTTGGGCGTAGGCTTGAAAGAGGTGCGCTCATATTTCGCGAATCTCCACGGTCCAAGTATTTCCGTTAAAGTGATTGAGAAATTTATTTATTTGATCATTTCATTCCGAGGTGAGTCGAGATCGAGTGCTAGTCTTTTTTATATAGTCTAAACCACCTCTTTTAATCATAATCTCTCTTTTTGCAAAACCAACTCAAAATCTATTTGATAGGATAATAGCAAGTTCTTTGAAGTAGAAGTATTCGATGTTGTTGAAACCGCTTTCTCGGTCTCGAGTGGAGCTCGGGGCCCTCACCGAAATGAGGGGCAGCTAGCCCTTACCGGTCCCTCGGGAGAGGTAAGGTTGATGACTCGAGCTAAGAACGAAGACCCTAGTCTCAGCGAGGAGGTCCCTCCACTAACCCGGAAGATCGTTGAGCGCTTCCCCTCCCAAGCCAAAGCTAAGACTCGGGCACCTTGGAGAGCTAGAGAGCTCAAACCAAAGCGACCTAGGAAGAGAAGAGCTCAAAAATAAAATGAACCGCCTCCTTCCAAGGTGCCCTTTGAGGTCTATTTATAGATTTTAGTTTTGTGGCCTGTCAATAACCAAATCCCGCTGTCCATTCTCACTATCCGCACACCGGATTGGTCTGCTAACAGCCAAATTCCGCTGTTCGGAGAGGCTAAACGCAGACCTCCGGGGGCCTCTTGGTAGAAATCCCTTCCTGGACTTTTACGGGGCGAGCCAGCCCGCTTCGCGACCTCCCTCGCGAGTGGAGCTCGCGAGCCTCTGGGTCAGCGAATCCCAGAGGTATTATCGACACATTACATGGCTCGCTCGCCTGCACCTCCTCGGCGAGTCCCAGGATGGCTATCCGCTCTCACTCTAGGCGGGCTCGCCTAGCGAACTCCTTCCTCAATCGGTTGGGCTCGCCAATTGCGACCCGGCCAAGCCCCAAAGTGGCTATCCGCACCCCAAAATGGCTAACTGTACCCCAAAATGGCTAACTGTACCCCAGGTGGGTCTGCTAACAACCAAGCTCCGCTGCTTGAGACCGTTACGATCGGAGCTCTCGCCTGCCTTCTCGCGGATCCTGTCCGCGACCCCTCCTCGCGGGGGTTGCGTTGCGAGAACCCCGCTGAAGGAGCTCTCGCGAGCTCTCTCGCGAGTGCCGCCAGCGGCAGCCCCTTTGGAGGGTTGCCTTGCGAGGACCGCGCCAGCCCATGGTGGTGGTCTGCTGAGGTCTCGTCGCTCTTAGCGAGGTCTGGATCTCACTAAAATGGTGGTTGATCTTAGCGAGGTCTGGATCTCGCCACTCCCGTCTCGCTTGATTTCTTTATCCGGCGAATATCGGGGTTGTACACAATCCCCGCTCTTCGCGAGGACTAATGTCTTCGCGAAGAATCGTCCAACCCCTGATATTCGACCGCTCCTGGATGACCTGTCATTAATCTTTTGTGGGACCCACCATGCAGGCTATAAATATCATCACGAACCCCCATGGGTGCGCGTCGCTTCTTTTCCTTCTTTTGCCGTTCTAGCTGCCGGGAGATGCCGATTTCCGAAGAGGCAGAGGCTCGCCTGAGGGCGATGAGAGCCGGCGGGCTACCTCCCACGACCAGGGTACCCGCCTGGATGAACCGGCAGCCTCCTGCCCAGTCGCCAAAAACCAAGAAGGCGAAGGCGGTTCGCCTCTCTGGAGACGACTCCGTGACGCTGGACTCCTCCCCGGATGATCGCCGCCCCGCGAAGGTATGAGTTGTCCGAATTCACGTCTATAAATTGCTCTTCATTCGTTTTCACCCGCAGGATACCTTGCCGAGCGAGATTTGTGAGGAACGTGCCGAGGTGTCTCGGAAAAGCCCTCAGGTGGACATGAATCTCGCAGGAAAAGACATCACTGGTACGATCTGGATCTCGCATGCTGTAATATTCATGTCTAAACATATGATCTCTGTTACTATTTTCTTACAGTCCCGCCTCTGAAGTCCCCGATCCGCCCGTCGTCGCGACCCCCATCTCCGCTGCCTCCAGATAAAATCGTAGAGAAGCCCGGGTTCCAGCTCCTCACGAGCGAGGAGACGGGTGGCCCCGCACCGCCAAAGATTCCCCCGACCAACAGTACAGCTCATCCTGCCGGACTGGGCAAATCCCTCTACCCCCATTATGGAAACGTGTTTCAGGGCCGTCCTTCGGGTTCTCGCCCCCCTCTAGGTAAGTGTTATGACCTCGCCGACAGTTTACGTGATCTTTCGCTCATTACCTGACCTTTGGAGATCTCGCAGATTCTGCCGAGAACCCGCACACCGATTCTGAACTGGGAGACGACGAAATGTCCCCCCTTCCTGATCAGGTGGAAGATTTCTTAGGGGATCCGCGAGATCCTGAGATGATGAAACGGCGGGCCGCGGAGCTTTTGCGAAAGCACGGGCGAATGTTGATGGATCTCAGCATGCAGGCGAGACGGGACAGGGAAGCTGCCGAGGATAGACATGCGGTCCTGATGGAGGAATGTGCGAGGCTTCGTCAAGCGAGACACCGTGATCAGGATGAGATCGCCTCGACGCCGGAGGTACACATAGCGAGGATGAGGGACTACGCCTTTCTCACGGATCGGGAGGGTCGTTTGGCGGAGGAATATTTTAACTCTAGGGCTCCGCCGAGGTCAGGGTCGCGGGGTGGTGGTCGGTGGAAATGGCTCCCCCACGATTCCCGCTAGTTGTTATGGATCTAATTGCAATGGATGTCGCTTGTTGTTAGAATATCTCGCTACTGTGGGTGACTTGCGTAATTGCCATTTATATATATTGGCTTTATTTCTATTGACAATAAGTTGTATCTGTTCTTTATGACTTCTCGCTCGGCTGCTGGCTAGTCTGCTTTATTTCACATTACATTGCTCGTGCGAACCCTCTATTTTTGCCAAAGATATGTCTTGAAAGTGTTGATTACGCTAACCCTGCAGGTATTTATCCCTCGCGGACATGACCCGATGTTTTTTGTTGATATGCGTGCTCGCCGGCGCTTGGACTTCTTCCCGCCTTTTTGCTTTTGCTATAAATAAGCGGTGTTTATCGAGCCAACCACCGCATTTATTCTTGATCCTCTTCTTCTCCTTTTGCAGAGCTCTCGCTATTTCTCGTTCTCGCCTTTTTTCGCTTCTCGCAGGTTCGCAAGATGGGTGGTGATGCGGAATCGGAGGGACGGCGAAGGATTGCGAAGGCCTTCGCCGAGCACGGATTCTTTAACTGCAACCTAACAGACGAGGAGTATTTCAGCGCGGTCGCTGATTACGTCACCCCCCCATTCGAGGCGCGCCGCCCCAGCGAGGATGACACGATCAACGATCCGTTGGTCGACGAGTTGGCCATCCCCATCGCCCACTTTGCGGTTGGTTTGCGCCTTCCCTTGTGGCCGGAGGTTCGCCAGGTAATCCTCGCTCTCGCTTACCTCTTACTCATTTTGACACTCTAGTCTCGCTCGCCGCGTGAATTAATCTCGCTCTCTGTCCTTAGGTGCTCAAGCACTACGGCGTAGTTCCCGGTCAGCTCACACCCAACGCCATGGCGGTGATTACTGCCTTCGCTTGCTACCTCCGCGAAGAGCGAATAGAGTTCAGCCTTCCCGTCTTCAGGAAGGCGTTCTCCTTCCGCGCCTACAAGGATGGGACCGCGTATTTTGTGGGTACGGGCCCGAAAGTGGTTGAGACTGTCAACAAGGCCCACTTCTGGGCCCAAAAGTTCGTCATCGTCAGGGGGAACTTCGGCAACGTTCCCTTTTCGCCGGTCCAACATGGCGAGACCACCTATCGGCCCACCGCCCTGGGCGGGCATGAAGCCCTCCTCCATCAATTCCTAAACAAGAAGAACTTCGAAGTCGCCTACCTCCGCCAAAACCTGGACACGTTGCTCCCGGTTCTCGCCGGAGAAGGTATGGATTTTTGCCTAATATGTCCGCCTCAATTCGCAAGTTTGTCATATTAATGCACCTGTTTATAGGCGAGCGAGATCTCCCCCTCCGTCCCCCTTACGCGAGCAACCGGAAACCTGATGCTCTCATGTCCCTCGCTACCATGGGGGCCGAAGCTTGCCGAGGCGAAGCCACCCCGGCCGAGCACCCCTCTCGCAAGAGGCAGGGAGCTTCCGGTGGTCACGGCGCGCCCCCAAAGTCTCCGCCAAAAAAGAGAAAGAAAAGCGCAGCCTCGCTTGCTGCACCGAAAGGTAAGGAGCCTCGCGAGGCTGCCTTTGATGAGTTTGACCTTACTGGTCTCTCGGTGGGCGAGGACGAAGAGCCTGGCCAGGAGCCGACCAGGACCTCGGTCCTCCCTATCCCGGTGAATCATTACAATTTCGGGCTCGGCCAGAGGCGCCGAGACGAGACTGGCGAGCCCCTTGTGACTTGGAAACCAGAGACCAACCGGGTGGACATTTCTTCTATCCTCCCCTCTTGGGTGGAGAAGGAGACCGTCAGTGGCCACGCCTTCGATTTCTCATTCGCTCTCTACGGTCGCGAAGACGCGGGGTCCTACAAGGATGAGACTGCGAGGACTCTCGCCTATGAGAGCGCGAGGTCCCAACTGCGCTCTGCTGAGCTCGCCCACATGACGGGGAGGCGCTGTCTACAGCTTGAGCTTCAGAACGTGGAGCTCGCGAGGGCCTACCAGGGAATCCTTGCCGAGAACACGCAGCTGAAGGAGAAGCTCCTCGCCGCGGAGGGTGGGGTGGTGAGTTATCTATACCTTAACTTCCTTTTTCTCTTAGCCCTTTCATCTCTCTAACCGGACCTGCTAGCAGGATGTCGAGGACGCCGGGAGGGCCAACGCTCGCATCAAGGATCTGGAGAGCGAGGTGACCGGGTTGAAGGCTTTGAACAGCGACCTTACCCGTGCCGTTGTCCCCCCCTCGCCTCGTCGTGTAAAGGAAGACCGGCGAGCGCGAGACGAAGAAATCCGCGTGGGGTCGATAGAGTCGGCTCGCTACATTTTCTCGGTGGCGAAGGCGATTGGCCTCTTGGCGGACGACGCAGCTGACATGACCCTGGAAGACATCGTTCCAGAGCTCTTCCTCCCCCTCCCGCCAGTGAAGGACAGCGATGATGAAGAAGGATCCGCAGGCGATTCCTGAGGCTCGCCGACTTTCTCATTTTGTGTTGTAATTTTTGATTGGCGAGGTTGCCAAGAAGTTGTAACCAAACGCTAAAGTGTTGAATATAAATTTTTGCTTTGCTCATCGTCTCGCCCCCTCTCTTTTTTTTGTATTGTTATTTTTATGTGTTGAATGTCCCGCTATTGTTTATCTCATCCTTCGCTTTCGCGGAGGTCATTCTCGCGCCGCACGCTATTGGGTAGGTGCGCTCCGGACGCTCCGGCTGCTTGGATCTCTCGCCGTTTGCCTTAGGCTTGTTGCGCTTTTGGGTATCTGTCTCGTAGGGTATTTTTTCTCTTGGCGAGAACTCGCCTCTTACCTAGTGCAGGCGACCTTTCTGCCGAGGACTAGATGTTTGGGATCGTATGAGATTGATCCTCGCTACTTGCGTAGTATTATACGCCTTTCTTGGCCGAGCGAGCATGTCCGACGAGCGAGACGGTTTGCCGACAAAAGACGTCAGCTTACCATTTCTCCCGAAACCGCCCGGAACCCCCCGTCTAGATGAGAGCCCGGGAGCGGGATCGATCTGGAGCATTCCAGCTCCAAAGTATCCAACCTTGCCAGCCTCTCCAGAGATCAACCAGAACCCCCCGTCTGGGTGAAAGCCCGGGAGCGGAATCGATCTGGGGCATTCCAGCACCAACATATCCAACCTTGCCAGCCTCTCCAGAGATCAACCAGAACCCCCCGTCTAGATGAGAGCCCGGGAGCGGAATCGATCTGGGGCATTCCAGCACCAACATATCCAACCTTGCCAGCCTCTCCAGAGATCAACCAGAACCCCCCGTCTAGATGAGAGCCCGGGAGCGGAATCGATCTGGGGCATTCCAGCACCAACATATCCAACCTTGCCAGCCTCTCCAGAGATCAACCAGAACCCCCCGTCTAGATGAGAGCCCGGGAGCGGAATCGATCTGGGGCATTCCAGCACCAACGTATCCAACCTTGCCAGCCTCTCCAGAGATCAACCAGAACCCCCCGTCTAGATGAGAGCCCGGGAGCGGAATCGATCTGGGGCATTCCAGCACCAACATATCCAACTTTGCCAGCCTCTCCAGAGATCAACCAGAACCCCCCGTCTAGATGAGAGCCCGGGAGCGGAATCGATCTGGGGCATTCCAGCACCAACATATCCAACCTTGCCAGCCTCTCCAGAGATCAACCAGAACCCCCCGTCTAGATGAGAGCCCGGGAGCGGAATCGATCTGGGGCATTCCAGCACCAACATATCCAACCTTGCCAGCCTCTCCAGAGATCAACCAGAACCCCCCGTCTAGATGAGAGCCCGGGAGCGGAATCGATCTGGGGCATTCCAGCACCAACATATCCAACTTTGCCAGCCTCTCCAGAGATCAACCAGAACCCCCCGTCTAGATGAGAGCCCGGGAGCGGAATCGATCTGGGGCATTCCAGCACCAACATATCCAACCTTGCCAGCCTCTCCAGAGATCAACCAGAACCCCCCGTCTAGATGAGAGCCCGGGAGCGGAATCGATCTGGGGCATTCCAGCACCAACATATCCAACCTTGCCAGCCTCTCCAGAGATCAACCAGAACCCCCCGTCTAGATGAGAGCCCGGGAGCGGAATCGATCTGGGGCATTCCAGCACCAACATATCCAATCTTGACACAGCAGCAGTCAGAAACACAACGAACGAAAGTAAGATAATGATTGAATTGACATAATAAAGTTTTTAAGGGTAGAATCGTTTCAAATCATCCCCACTTCGAGCTCGGTCAAGGGACATCCCTTCCACATCCTGGAGGTGATACCCCCCCGACTTGAGCACCTCGCTTATAATATACGGGCCTTCCCAGTTTGGGTTAAGCTTACCCACTGCGGCCCCTCTTCCGGCCGCATCGACCTTTTTCAGGACTAGGTCCCCTTTCTGGAAGTGCTTGATCCGGACATGTTTGTCAAAATATCGGGCCATCCGCCGCTTGACCTCTTCCTGCCTGATGGTGGCCAAGTCCCGGAGTTCCTCCACCAGGTCCAAGGACAGCCTCTGTTCTGCATTATTACCCTCTAGCCACTCTTCATCCCCTTCGCTCGCAGCGGTCACCCGGGGGGTCTTCACTTCAAACTCTATGGGGAGGACGGCCTCTGACCCGTGAGAGAGCTTGAATGGAGTCTCCCCGGTGGCGGTATTCGGAGTAGTCCTAATGGCCCAGAGGACGGAGGGTAGTTGTTCTACCCAACTTCCTCGTAGGTTTTCCACTTTCTTTTTGAGCAGGTTGACGATTATCTTGTTCGCGGCCTCCACTTGCCCATTGCTCCTTGGGTGGTGGACCGAAGCGAACCTGAGGTCAATGCCGAGCTGGGTGCAAAAGCTAACAAATTCTTCACTTGCAAACTGTGGCCCATTGTCTGTTACTATGGCTAGTGGGAGCCCGTGCCTGCAGATTATTTCCCCCCACACAAAATTCCTTACAACCTGAGAGGTTACCTTAGCTAGCGCCTTCACCTCTACCCACTTGGAGAAGTAGTCAATCATGACTAGCAGGAACTTCCTCTGACCGCTGGCTTGGGGGAAGGGGCCGACCAGGTCTAACCCCCATATGGCGAAAGGCCAGGGAGCCGTGATGGTCCGGAGTCTCTGAGCGGGGAGGAGTTGGAGCGGAGCATAGAGTTGGCACTTCTGACACTTTCTTGTGAACTCTGCTGCATCCTTGCTGAGAGTGGGCCAGAAGTAGCCTTGTCTCAACACCCTCCCTTCCAGGGTCCGACTCCCGGAGTGACTGCCGCACTCCCCGGAGTGGATTTCTTCCAGCACCCTCGGGACCTCCTTCTCGGAGACACAACGAGCCAGGAGTCCCGAGAGAGTCTTTCTATATAGGCCCCCTGCATGCAAAGAGTAATAGGCGGACTTATTCCTGAAGTGCCTCTTGTCCACATCCTCTCCAGGGAACTGCCCGGAGGATAGGAAGGTGATGAATGGATCCATCCATGAGGCCTGCTGATCCACTTCCATCGACTCTCCCTCTTCGATAGAGGGCCGGAAGAGTTCCGAGGTAGTACCCCCTGCCCGAGGACCGAACTTGGCTAGGAGGTCCGCCTGGGTGCTCTCCTCCCTCGGCACATGTTTAATCGAGAAGGTGCGGAACTGTCCGATGACCCCCTTAACCTTTTCCAGGTATAGCACGAGGGTTGGGTCCTTTGCCTCGAACTCTCCTTTGATCTGGCACGCTACCACCATGGAATCCGTGGAGACCTCCACGTCCTGCACACCCAGTTCTTGGGCCAATCGAAGGCCCGCTATCACTGCTTCGTACTCCGCCTGGTTGTTGGTAATTGGAAAATGGATGTTCAAGGCTTGCTCAATCCGAGTCCCCTGAGGACTCACTAGGACTATTCCCCCCCCGAAGGAGTGTTTTCCCGACGCTCCGTCCACCAACATCTTCCATGCTTCCGGGGAAGGTGGCTCGTGCTCCTCCACTTCGGCCGCGTAGTCGGCCATGAAGTCTGCCACTGCTTGAGCCCTGACGGATGTCCTGGGTACGAAGGTGATATTGAACTCGCTTAATTCCACGGACCACTTTGCCAACCTTCCTGAGTGTTCCACCCCTTCCATGATTTTGCGGAGCGGATGGTCGGTCACCACTTTAATTGAATGGGCTTGAAAGTAAGGCCGGAGCCTCCGGGCCGATACCACCAAGGCGAAGGCTAACTTTTCTAGGATTTGGTATCGGAGTTCCGCCTTCTTCAGCGCTCGACTAACATAGTAGATCGGGAACTGTTTCTTCCCCTCCTCTCGGATTAGCACGGAACTTACTGCCTCGGATCCTACCCCTAGGTATAGAGATAGGTCCTCTCCCGGTCTCGGTCCCTGGAGTAGAGGGGTTTTAGTGAGCTGTTCTTTCAGGGCTTGGAAGGCCCTCTCGCACTCCGGGGTCCATTCGAACTTCTTGTTTCCCCGCAGTACTTTGAAAAAAGGTGCACATTTCTCTCCCGCCTTGGAGAGGAATCTACTGAGCCCAGCCAATTTCCCTGTAAGGCTCTGGACCTCCTTCGGGTTCTTCGGCGACTCTAACTCCATTACCGCTTTAACTTTGTCCGGGTTGGGCTCCACTCCCGTGGGGGTGAGCAAATGGCCCAGGAACTTCCCTCGGCTTGCCCCGAAGACACACTTCAAGGGATTGAGCTTCATCTTGTACCGCCGCAGGGTCCCGAATGTCTCTTCGAGGTCTCGGAGGTGGGTCCCGAGGTCTCGGCTCTTAACCATGAGGTCGTCGACATAGACCTCTAAATTTCTTCCTTTCTGTTCGCGGAAGACCCTATCCATCATCCTTTGGTATGTTGCCCCGGCGTTCTTGAGCCCGAAGGGCATCATCTTATAGCAATAACATCCATCCCCCGTGATGAAGGAAACGTCCTTAATGTCCGGGGGATGCATGCGGATTTGATGGTAACCTGAAAAGCATCTAAGAAGGACATTACAGTAAAACCGACGGCTGAGTCAACCAGCGCGTCGATTCTGGGCAAGGGGTAGCAATCTTTCGGGCATGCTTTATTAAGAAGTGAAAAATCGATACACATACGCCACTTACCTCCGCCCTTCTTTACCATAACGACGTTGGAGACCCAGCCTGGATACTGGATCTCCGATATAAATCCGGCCTGCAGGAGTTTGCCCACCTCCTCGCGGATGGGCCCTTCTAGCTTGTCTGCGACGGCTCTCCTCTTCTGGCGGATGGGACGGGCACCGGGGTCGAGGTTGAGGCGATGGCATGCCACATCTGCATCGATCCCGGGCATTTCGGCGGCGCTCCAAGCGAAGACGTCCACGTTCTGTTGCACGCAGGCTAGAATCTCCGCCTGATCTCCTGGGCTGAGTCCTCCGCTGACCCGGACTTTTTCCACCACCCCCAGCCGGGTGACGACCTCGAGCTCCACGACCTCGTCCACGGCCTCCAACCGGGACTGCTCCCCCCAAGTCTTCTCTTCCCCGGCACAAGCGGGAGCTTGAGTCTCTTCCTCGGCCTCCTTCCCTATCATCATCCGCCCTTCCGCCCTTTCCTCCTGGGCCTTCTCCTCTTCTTCCTTTCTCTCCGCCCGGGGTATCTCAGCCACCCCTTCCTGGGCATGAACTTCACCTCCCTTCTTCTCTTCAGCCACCTCCAGACCTCCGACTTCGGCTACCTCTTCCATCACCTTGTCCCACTCCTCGGCCTCTCCCATCCAGGAGATGGTGTTGACAGCCGTCACGTAGCACTGTCTTGCCACCTTGGGATCCCCCCTGACCCGCACCTGGACCCCTCCGTCGTTGAACTTGAGGCACTGATGGAAAGTGGAAGGGACGCAACGGAATGCGCTGATGAGTGGCCGTCCGAAGATGGCGCTGTAACTGCTCGGGGCGTCCACTATGACGAAGCGACAGTTCCGAGACTGTCCACCCAGGGTCACATGGAGCCCCACCCCTCCTTCTACTTCCTTCCTCTCCCCCGAAAATCCGAACAGAGGGCCATCCGAGGCCAACACCCTTCTGGGCTCCACCTCCATTTTGTCGAATGCTTTCTTGAAGATGACATTGACCGAACTCCCATTGTCCACTAGGATTCGGGAGACGGTGAAGTTCTCGATCGCCGTCTGGATGACCAGCGCGTCGCAGAACGGGTCTTCGTAGCTCGGCATGTCCTTTTGGGTGAAAATAATTTTTTCGGTCGGGGGTGGAGCGGTGGATGTTGACGCTACGCTCCGGCGGTAGATGGTATGGAGGCTAGCCTTGCGGGTTGCCTCCACCCCTACCCCCCCATGGATCACTCCGATCCCTCCTCTATTCCCCAAATCTGCTCTATCCTCACATCTTTCCTCCTCCTCCTCCCGAGGTTCCACCTCCACGATTCTTAATGGCTGTTGCGGTGGCGGCGCGGGTGCTCGACCCCTCTTCACCTCCAGGAACTCCGGACAGGTGTCCGTGGAGTGGCCTTCCACATCGTGGAAGATGCAGTAGGGCACCGCCGTTTCCCTGGCCTCGGCCTCCGCCACCCTATTTCTCCTTCTCCTAGCGGCCGCCGTTTCCGCTTCTCCTCCCCTCCCTCTTCCTCTCCCCCGGCCAATCGCCATGGTCTGTTGAGGTGGGGGAGGTAGCTGCATCGGGCCTTGCCTCCACCCCAACTGGGGGGGCCTCCACTGACCCTCGAAACGGTTACCCCTTCCTGGGCCGTAACCCCTTCCCTGCCCCTGCACTCCTTCACCTTGCGGCCTCCATCCCCCTTCCGGGGCCCGGGGCTCTTCCCTTCTTCTGACCTCTTGCTGCCTCAACTCCGGCTCACTGAGCTTTGCAAGCCTCTTGGTGAGCTCGGGGTTAGCTTCTTCGCTCGCTACTTCCTCCGCCACCCTCTCCATCAACTCCTCATAGGAGACGGGGGCCTTCCTCTTCAACGCCATCTTGAAGAAACTTTCCTTCAACCCGACCGTGAAAGCGAGTTGAAGTGCAAACCCAGGCACCTCCTGAGTGAGCTGCACTTCCTCTTGGAACCGATCCGCATACTGAGCCAACGTCTCCCGGGACTCCTGCTTCACCGCGAAAAGAGAGTCAGCGTCCTTCTTCCTCCTCTTTGAAGTCGAAAACCTTAACAGAAAACTTCGGCGCAGGTCCTCGAACGCGTAGATAGAGCCTGCCGGAAGCGAATGAAACCAGTCCCTGGCCTTCTCCTTGAGAGTGACGGCGAAGAGCCGACACTTGAAGGCATCAGACATCGGCCTAATGGAGACCGAGTCCTCGAAAGACTGCAGATGCTGAACTGGGTCATCTCTGCCATTGTAGTACACTCTATCCCATTCTCCGAATCCCGTCGGAACGGGCGCAGACAACACTAACTCGCAGAAGGGGCTTCCCCCTCCTACCATCTTCTCTCGCTCGGCTCGCGGACCCAGCTCGCTCGCCAAGCTCGGGATCGCACTCGCGAGGGCGACGCTCGCCTGAACCACCCCGGCTGTCGTCGCGTTTTCCTGGCGTGCGCTCGCCTGTGTCGTGCTCGCTGGGGCAGAGCTCGCCGGCACCGAATTCGCCGGCGCGGAGCTCGCTAACACCGGGCTCGCCGGACTGGCGAACAACACTCGCCCTTCCCTGTCATGTCCTGGTTCAATGGCAGCTTCTTTTCCAGCCCTTCCTCCTGGTGCCTTCTCGCCGACTGTTGTTGGGGGAGTGGTCGCCTGAGGTGCCGGGGTCGCGAATTCGCTCCGCAGAGCCGTGACCGTGAACCCCAAAGTGTCGAGCACCTCCTTCCTGAAGTCCGCGAACATCCTAGCCATGGCCTCCTGAGGGGTCTCGCCGAACTCCTCGCCCTGCTCTTCATCTCCAGCCATAACTCTTCTCTGGGACTTTCTTGAACCAGCCGCGCTCCACGCTCACCGCACCAAAATGTTGAAACCGCTTTCTCGGTCTCGAGTGGAGCTCGGGGCCCTCACCGAAATGAGGGGCAGCTAGCCCTTACCGGTCCCTCGGGAGAGGTAAGGTTGATGACTCGAGCTAAGAACGAAGACCCTAGTCTCAGCGAGGAGGTCCCTCCACTAACCCGGAAGATCGTTGAGCGCTTCCCCTCCCAAGCCAAAGCTAAGACTCGGGCACCTTGGAGAGCTAGAGAGCTCAAACCAAAGCGACCTAGGAAGAGAAGAGCTCAAAAATAAAATGAACCGCCTCCTTCCAAGGTGCCCTTTGAGGTCTATTTATAGATTTTAGTTTTGTGGCCTGTCAATAACCAAATCCCGCTGTCCATTCTCACTATCCGCACACCGGATTGGTCTGCTAACAGCCAAATTCCGCTGTTCGGAGAGGCTAAACGCAGACCTCCGGGGGCCTCTTGGTAGAAATCCCTTCCTGGACTTTTACGGGGCGAGCCAGCCCGCTTCGCGACCTCCCTCGCGAGTGGAGCTCGCGAGCCTCTGGGTCAGCGAATCCCAGAGGTATTATCGACACATTACATGGCTCGCTCGCCTGCACCTCCTCGGCGAGTCCCAGGATGGCTATCCGCTCTCACTCTAGGCGGGCTCGCCTAGCGAACTCCTTCCTCAATCGGTTGGGCTCGCCAATTGCGACCCGGCCAAGCCCCAAAGTGGCTATCCGCACCCCAAAATGGCTAACTGTACCCCAAAATGGCTAACTGTACCCCAGGTGGGTCTGCTAACAACCAAGCTCCGCTGCTTGAGACCGTTACGATCGGAGCTCTCGCCTGCCTTCTCGCGGATCCTGTCCGCGACCCCTCCTCGCGGGGGTTGCGTTGCGAGAACCCCGCTGAAGGAGCTCTCGCGAGCTCTCTCGCGAGTGCCGCCAGCGGCAGCCCCTTTGGAGGGTTGCCTTGCGAGGACCGCGGCAGCCCATGGTGGTGGTCTGCTGAGGTCTCGTCGCTCTTAGCGAGGTCTGGATCTCACTAAAATGGTGGTTGATCTTAGCGAGGTCTGGATCTCGCCACTCCCGTCTCGCTTGATTTCTTTATCCGGCGAATATCGGGGTTGTACAGATGTGCCCTGGTTCTAATACGACCTTGATATTTCATATCCTATATTATAATCAATAAGGTACACTTGTCTTTATCGAGCATAGAATCGGAGAAAATCAAAATCATTTATAAAACACAAATTTCTCTATCAAATACCATTTCTATTCCTTGTCTCGATGTTTGCTGTATCGGGATCCGAGCTGTCCGGAGAGTATAATTTGAGCAATAAAACTCGAAGGAGGCGTACCGCCTTGAAGGAATTATAGTGTGTACGTTAGCTCAAATGACAAGGTCTGCGAATAGCATATTTATCCAAAAGACGATATGCAGCAGACGGTCTCGGTATTCAACCCAGTCAGTTTTGTTAGACTCGTGAAGCCTATATACGAGTTCAACAAAACTGTCCGCGCTCGATTCTGATGAGAATCGGCGAATTTATTAATGTGGTCTGCGAATAGCATATTTATCCAAAATGGTGAAATGGACCAAACAATCTCTTAATTGACCCCAGTCAGTCTTGTTAGACTCGTCGCAATAGTATGAGTTCAACTGATTCGTCCATTTGAGATTCCGACGTCATTTGGACAGTTTTGCTGTTTAAGTCAAATTAGACTGCAAACGCTCCGGAGAGCGTAAAAATGAGCAAACGACCTCGGAACTGACCTCAGCGTGTTTCGATGGGTGCGTATCGACGAGACGATCGTAACGAGCCCGTTCGGGATAAATTCCGAGCATTCTAGAGCATTGTGCGAGTGTTTTAAACAATAATAATAATAATCTTCTATTACTATTATTATTATTATAACTTTATTTATGATATTAATATATATATATACGTATGCTTAGGTTAGAAACTAAAAACCCCTGATCCCCTTTCTTCCTCCCTTGCGCCGTCAGCCCGCAGAGGGTTCCCCCGATCCCCCTTCCTCACGGCGAGCCTTCTCCGGCACATCCTCCTCCGGCGAGTCCGACCTCCGGCGTACTTCCTTTTTCGGCAAGCTCCACCTCTCCCATGGCAGCCTGCTGCTCTCCTCCATGGCCGCCCCCTTTCAGATTCTCCGAGTCCTTCTCCGGCAAGATCTCCACCATCTTCTGCAGATCCGACTTGCTCTCTCTCTCTCCACCACATAGCCATGGTTGATCACCTCCCTCCTCTCCAAACCGAGCCACCCCCACCAAGGCCGACCATCAAGCTCCGCCTCTCTACATGGCCAACCTCCTCCAAGGTTCTTTCTTCCGGCGAGCTCTCTTCAATCCGCCGCCTCCACTCTCAGATTTCCAGAAAGAGCGTCGACGCCCTTCGCCATTCTGGGATGGGTGACCTCCTGGGAAGTCCCCGCGCTGCCGCTTAACTGAATCATTTCTCATGAAAAGGGGGGCTGCGGCCTCCAACAACCCGCTGGGCCCTGTGGTGGGACAGAGAGGGGTTGGGGTGCATGGTCTGCAGACCATCTGGTTAGGCTGAACCCTTCTGGTGCCAGCTGGGTCCCGTGTTGGCGGGCCTGGGCCGGGAGGGTGTCGGCGGTCCAGCTGGGTCCCGTGTTGGCGGGCCTGGATCGTTACAGCGGTAGCGCAACGGAATTTCACGAATGAGCAAGAACCAGTATCGCGCAAAATAAAATACGGAACGAGATTCTAGCATACACAGACGACACAAAAGATTACGTGGTTCGGAGTATGGGACTCCTACTCCACGGGGAGAGCGCGCCGAAAGATCCACTATAAATATGAGAGTTACAAGATACAATAGTGAGACAAAAGATATAACGTGGTGCGCCCAGTAGAATCTGCCCCCAAACTGCACTGGTAGTTATCGCGAGCGATATCAATATCGCCGAGCGATGTCTCGCACTGCCACCGGGCCCAAGACCCGCCGCCGCTGCTTCCGCACGCCTGGACCACCGCCCTGCTGTCGCCGCTCTCACCGGAACCAAGTTCCGCGGCTGTCGCCGGTCTGGATCACACTGAGGGCCTCCGCCGCTGTTGAAGAGCTCCTGGAGCCACCGCTGCCGCCGCCCGCTGCTTCCACCTGAAACAGCCCGAAAAGCTCCCTTGGCCTGAGGCCGCCTTTCGCCGCTGGACAGAGCCGCCGCCTCCTTGCCGCCGAGCTACTAGCGCCGCTGCTGCCGCTCACCTCTTTCAACTGCCTCCTCCCTCCTGCGGAATTTGCTTGGCGTAAAGGATGGCTGGGGGAACTGGTCCTATAAATAGGAGCCAAATAAAATCTCCCGTAAATAGGAGATAATCTGCAGATTTAGGAAAAAAGCTAAAAATGGGTTTAGCCGAAATAGGAAGAAAAGAATCATCCTCGTAATGAAGAATCTTAAATAGGATTAACCCAATAAGAGATTTCCTAATCAAAGATTAATCCTCACAAGTAACAAACCCCTCCCACGGATCGATGACATGACGCGATCCTAATGGTCCGGGCGCGACGAGGTGTCAAAATATTCTAACAATCTCCACCTTGACGCCTCACGCGACAAACTCCACCTGACGCCTCACACAAAACGTAACTCTACCTCCACCTTGGATCTCCCCTACCGGCGACTACGAAACCCCCTCTCCCTGGGGTCTCCACGATCAACATGCATAAAGGATGTCGGCGTCGTCCTCATCCTCAGATGCTACTGCAGCCTGATGTGGCTCATGCGTCTGCTCCTTAAACTTTCCCTTCGAGCAATTGTTCTTCCAGTGCCTCTCCTCCTTGCAGTAGTGGCACTTAGTATTCCTACCTCCGGACTTAAACCTAGATCGGTCTTCCCCCTTGCCTTTTCCTCTTGATCTGCCCCGGGATGGGTCATTGCTCTTCTTGAATAAGCCCTCGTCGGCCCTAGGGCTCGACTTGCTCCTTGTTTCGTTAGAGAGCAGCGTCGTCATCACTTCTTCCATCTTCAGGGTATCCTTCCCGTAGAGGATAGTGGTGACCAGATGATCGAAGGACCTTGGCAATGAAGACAACAGGAGCATAGCCTGGTCTTCCTCCTCGACCTTAACGTCCATACTCCGCAACTGGGAGACGAGCTTGTTGAACACGTTCATGCGATCTAGCAGTTGCGAGCCCTCCGACATTCTCAGGCTGTATAGCTGCTTCTTCACATACAGCTTATTCGTCAGCGACTTGGACATATATAGCTCCTCGAGCTTCTTCCACAAGTCCGTCGTCGTCTCAGCATCCACCACGTTGTACATCACCTCATCGGCCAAACACAGCTGAATCGTGCTGATGGCCTTCAGATCGAGCTCCTCCCATTCGTCGTCCTCTTTCCCAGACTTCTCCTTGCCGAGGAGAGCCTTGTGAAGACCTTGCTGGACGAGAATGGCCTTTATGCGCTTCTGCCAAAGGTCAAAATCAATCTTGCCGTCGTACCTAGAAATCTCGAATTTTGCCGACATTGTCTTACTCGCAGAGCTACTGGGCGATCAAGATGATATTCGCGGAACCGATCTGGGAAGATAGGGAGCGGAACAATGTCGTCACCCACCGTTGACCCAAATCAGAAAACCGGAACGTCCAGGCGATCACCCCCGCAGAACCTCCCTCTGATACCAATTGTTGTGAAATCGGATCGAGTTAAGCCGCGGTAGCGCAACGGAATTTCACGAATGAGCAAGAACCAGTATCGCGTAAAATAAAATACGGAATGAGATTCTAGCATACACAGACGACACAAAAAATTACGTGGTTCGGAGTATGAGACTCCAACTTCACGGGGAGAGCGCGCTGAAAGATCCACTATAAATATGAGAGTTACAAGGTACAATAGTGAGACAAAAGATATAACATGGTGCGCCCAGTAGAATCTGCCCCCAAACTGCACTGGTAGCTATCGCGAGCGATACCGATATCGCCGAGCGATGTCTCGCACTGCCACCGGGCCCAAGACCCGCCGCCGCTGCTTCCGCACGCCTGGACCACCGCCCTGCTGCCGCCGCTCTCACCGGAACCAAGTTCCGCGGCTGTCGCCGGCCTGGATCACACTGAGGGCCTCCGCCACTGTTGAAGAACTCCTGGAGCCACCGCTGCCGCCGCCCGCTGCTTCCACCTGAAACAGCCCGAAAAGCTCCCTTGGCCTGAGGCCGCCTGTCGCCGCTGGACAGAGCCGCCGCCTCCTTGCCGCCGAGCTACTGGCGCCGCTGCTGCCGCTCACCTCTCTCAACTGCCTCCTCCCTCCTGCGGAATTTGCTTGGCGTAAAGGATGGCTGGGGGAACTGGTCCTATAAATAGGAGCCAAATAAAATCTCCCGTAAATAGGAGATAATCTGCAGATTTAGGAAAAAACTAAAAATGGGTTTAGCCGGAATAGGAAGAAAAGAATCCTCCTCATAATGAAGAATCCAAATAGGATTAACCCAATAAGAGATTTCCTAATCAAAGATTAATCCTCACAAGTAACAAACCCCTTCCACGGATCGATGACATGGCGCGATCCTAATGGTCCGGGCGCGACGAGGTGTCAAAATCTAACAAGAAGTGTTGTCTTCAGACAATAATTTTTGTTACTGAGCATGAAATTCATGATGAGGTTCTACTACTGAAGAGAATTTACATGATATCCAGATCCAGGTAACTATGAGACATATTATTGCATGATATCCAGATCCAGGTAACTATGATACACATTATTGCATAATATCCAGGTAACTATGACATCTACTACTGAAGAGGATCTACAAGATGGAAGCACAATCAGCCAAAAACACATGTAATTCTGTGAGATGTAAACCGGGTTTCATTCACAGGTGTTTTCATAGGTGCTACCTGTAGACCTATAATAAATGTACTATTATAAAGTCAATGTAAAGCTAGCTGTGCCACTTGACCAAACAGTACATGCTCATCTACAGTTCTCTTCCATCTATATGTAATAACAAAAATAAGAATTAGAAAGCTGTTGTGTTTTTCTATCCTCAATACCTTGAATCACAAATTCCTGGTAACTCTGTTATTAATGCACTAATAGCCAAATTCCTGGTAGAACAGGGGAGAAAGATCGGCGACAGAACTCTATTGCTCGCCTTCGATGGAGAACATGGAAGAAAGATCGCCGACTGATATCGGCTTGGATGGAGAGCAGTTTCGTAGATGGAGAATAGGGAAGAAAGATCGGCGCTTGATTTCGATGGAGAAAAGGGAAGAAACGCGAACGATTGGAGGTGATGGTCACGGGTTGCGAACGGCGATAAAACACACCAAATATAAAATGCTAGCATTGCCACCAGAGAGCGGGAAAACAAATGGAATCAGGCTATCGCGCTCGAGTTTGGCATGAGCGGAACGGAGGCTAACGCCTTTTTGAACGGGCCCTATTAGACCCGCGCCGGAGGTGCAAAAACTGTGTTTGGTCTTTGGCAAAAGTGAAAAAATCATCTCATTTGGTTATTATTCGCTATAAATTGTAGCCGAATTTTGTTTGCCACACAAATAAATTGATGCTAGCACTGGTACAACGAAAGATCAGTTCAAATCCTTGAAACAAAGGCAGGAAATTGATGGATGAAGATAAATAAATTATTTTTTCATTGCTTATTACAAGATCATACATTGTAGTATTTATACCGATACATAGAAATGTTAGATTTGTTAGATTTGTGAAGTGAGAAACCGCGGGCGCTAGCGCTAGCGCCGGCGGTAGCTCGGCTTTTAGATGACGTCTCCCAGATCTATAAATAGGGGGTTAATCCCCCTACAGAGAATATCAAAGAGAAATAGAGACTTGAGCGGTCTCAATTTGGCGGTCTCAGTTAGAGCGAACTCGGAGTGAGTTCGGCAAGCGACCTAAAGCAGGTTTCTTGAGTGTTGGAGACCGCGAGCTAGCGTGGGCGCTAGGAGAAAGCGCGTGCGGTAGTGGTTGAAGCGGTCTGGCGGTCTGCAACTGGCGGTCTCGTCTGTGGAGTGTGCGAGCAGCGAGCTCGCGGTCTGATCGCTAGCGCGGGCGTTAGGAGGTAGCGCCGGCGGTAGTGGAGAGGTGGGGAAGTGGACACTATTTGCGACCAGCTGTTTTTTTCTTTGTATTCGGCTGTTGTAAACCAAGTTGTATGCAACTTGTATTCAGTCATGTCCTTATAATTGTTGTGACTATTTGTCAAGCAATAAATAAGTGTTTTTTGTTCATTCTTGGTGTGTTTGTCTCGGTGTTCCATTGATCTTGAAAACCTCGCATGGTATCAGAGCTAGGTTGGAACAAATACTGAGTTACAAACACTGAGCAACCAAGATGGACGGCGGAGGAGGTTATGCGAGAGGTCTTGGTATTAAGTTGCTTACTCAGACAAACTTCAAGAAATGAAAGTCGTGTATGGAGAGCTACCTTCTTGGAGAGGACCTATGAGAGGTCGTTGGTGGAGATGAGCAAGAGGAAGTTGTAGCTGCTGATGGTAATGTTCAATCTGTGAGAGCTTGGAGGAAGACAAATGTCAAAGCAGAGTTCACTCTGAAGAGGGTTATTGCTCCTGACTTGTTCGACCGCATCATGGGTTGCAAGTCAGCATCTGAGATCTGGAAAACCCTCGATGGGCTATTCAACAAGAAGAATGTAGCTCGGGTGCAGTTTCTGGAGAATGAGTTGGCGCGGTACACTCAAGGAGGGTTGTCGATATCCACCTTCTTCTTGAAGGTGAAGAACCTGTGTGCGGAGATCTCGGCCTTGGATCCTGATGAGCCGATCTATGAGGCGAAGTTGTGTTGAAAACTTTGTAGTTAAGCGTGTTCAGATGGGAGTAGTCCTGAGATGAGTGACCATCTCGTAAGTTCTCGTAGGTCACGTATGAAAAAAGATAAAATGCGCAGTTCAACTTAATTAGTATGAACTATGATGAACTGAATCGAACAATACTTATAATATTGTTGGTTGGGTCATTACAAATAATATCATACCAAGAATTCCTACAGTATGATACATGGTTTGAGGACAAATCATGCATAAGCTAATGGACCTATAACATCTTAAATCCTATGAGGGCGAGGAGACTTTGGGGGCGGAATAGCCCAGGCAAAGGAACTATTGTTAGGCTTCTAAGATGACGAGCTTCTAGGTGAAAGATGGTGTATGCATGTCTGAACCTAATCTCACTTCAAAATTGGAGGAAAAATTTGCTAAACTTAAATAATAATTCATCAGATGTGCCTTTTCGAAGCAAATCATAATTTTGTATTAGAATCGTCATAGTTAAACATGGTCTAGTGGGAGTAGCCTTGGTCTGATCATTATAACATAGCATAATGCATCATTTTCACTGGTTTCTAGAACGAGATTTGGTATGGAGTGCTATTGTTTAATGCTTTAATGGAAACTTTGCTTATTGATCATCATAGACCTTGGCCATTTCAACACATGTCATGTTTCTTCTCTCTACAATTCCATTCGACTTGAGAAGTCGTCCCAGGTGTAGTAAGTGTAAAGGTATATTCGGACATATAACGGGCTCGGGGGCTTTGCGCGTGGAAACCCTAGGTATTCTTCTATAACTCCTTTATTATCCCTATACATATGACAAAATTGTAAAAATTCTATGGATGTAAGCTCTCCCAATATCACTTCTTATAGCTTTAATGTTGTTGCATGCTTATTGTCTATGTGATTTTTAAATGTAATGAAGGTGTCAGGTTTGTTTTCCAGGATATCAGTGTGGGCTAGATATGACTCTCATATATACCAATGTTTTTAATCAAGTGGGAAAGAAAACATAAAATAGATCAAGATAAGCAGACTTATAAGATGATAAGTAAATTATTTTCTTATTCTTTACCTCACGAGATCATACACTGGCAGTATTCACACCAATGTTTTGAAAACCAGATCGGACCGACTGGTGAAATCACGAATTGGTCAACAAGTTGGTTCAGTCACAGCCTCAACCCGCTTTCCACGAAAACCGCCACAAAACCGGGGAACTGGCCGTTCGCCGGTGAAACCATAAACCAGAGAAGGTTTTATACAACTCAGGTGGGTCTCCTTTTAAGTATATTTTTCTTTGGAAATTCTATAGTACAGAAGAATCAATCCTGAGACCACAAAGATGGGCACCTGGGTCCTACCCACTACACCAGACAAACATTATATAAATAATACTATTCATATCAAATGAACTTAGATACAAATATATATAATGAAAATATCATGTTTATATATATATATATGTTATATGTATATATGTATATATATATATGTATATATATATATGTGTGTGTGAATATGTTTCATATTTATTAAGTAGCAACGGTTCAAACCCGGTTAATTGGACATAAATATATAGTTATGTACAGTGCAATACTGTACAATCCCAACTTGAACTTGGTTAATTGGACTGCACAGGGTGTGAAATTTTCTAAATCGATGGAACACTGAGACAAGCACACCAAGAATGAACAACAAAAAACTTCTTTATTGCTTGACAGATTGGTTACAACAATTACAACAAAAGCAGACTGAATACAAGTCGCATACAACTTGATTCACAACAGTCAAGAATAAGAAAAAACAACTGGTCGCAGACAGAGTCCGCTTCTCTTCAGCTCGCTAACGCCCGGCGTTGTCGCTAACGCCAGCGTTGACTCAGTCCGCGCGAGCTCGCTGCGAGCACACCCTCTTGACGAGACCGCAGATGCAGACCGCCACCACACACAAGTCGCTAACGCCCCGCGTTGACACTAACGCCGGCGTTGACTCGCGATCTTGCACAGCTCGCAACTCTTGCTCCAAGTCGCCCAGAACTCACTCCGAGTTCACTCCCACTTGAGACCGCCCGGTCAGACCGCCCAAGCTCTCCTCCGAACTCACTCCAAGTTCGTTCTCACTTGAGACCGCCTATTCAGACCGCACAAGCCTCCTCTTGTCTCTGATAATCTCTGTGGGGGGATTGGCCCCCTATTTATAGATTCCGAAGCCGCCACCAAAAGGCGGGGGCTAACGCCGGCGTTGACTCTAACGCCAGCGTTAGCTCACTTCATTAATTTCAACACAGGGAGCCTATTAATTGTTTCAATTGAACCCCCTGAGAGAATTTAGTCAGGGTCATAGTGACCCAACTTATTTCTTATATTAGTACTGGATTTGAACTACGATAACTTGATATCGACTTTTAAGTAAATCAACCCGAAATTGATCCTGGTCAGTGGCAGTCCACACGTGGGATCAATACGAACTCAATGACATCAATTTCTTCTCATTCCGATGTATAATGGTAAAAGTTGACTAAATCAGGATGAATTAAACTACGTGACAACCCACAAACGAACTCTGAATTGACTTCAGTCAGTTGTATTAGACTCGTATGATCAATACGAGCGCAGTGCCTTTTGTTTCATTTAGTTCCGACGAGAATTGAGAAAGTTGGCAGAAGTTGGACGATTTGAGCTACGCGGCTACTCAAGTGAGTAATTACAAGCAAACAGACTCAGAATCAAATTTATTTGATTTTGTTAGTTTCGTGAGTCCGATATGAGCTTAACGACACCTTCCGCGCAATTTTTTTGCCCGTATTTTGGATGTTACAAATTTTCTATACTTTGATTTATATATGTATAAACACAGACACACACACACATAATATTTACCTTACAAATTCTAGTTAAAGAATTAACCCTATCCCTAACCCAAAACCAGCGAACGGAGCTCACTGGGCCGAATTAGCAGAGGCGGAACTGCGATGCTTATACAACTTACGCATGCATGTGTCTACTGGTTGGATGTAACTCCAGTTTGGTTATTCGTTTAGCACCATAATTAGATCAGGTTATTGGAGTATATAATGAGCGAGGGTTGAGACGTTCACCCCTACGTACTCACCTATCAGTCAATTTGATTACTTGCTTCGGACACGGTGTGCGATAAGATCCTCTTTCGTGCCTACGTTCGGAGAGGGCCGGGGGTCTTACATTTATTATGGTGGTGTCTCTGGCTAGACAATTTTGCATCTTTTCTCCTTCTCTCATAATTAAAGTATCAAATTCTCTCCAACATGGTCGTAGCTCTATTGAAATTATCTGGGCTGATCCATTGTACTCAAGTTGCAGTAATTCTCATGTTAACTTTGTGAGAGTTGCTCGAAGCATTTCGGGTGGTGGTCAAAGTGAAACTACCTCCCCGTTGCCCTTAGCTTGAGTTTTATAGGTAAACCCTAAGTTCAATACGGGTATCGGATATCACCGTATCCGATCCAACCAGTTAAACCTCCGAGCCTAATATACGTATCCAAATATACTTAACAAACTTTGCATTTTATGTCGCCATTTGTAGAGAAGTGCATTTGCATCCTTTTGTAGATTGTCTCCTTTAGCCTTTAAAATTGCCTCTGTTGTTGCGATTCCCATATGTACAATATTTCAGAGGAAAAATCATCTTCATTTGGATTGCCCAATTTTCACACAACTCTTCATTGAATATTAGCATAGTGGAAGACAGAGTATTGAAAACCATACCACTGATAGTTTTAAATGAGAAAATACTTGAGTTTTTTTTTTCTTTTCTGTTTGGGAAATAGAGAAATAGCAGTGTGCACCACACGGTGCTTACAAGTCTATATATAATAGCTTGGAACAAAACAATTTCATAAGGCAAATGTTTCTTTTCTAAGCATTTATACATCTCTTTTGCGGATGTTTGCTTCTTCTTCGCGCTCCTTGATTTTGAGTCGCACGGCTTTAGGCTCCGTTTGATGGGTAGTTTTTGCTCCGGTGAGTTTGGACAGAAACGCTACCGTCGTAAAATATGTGTTTGGCATAAAAGTGGATGGAGTACTTCCTTAGATGGAGTCGGGCGTTCACGAACCACGATTCATAACCACCATGTTCACGACCGCGGTGCCAAACGGACCTTTAGTCTTGTGCTGGTGCCTTTTCATGATGCTTAGACTCCGTTTGGCACGGTGGTGGCGATCGTGAACATGGGGGTTAAACAATCATTCGTTAATGCCCGCCTAAGAAACTTCATCCACTTTTATATTCAAACGGATGAAGTTTTTTAGGTGATGGTTAATGAATGACGGTTTAACCCATGCGTTTACGACCGCCACCGCGGTACGAAACGAAACATTAGTCTTTCATTAGCATTGTTAGACTTGAGAGAAAATCAAACAATTGTATTTCTTCAAAGAATAGAATGACCCTTGGGGTCTTACATATAGAGAAAGAGGAGAGTTTGAAAACACCATAGACGGTGTGAGACTACAGAATATACAAAGAATAATATTAAATACATTTAATATTAACATCTTCCCTCAAACTCACGGTGGATCATGAACCGAGAGTTTGCTAATGAGATATCGAAATCTTGCAGATGTGAGAGGCTTGGTGAGGAAGTCCGCAACTTATTCTTCAGAAGCAATGCACGGTAGAGAAATAGTGTTGGCGAGGAACTCCTGACGAGTGAAGTGACAATCTATCTCGATGTGTTTCGTCCGTTCATGAAATACTGGATTAGAGGCAATTTGTATAACACTTCGATTATCACAGAATAAGGGAGTGAGTCTGGATATCGACACACCAAGGTCACCGAGTAGTCTGCGAAGCCAACAATCTCAGCAGTGGTGGAAGTCATGGCACTATACTAGGCTTCAGTGTTGGACCGCGCAATGGAGTCATGTTTCTTGCTACGCCAAGAGATAAGAGAGTCACCCAGGAAGATACAGAAGTCAGTGGGAGAGCGACGAGTTGCAGCATCCCCCGCCCAGTCAGCATCGGAGAATGCTCGGAGGGTGAGTAGAGAAGTGGCAGAGAGAAACAGTGGGCGGTTGACGAATGTGCGGAGATAGCGGAGAATCCGGAGGACAGCGACGTAATGAGCCGAACGAGGAGCTTGCACAAACTGACTGACAAAGTTGACGGCATAGGCAATGTCAGGCCTAGTCATAGTAAGATAGACCAGCATCCCGACAAGGCGCCGATAGCGGGAGACATCCCAGGAGAGGTTCACCGTCAGTTGGGAGAAGTTTTAGATTGAGCTCGATGGGGGTATCAACTGTCCGGGTGAGAGACAGTGAGAGCGGCAGCAGAGAGGATGTCAAAGATATACTTCTGTTGAGAGACAAGGATGTCATGTTTGGACCGAGAAATCTTCAACCCAAGGAAGTAGCGAAGGGGGCCCATGTCCTTCATCTCGAACTATATGCGGAGGTGCTATTGAAGAGAGGCAATGGTTGCATGGTCATCGCCAGTGATAATCATATTATCCACATAGAGAAGAAGGATGACACATCCCTGACCAGAAGTGTGAGTGAACAATGCATGATCAGTCTAGCGTTCAATAAAGCCGGCCTTGAGAAAAACAGTACGAAAGCGCTCAAACCAGACACGGGGGGCCTGTTTGAGACCATAGAGAGCTCAACGGAGATGACAGACGTGGCCGGTGGGAACATAGAGACCCGGGGGAGGAGTCATGCATACGACCTCTGTAAGATCACCATGAAGAAAGGCATTAGTATCGTCCATCTGATGGAGAGGCCAATTGCGGGCAACAACAAATGCAAGTAAGGTGTGCACGGATGTCATACGAGCAACCGGTGCAAAGGTCTCATCATAGTCGATCTCATGCTCCTGCAGGAACCCACATGCAACTAAGCGGGCTTTGTGTCGGTCAATAGACCCGTCAGGGCGAGTCTTGATCTTGAATATCCATTTACAACTGATATGAGTTATGTCAGGGGGGGGGGGGGGGGGGGCAAGGGACGAGGTCCCAGGTATGAGTTCGGTGGAAAGCCTGAAGTTCAACGACCATGGCTTGCTGCCATTCAGGATGTGCAACTGCCTCTCGGTATGACTGAGGCTCCCGGTGGGAGTGGAGAGCGGTGAGGAAGGCCTGAAAGGCAGGAGAATAGGAGATAGTTGTGGTGAGAGCAGAAGGTTTATACCTGGCAGGACTGTGGTCGTAGCGAGCAGGCGGGTGGCGAGGGCGAGCAGGGTTACGCCGAGGAGGAGCGGGATCCACATGCGGAGAGACGGATGGAGGAGCGTCAGACAAGACCGTATCAGAAGGAGCTTGAGCGGAAGGGAGAGCTGTAGTGGAAGGGGTTCCATGGTCGGAGGAGGAGCTGAAGAGGACGGAGGATCCTCGGCCGGAGGTCGAGCTGGGACCGGGGTAGGAGTGGAAATTTGGGTTTTGGGATGAGTGGGTATATGGGGTAGTAGCGGAAGAGAAAGCGGTGGAGTAGAGGAGGTTTGGGCGGGAAATGATGTTGGATTTGGCGTGGAGGAGAGGAACATCTCATGTTCAAGGAAGGTGACATGGCGAGAGATGCGGATGCGGCGAGTCACTGGGTCGTAACAACGATATCCTTTGTCGTAAGCACTGAGGCCTAAGTGAACACATCGAGCCGAGCGAGCAGAGAGTTGGTGCGTTCAGTAACAGGGAGGAGGACAAAGCAGGTGCACCCAAACGTGCGGAGAGGCGTAGGTAGGTGGGCGTGAGTATAGTCGTTCATAAGGAGTGACTCCAGAGTGGGCCGAGGAGGGAGTGATGTTGATAAGGTGAACAATGGTGAGAACAACTTCGGCCTAGAAGGAGTAAGGAGCAGAGGTAGAGATGAGAAGAGCACGAGCAGTTTCGATGATGTGTCAATGTTTTCGTTCAGCGACCCCATTTTATTCGTGGGTGTGCGTGCAAGACTGTTGATGGATGGTGTCATGAGAGTGAGTGAGGTCGCGCATGGTGGAGGAGAGAAACTCTTGAGCACAATCAAAGTGAAAGATCTTAATTCGACGCCCGAACTGATTGTGAAGCATTGCGGTGAACTTGCGATAAACAATTGGTATTTCAGACCGTTGTCGAAGAAGATAAACCCAAGAGCTGCGGGAGAAATCATCAATAAAACTCACATAATACAAATAGCCAGAATGAGAAGCAATCGGGGCCGGACCCCAAACATCAGAGTGAACTAAGTCAAAGGGGGCTGTCATTTGAGAAACGCTGCTGGAAAAGGGTAGAGCAAAGTGTTTTACCAAACGACATCTCGTACAAACAGAGAGGGGGGGGGGGGGGGGGGGAGAGGAGACCCTACCCAAAGCTCCTGAACGGATAACACTTCGGAGTCAGTCACTAGACAAATGACCTAAACGTCTGTACCACAAGTCGGCATCAGAGGTAACAGAGAGAGCAGAAGCTGACGAAGATGAGGAGGGTGGAACGTGAAGATACTCCATTTGATATAGGCCACCAGTCCTACGGCCCTGTCCAATCCTCTGAGCCGTCCGTGAATCCTGCACAACACAAGCAGAGGAAGAGAATAAAACAGTCAGACCAAGGTCACAAAGAGAGCTGACAGAAATAAGATTCATGTGCAGGCGAGGTGCATGGTGAATGTTTGAGAGGGTGAGGTGACCGGGAGGGCCAAATGCCGGGGTGATCGACCCGACCTGCAAAATAGGGACAGAACTCCCATCAGTAGTGGTGACCTGAAGGTAAGTGGGGGTGGAGGTACAGTTGGTGAGGGTGCTGGAGTCGGAGGTAAGATGGCAGGAGGCCCCGGAGTCAAAATACCAAGGCGGAGTTGGTGAAACCCGAACAACAGTAGTACCATAGGTGGCTGACAGGCTAGTGGCGTCAGAAGAGCTGGTGGGAGGGGCGGGCTGATGCAGAGGAGATTGAAGGAGTAATTCCTCTAGTTGTTGAAGTCGATCTGCAACAACAACTATAGGATGAGGAGGCGTGGCAGGTGATCTGGGGCCATGACCACGCCCCGACCACGGCCGTCACGGCGGTTGTCTCGCTGTTTGTGCTCATCAGGACAAAGGGGACGAGTAAGACATTCGAACTTCATGTGCCCCGCCTTCTTACAGTAGTTGCAGGTGACATGACCGTTGTGTGGTCGGATAGCCAGAGCAGTGTCGATCCCAGGAGCAGGTGGAGGACCACGGGAGAACGGAGACGGGTCTCTTCATCAAGCAGGGCAATAAAAGGCTTCATCCAAGCTAGGAAGAGGAACCCGATGAAGGAGCTGGGCGGCAAGAAGAGCAAACTCGGGACGCAGAGCAGCGAGAAACTGATGGAGGTGGCCCTCAGAGAGGTGGCGTTGAAACTCTAAGGAACGAGGACAACCGCATGGGAGGGGGGTCATGGAGTCCAAGTCGTGTCAGAGAGCGCTCATCATGGTGAAAAAGTCCAGAATGGATCGTCCTTCCTGTTGAGCAAACTGAGAGTCGCAGACGAGACGATGACGCCGAGCTCCACCACTCGTGACAAACCGACCCCGAAGATATTCCCACATGGCGCGGGCTGAGGACAGACGACCGATGGAGGTGAGGAGCAGACGAGCAACAGACTCCAGGATGTAAGCCCGAATGGCTTGATCGCGACGCCACTAAAGGGTGTCGTCATCTGGAGTGGTGGTAGGTACGGTGGTCTTGTCAAAGCTGGCAGTGGCGGTAGAGGTCGCAGTGGTGGTGGGAGGAGCACCAATGATGTGATCCCAGAGATCACGGGAGGAGAGGGCGGCTTCGACAGTTAGAGCCCAGTCCGACCAGTCGCTAGCAGTGGCGAGTTGGAAGGATGTGGCCTTCAGAGGTGGCGTGATCAATGTGGTCGCCATGGAGCCGGGGCGGTCTTGCGATTGGTGGACTGGTGGTCAGGACACAGAAGTAGGTCGGGCAGGTTGCTAGAGGTCGCTGACGATCTGGCGAGAGCTGGCGATCTGGCGGTCTGGAGGTCACTGACGGTCTGGGCGGCTTCGCGAGCAGGGGTCGCGAGTAAGCAAGGGAGGCAGATCGCGCAAGGCGCGGGCAGGTCACGTGAGCAGGGCTGGCTGGTTGGAAGCGAGCAGGGCGGCAGATCGCGCGAAGCGCGGGCAGGGCGCGTGAGCAGGGCGGCAGATCGCGC